>JAJAVR010000031.1:90000-585000 GCA_021554675.1 Leuciscus idus | reverse complement strand
TTATTTATAAGTTTAAAAATAGTAATTGTACTATTTAGTCCCATAAAAGTCAAGTCATACATAGGGCTATACTGTCCTCTTGTGTTCAAAATCAGGTAGGCCTATTGTATCTACATAAAAATATACTAGGTTTGTGATGTTGAGAATATTTTACCACTGGTTAATCTATGTGTGACACCGCTGGGGGCTTTTGAATCGCCAACTTAAAAACGAAAGTAAAATATGCTCGTCCGCACTGACATTGATAGTGGTTGAGCGAGCTTTTCAAATGAATTCCTATGGAAGTAGGAATTAACTGAAAAACGTTCACTCTGTTCTGCTCGTTCCTCGCCGTGGATGCGCACCGTTATGAATGCCCGTGCAGCCATGAGCATTTTAGTTTAATTTTAAAATGAGCGCCTTTCGGGGGGTGGATTGCTTGAAATTATTTTACAAAAGCACAATGTTGTGTTTTATTGCGACTGTACAAAAATATAAGTTAACACTTTGCAGTTTGAATGTCGTCCTGTATAATGACAGAGTATGTTTTTATGTGTCCACTGTTCAATCGCGCCCACGCCACACACACACACACACACACACGGTTTACTATCTTTGTGGGGACTCTCCATAGACTTAATGGTTTTATACTGTACAAACTGTATATTCTATCTCCTCACACTAACCCTACCCCTAAACCTACCTATCCCAGAAAACTTTCTGCATTTTTACATTTCCAAAAAAACTCATTCTGTATGATTTATAAGCTTGTTTACCCATGGGGACCTCTATTTAGGTCCCCACTGTGACATGAGTCCCCATGAGTCTGTGTGCATTCAGGTTGAAGTCCCCACCGGGATAGAAAAACATGAACACACATACACACACACACACACACACACACACACACACACACACACACACACACACACACACACACACACACACACACACACACACACACACACACACACAAACACACAAACACACATTCCAGCATTGCAATCTTGACATCGCAGCCTGTTCATTATAGCCTTAATAAAATATAATAATAAAATAGTTAACCTAACATATAAAAATTACACTGCTCTAAATAGTCAGTAGTACAATTCGTACATTCACAGTAAGCACCGCTCCACTGTGATGTTTCAAGCACATTTTTGCGCGTGTGAAGAGGATGATTTTTTCCGTCGATATTGGAACACGAGTGAAGAACAAAGCCTATAATAAAGAATAGTTTAGCATCCAAATACATCGCAAATGCTGAAACATTTTGATTCTAATGAGAGGGTTACGTGAGCCCAACAGTGCTTACTTTCGTTTTTATTTTTACATTAAATTTAAAAGATTTGTTGTGGAATATTTTGAGTGTATCATAAAATCAGAATAAGGTAATAAGGTTTCTGTCTTATATATATATATATATATATAAATATAGCTGCGAGCAGCGATGAAGGGCCAAAGCCGGTGGCACCGCCACCCCGGTGCTTTAGGTAACTAAAGGCAACAGGGTTGCGGTGCCACCGGCTTGGGCCCGTAATCGCTGCTCGCAGCTATATTTTTTATTTTTTTATTTTTTATTTTTATTTTTCTTCATTATTTTTTTTTTTTGCCTTTTTGCCACTTTTGGGGCCCTTAACATGCTCAAAAACTCTTGAAATTTTGCACACACGTCAGAACCTGCGGCCATCAGGGCCGGGCTGAAGCTGGTACCCGGGGCGTGGCAGGGGGGCTCGACAGCGCCCCCTGGAATGGGGTCCGAAAACTTGGTCCATAAATCAAACACGCTTGCATGTAATAATATGAAACTCAGTACACATATAGATCTCATCGGGCCGAACAACTTTCGTGCTCTAAGTTTTACAAAAGCCCAACAGGAAGTCGGTTATTATACGTTGTTTGGAAAACGCATACAATGGAATGTGAAATACTCCTCCTAGGGATTTCATCCGATCGCCACCAAACTCGGTGAGAATAAAGTCAAGACATTGAGGATGAATTCTTGCGAACAGATTTTTGATATCTCGAACGGTTTGGCCGTGGCGAGGAAACGAATTTATGGCGAATAATGGGACACAGGAAGTGTGTTATAACTTCTGCATACATTATCTGATCTTGCTGAAACTTCAGCAGTGTATTCGTTGTAAGAGGCCGATCACATGGATGTGACCTTTGTGAGTCAAAGTTATAGCGCCACCAACTGGCAACAGGAAGTGTGTCACTTTCAAAATGCTTTGAAATCACTTTCTTATTTTTACCCGATTTGCTTAAAACTTTATGTGTATAATGTAGACACACGGCAGATGTAGACCTGTGAAAGAATTTTTGATATCTTTAATACTGTTGCCATGGCAACGCTTCAAACTTTAATTTTCTTTTTTGATGCTTTTGAGACTCTTAACATACTTGAAATTGCATGAAACTCGACAGACACATCACATTTATAAGCCCGTAGACATGTGCAAAGTTTCAGAAACGGGCGTGGTGAGGGGCTCAGTATGTTCACCTTTAGTCATAAGTGGGGGGGGTTAGTTTTATCAACAGCAACAAAACTTGGTATGTGTATTGTTCTCATCAAGACGGACAACTTTCTAATTTACATTAACCATCTCGGACCAACAGGAAGAGAGATATTTTGGCTTGAATGTGGATTTTCTGAAGAATTTTCTCTCCCTCTCTCTGTGTCTCTGTGTGTGTGAGGGGAGGGGGGGAGGGATTTGACTATTGCTTTTATATTGTTAATCAAGGTTTCAGGGGCTTTTGGGGTCCTTAACGTGCTCAAAAACTCTTGAAACTTTGCAAACAAGTCAGAACCCATCAGGGACGGGCTGAAGATGGTACCCGGGCGTGGCAGGGGGGCTCAACAGCGCCCCCTTGAACGGAATCCCAAAACTTGGTCCATAGATCAAACACGCTTGCATGAATTAATATGAAACTTGGTACACATATAGATCTCATCGGGCCGAACAACTTTCCCCGGTCAAGTTTTACGCCAGCCCAACAGGAAGTCGGCTATTATGGGTTGTTTGGAAAACGCTTGCTGTGGAATGCGAAGTACTCCTCATAGAGAATTCATCCAATCCCCACCAAACTCGGTGTACATGAAGTCAAGACATTGAGGATTCTAAATTGCGGACGGATTTTTGATATCTCGAACGGTTTGGCCGTGGCGAGGAAACGAATTTATGGCAAGAAAAGAGAAACACGAAGTGGTATAACTTCTGCATACATTAACTGATCTTGATGAAACTTCAGCAGTGTGTTCGTGGTAAGAGGCCGATCAGATGGATGTAACTATTGTGAGTCAAAGTTATAGCGCCACCAACTGGCAGCAGGAAGTGTGTCACTTTCAACATGCTTTTGACAAAAGTGTGGGGGTTAGTTTTACCAACAGTTACAAAAATCAGAATATATATTGGACTCACCGAGCCGGACAACTTTCTAATTTACAGTTATTAGTTCAGAGCAAAAGGAAGTCAGATATTTTGATTTGAATGTGGATTTTTTGGATATTTCAGACTCTGAGTTTTTTGCTACTCTTCCTAACTGGTTTATTTTATTCACACCAAACTTTTTCAAAATGATGAAAATACATTAAAGATGCTAAATTGTGAACGGATATTAAACATCTCAAACGGTTTTGGTATAGTGAGGGACTAAAGTAATGTACAAAAAGGAAACTAAAAGCCTCATCTTCTAAAAATGTAATTAAAAACCATTTATTTCTATATAAAAGTATACAAATATCACAACTAAACCCATTTTATTCTTTTTTTTTTTTCAATTTAATAATTATTTATAAGTTTAAAAATAGTAATTGTACTATTTAGTCCCATAAAAGTCAAGTCATACATAGGGCTATACTGCCCTCTTGTGTTCAAAATCAGGTAGGCCTATTGTATCTACATAAAAATATACTAGGTTTGTGACGGTGAGAATATTTTACCACCGTTTAATCGACGTGTGACACCGCTGGGGGCTTTTGAATCGCCAACTTAAAAACGAAAGTAAAATATGTTCGTCCGCACTGACATTGATAGTGGTTGAGCGAGCGTTTCAAATGAATTCCTATGGAAGTAGGAATTAACTGAAAAACGTTCACTCTGTTCTGCTCGTTCCTCGCCGTGGATGCGCACCGTTATGAATGCCCATGCAGCCATGAGCATTTTAGTTTCATTTTAAAATTAGCGCCTTTCGGGGGGTGGATTGCTTGAAATTATTTTACAAAAGCACAATGTTGTGTTTTATTGTGACTGTACACAAATATAAGTTAACACTTTGCAGTTTGAATGTCGTACTGTATAATGACGGAGTATGTTTTTATGTGTCCACTGTTCAATCGCGCCCACGCCACACACACACACACACACACACACACACACACACACACACACACACACACACACACGCGGTTTACTATCTTTGTGGGGACTCTCCATAGACTTAATGGTTTTTATACTGTACAAACTGTATATTCTATCTCCTCACACTAACCCTACCCCTAAACCCACCTATCCCAGAAAACTTTCTGCATTTTTACATTTCCAAAAAAACTCATTCTGTATGATTTATAAGCTTGTTTACCCATGGGGACCTCTATTTAGGTCCCCACTGTGACACGAGTCCCCATGAGTCTGTGTGCATTCAGGTTGAAGTCCCCACCGGGATAGAAAAACATGAACACACATACACACACACACACACATTCCAGCATTGTAATCCTGACATCGCAGCCTGTTCATTATAGCCTTAATAAAATATAATAATAAAATAGTTAACCTAACATATAAAAATTACACTGCTCTAAATAGTCAGTAGTACAATTAGTACATTCAGAGTAAGCACCGCTCCACTGTGATGTTTCAAGCACATTTTTGTGCGTGTGAAGAGGATGATTTTTTCCGTCGATATTGGAACACGAGTGAAGAACAAAGCCTATAATAAAGAATAGTTTAGCATCCAAATACATCGCAAATGTTGAAACATTTTGATTCTAATGAGAGGGTTACGTGAGCCCAACACTGCTTACTTTCATTTTTATTTTTACATTGAATTTAAAGGATTTGTTGTGGAATATTTTGAGTGTATCATAAAATCAGAATAAGGTAAGTCAAGTAATATTTTCTGTCTTTTATATATATATATATATATATATATATATATATACATATAAATATAGCTGCGAGCAGCGATGAAGGGCCAAAGCCGGCGGTACCGCCACCCCCGGTGCCTTTAGGTAAGTAAAGGCACCGGGGTTGTGGTGCCACCGGCTTGGGCCCGTAATCGCTGCTCGCAGCTATATTTATTATTATTATTATTATTGTTCTTCAAGGGTTCGGGGGCTTTTGGGGCCTTTACCGTGCTCAAAAACTCATGAAACTTTGAACGCAGGTCAGAACCCGCGGCCATTAGGGCCGGGCTGAAGATGGTACCCGGGCGTGGCAGGGGGGCTCAACAGCGCCCCCTGGAACGGAATCCGAACACTTGTCCATAAATCAAACACACTTGCATGTAATAATATGAAACTCAGAACACATATAGATCTCATCGGGCCGAACAACTTTCGTGCTCTAAGTTTTACGCCAGCCCAACAGGAAGTCGGCTATTATAGGTTGTTTGGAAACGCATGCTGTGGAATTTAATGTACTCCTCCTAGGGAATTCATCCAATCGCCTCCAAACTCGGTCAGCAAGAAGTCAAGACATTGAGGATGCTAAATTGCGGACGGATTTTTGATATCTCGAACGGTTTGGCCGTGGCGAGGAAACGAATTTATGGCGAATAATGGAAACAGGAAGTGTGTGATAACTTCTGCATACATTAACTGATCTTGATTAAACTTCAGCAGTGTGTTCGATGTAAGAGGCCGGTCACATGGATGTGACTATTGTGAGTCAAAGTTATAGCGCCACCAACTGGCAGCAGGAAGTGTGTCCCTTTCAAAATGCTTTGAAATCACCCTCTTATTTTTACCCGATTTGCTTCAAACTTTATGTGTATAATGTAAACACACGGCAGATGTAGACCTGTGAAAGGATTTTTGATATCTTTAATAATGTTGCCATGGCGACGCTTCAAACTTTAATATTCTTTTTTGATGCTTTTGAGACTCTTAACATACTTGAAATTGCATGAAACTCGACAGACATATCACATTTATTAGCCCGTAGACATGTGCAAAGTTTCAGAAACGGGCGTGGTGAGGGGCTCAGTAGCGCCACCTTTAGTCATAAGTGGGGGGGTTAGTTTTATCAACAGCAACAAAACTTGGTATGTGTATTGTTCTCATCAAGACGGACAACTTTCTAATTTACATTAGCCATCTCCGACCAACAGGAAGAGAGATATTTTGGTTTGAATGTGGATTTTCTGAAGAATTTTCTCTCCCTCTCTCTGTGTCTCTGTGTGTGTGAGGGGAGGGGGGGATTTGACTATTGCTTTTATATTGTTAATCAAGGTTTCAGGGGCTTTTGGGGTCCTTAACGTGCTCAAAAACTCTTGAAACTTTGCACACAAGTCAGAACCCCCTGCCATCAGGGACGGGCTGAAGCTGGTACCCGGGCGTGGCAGGGGGGCTCAACAGCGCCCCCTTGAACGGGGTCCCAAAACTTGGTCCATAGATCAAACACGCTTGCATGAATTAATATGAAACTCGGTACACATATAGATCTCATCGGGCCGAACAACTTTCCCCCAGTCAAGTTTTACGCCAGCCCAACAGGAAGTCGGCTATTATGGGTTGTTTGGAAAACGCTTGCTGTGGAATGCGAAGTACTCCTCCTAGAGAATTCATCCAATCCCCTCGAAACTCGGTGTGCATGAAGTCAAGACATTGAGGATTCTAAATTGCGGACGGATTTTTGATATCTCGAACGGTTTGACCGTGGCGAGGAAACGAATTTATGGCGAGAAAATAGAAACAGGAAGTGTGTTATAACTTCTGCATACATTAACTGATCTTGATGAAACTTCAGCAGTGTGTTCGTTGTAAGAGGCCGATCACATGGATGTGACCTTTGTGAGTCAAAGTTATAGCGCCATCAACTGGCAACAGGAAGTGTGTCACTTTCAAAATGCTTTGAAATCACCCTCTTATTTTTACCCAAATTGCTTCAAACTTTCTGTGTATAATGTAGACACACGGCAGATGTAGGCCTGTGAAAGGATTATTGATATCTTAGATACTGTTGCCGTGGCAACGCATCAAACTTTAATATTCTTTTCGGATGCTTTTGAGACTCTTTACATGCTTGAAATTGGATGAAACTCGACAGACACATCACATTTATTATCCAGTAGACATGTGCAAAGTTTCAGAAACGGGCGTGGTGGAATGGCTCAGTAGCGCCACCTTTAGTCAAAAATGGGGGCTTAGTTTTTCCTAGAATCACAAAACTTGGTATGTATATTGTTCTCATCAAGCCAGACAACTTTCTAATTTACAGTCATAACCTCAGACCAACAGGAAGTCAGATATTTTGGTTTGAATGTGGATTTTCTGGAGAATTTTCTCTCTCTCTCTGTGTGTCTGTGTGTCTGTGTGTGTGTGTGGGGGGGGGGGGGGGATTTGTCTATTCCATTTAATCTTTGTTTTTCAAGGTTTCATGGGCTTTTGGGGCCCTTAACATGCTCAAAAACTCTTGAAACTTTGCACACAGGTCACAACCCACGGTCATCAGGGCCGGGCTGAAGCTGGTACCCGGGCGTGGCAGGGGGGGCTCAACAGCGCCCCCTTGAACACGGTCTGAAAACTTGGTCCATATATCAAACACGCTTGCATGAATTAATATGAAACTCGGTACACATATAGATCTCATCGGGCCGAACAACTTCTGCACTCTAAGTTATTAGCTCCGCCCAACTGGAAGTCGGCTATTATGGGTTGTTTGAAAAACGCATGCTGTGGAATTTGATGTACTCCTTCTAGAGAATTCGTCCACTCACCTACAAACTCGGTCAGCATGAAGTCAAGACATTGCGGATGCTAAATTGCGGATGGGTTTTTGATATCTCGAACGGTTTGGCCGTGGCGAGGACAAGAATTTATGGCGAGAAAAGAGAAACATGAAGTGGTATAACTTCTGCATATATTAACCCTCTGAGGTCGGCAATCACGCCGGCGTGATCTGCTCGCTTTTTTCCTTATCAGTTGAATTGAGACCCGAAATACTCTTTTGACTTTGATATTACAAGCAAGTTTCATACATCAATCGATTCTGTTAAATGTGTATTATTTTTGTGTATACTCACAATAAAAACAAAGTGTTGTGCTTTTTGCCAAATAAAGAAAAATAAACGTGATGCGAGTTCTGCCTTCTCTCTGTCAGTGAAGACCATTCTGAAACGCGTCCGAAAATGAACTGTAACTCAGCAAATACTCAGTCAAACAGGAATACAGATACACAGGCATGAAGCTTGAATTATATTCTTTTAAATTAGGTAATTTATATAAAAAACAAATATTCTCATCTTGTGAAATCTGTATTAAAAAAGAGCGATTCCAGTCGAGCTAATTAGAGCTAATTCAAATGTAATGTGACTCCGCCCACGGAGAGCACGTGCTATTCAAACGCAAACTACTGAGGCAATCCAAGCAAACCTGTGAACGCCCCCATATCAGCTCGAGAAAACACAAGTTTATTCAGATCATTGTAGCGTGTTTACACCATCTGGCAGCGCTGTGAGAAATAATAATAATGGAAAATCTACCTCAGAGTGCGGGTATTGCAGGAGAGAGGATCCGAATATGTAGTAAGTTTTTTTTCCTTCTCAAGTTAATCGCGTTTCTGTGAATGAATGAACGGCAGCCGCACAGATGCGCGCTGTTTATCACAGCTTGCAAAAAGACAGTTTAAATTTAAATTGTGTCTCTGTGGGAATGAATGATGATGTTTTAGCAAACTGTATTGCTATACTGAGTTGAGAAAAAATCGACAGAAATATTTTGAAATAAAATGTAGGCTATTTGTATAAGCAACGTTTTAAACTGAAAATTAACATTTATATGCCCTAATATTTCATAAAAACAACGTTACAGTCAGGCGTTTCTGTTTGTGAATGAATGTTTCGGTTTTAGCAAACTGTATTGCTATACTCAGTAAATATCGACTGAAATATGTTGAAATAAAATGTATTTGTATAAGCAACGTATAAAACTGCAAATTAACATTTATATTTTTTATAATAAAAATGAAAGACCTATGTTACAGACATATGAAAGACAACATTTAGTTTTGGATAGATTATACATTTTTACTGTAAAATATCTGCCACCTCAAATAAGCTTTTGTTTGCCAATATTTGCTTATGATAAATACAGTATGTTTTGTCAAAAATAAAGTTATCAAATAATCAATCAAATCCTTAACTTTGAAATATGTATGATAAAATGTATACTTTAGTTTTTACAAAGAAAGATTACACTTGAATTGTTGTTGTAATTGTAACCTTTTTAATAAAAAAATATATTTACAAGGTAGATGTAAACAAACTATTAAAGGGTAAATATAAGCCTTTTCTTTAAATAACTTTTATTGTGTTTTATTAGTGACAAATTTGGGGAGAGGATAAATATTCCAAAACTGAAAATACAGTATGAGAATTAACTGCACAATTACTAGACATGTTTTCCTTGGATATTATAGGCCAAATTGCAAGCACAATATGTGGAAAATTAAAAAAGAATTGAGATGCTTCCAACTGTTGCTCTTGCATTCTTGTGGCTCAGTGACTCACCTGAATGAATGGCTCATTAAGTATGCAGGCCCCATTGTCTCTTCAGGTGTGAACCACTACATATACATGACCGTTGACGCCCACTCCGCATATTGCCTTTCCAAACAGAAAGTGCTTTGCAAAATTCAAATCAATGTATTGTGTTATGTGAATGATAAGGCAGGGTGATTTTCACTTCATTTTGAAGAAAAAACACTAGGTAATGACATCCATTAGACAAAAGTCTTATTGGCACATATTTAGAATGTGTTTTATGGCCTTATTTCAGAAACTTTAGTTTTTAGTTTTTTCAATAACCATGCATAAACATTATTCTCTCAAAAGTGCAGACATGTACATTCTTGTTGCTCACATTTCATGGTAGCCCTGTTTGTGCTAAATAGTGTGTAATTTTTTTTTGCCATTAATATGTTTATAAGCAACTGAAAAAAGCAAAAATGTCAGGGCATGTCAGAACATCTCAAGGACCCCAAAAACACCTCAGACCCCAGAGGGTTAATGATTAAATCATAATTCATTATGATGGGTTACTGATACAATTGATCTAATTTTCAGTTTCAATAATTTTATTAATTCTGTATTGCTAATTAGATGAATCGCAACCCCGATTCTTCAATTTTGATTCCCTATGAGCTAATACCTAGATTCGCTACACATGCGCAAAAATGTGCTTGGAAACATCACAGTGGAGCGGTGCTTACTGTGAATGGTACGAATTGTTCTACTGACTATTTAAACAGAGCAGTGTAATTTTTATATGTTAGGTTGACTATTTTATTATTATATTTTATTAGGGCTATAATGAACAGGGTTAGGGTTAGGGTTAGATTTCAAGATTGCAGTTCCAGGAATGTGTGTGTGTGGCGCGGGCTTGATTGAACAGTGGTGTCACGGTTGATTTATGCACTGTTTCCTCTGTGTCTCGTGTCACTGTTTGTTTACATGTCTGTGAGTGTGCGCGAGTGGGCGTTGTCCCGCTCGCGTGATTGTTCAGTGCTCCAGCTGTCGTCAATCACTCCAATTCCCTGTTTCAGGTGTAATCAGGTGTGTGTGTGTGTGTGTGTGTGTGTGTGGGTGTGGGTGTGGGTGTGGGTGTGGTGCCATCTCATCCGGATCTTGTACTTCCTGTGGATCGCGTCTTTTCTGTTTCACCGCACACGAGCACCGAGCACTGGGGATTCCACGGATTCACCACATCTGAGCACTTCTTCACGTGACCATCGAAGTCCCTGCGAGAGTGAGCCTGATTGTCTTCCCCTGAGAGCGTCTGTTTGCCTGTTTCCTGAGAGCGTCCGTTTGCCTGTTTCCTGAGAGCATCGGATCGCCTGTCCCCAAGAGACCGTTCAGCATTGACTTTTGCGTGATATTACCTTTGAGCTTGCTGTTCGAAATAAACACTATTTTTACCTGCTATTGCTTCCAGTATTCTATCATGACAAGTGGACACATAAAAACATACTCCGTCATTTTGTTCATACAGAACATCATTCAAACTGCAAAGTGTTAACTTATATTTGTGTACACTCGCAACTCGCAATAAAACACAACACTGTGCTTTTGTAAAATAAATTCAAGCAATCCACCCCCGAAATGGCGCTAATTTTAAAATTAAACTAAAATGCTCACGACTGCACGGGCATTCATAACGGTGTGCGTCCACGGCGAGGAAAGAGCAGAGAAGAGTCAACGTTTTTTTAGTTCATTCCTACTTCCATAGGAATTCATTGAAAACGCTCGCTCAACCATTTTCAATGTCAGTGCGGACAAACATGTTTTACTTTCGTTTTTAAGTTAGCGATTCAAAAGCCCCCAGCGGTGTCACACGTTGATTAACCGGTGGTAAAATATTCTCACTGTCACATACCTAATATATTTTTAAATAGATACAATATGTTCATACAAATGTTCAAAATCAGGTAGGCCACCTGATTTTGAACACAAGAGGGCAGTATAGCCCTATGTATAACTTGACTTTTATGGGACTAAATAGTACTATTACTATTTTTAAACTTATAAATAATTCTTAAATTGAAAAAAAAAAACAATAAAATGTGTTTAGTTGTGATATTTTTATACTTTTATATATAAATATTATATATAAATTACTTCTTGAATACTCAATCTATGGCAATTTTTTTGTGAAGGAAGACAAGCATGTGAAGTTTATCTGGTTTCAAACTGAAGCGAAACACTGTCTGAATGTTTCCTGAAGAACTGAAAAGCTCTTAAACCTGTTGCACTGGCGCAAAGTCATGCATATAGCAGATTTGAACAAAAAAAAATCAAGTGCAAATGCAAAAATAAGATGAGTAAAGAAACGGGATATGTGATCACAGAAACCCCCTGTTAACAGGTTAACCCTCTGGGGACCAGGCTGTTTTTGGGGTCCTTGAGATGTTCTGACATGCCTTGACATTTGTGCTTTTTTCAGTTATTTATAAAGACGTTAATAGCAAAGGTGTAAATTCACTCTATATAGCACAAACAGGGCTACCATAATATGCGAGCAACCTGTATGTAGATGTTTGTATTTTTAAGAGAATAATGTTTATGCGTGGTTATTGGAAAAAATTAAAATGAAAGTTGCTGAATTAAGACCACAAAACACATATTAAATATGTGTCCACAAGACTTTTGACCAATGGATGTTGTCCCTTTGAGTTCTAGCTTCAAAATTATGTTAAAATAGTCTTGCTTTATCGTTCACAAAAAAAAAATACATTGATTTAAATGGTGTAAAACAGGTTTTGCTTGGAAAGCCAATATGCGAGGGGGAGGAGTAGTTTACACATTAGATTTCAATGTCCCACCCACTCTGCATAATGACTCTGCATAATTAGCCATTCATTCAGGTGTGACACTGACTGAGCCACAATACAAGGACAAAAGATGTATTTAGAAGTAGACTTATATTGACCATTTAAGATTTCGCTTACATCTCTCTTGTAAATATGTTTAGCTATTTTATAAAAAATGTTACAATTACAAGAATAATTACAATTTCAACAATATTTCAAGTGTACTCTTTCTTTGTAAAAAAGAAAAAGAAAAAAGATTATAGGCCTACATTTTATCATATGTATTCATTAGTTTGAATATAGACAATTGCTAAACAAAAGCTTATTTGATGTGGCAGTATATTTTACAGTAGCCTAAAATCTGTACCCAAATCTAGTCAACAAGTGACTGACTGTAACGTTGTTTTTATGAAATATTAGGGCATATACATGCTAATTTGCAGTTTAATACGTTGCTTATACAAATACATTTTATTTCAACATATTCCAGTCGATTTTTACTCATCTCAGTAGGCTATAGCAAAGCAGTTTATTCTTTCACACACAGACGCGCGATTCATATTTAGGCTAAACAGTCTTTACAAATATGTCCCCTTCATTCATCTCACAGAAAGGCGAGTCATATTGTAGAAATGCGCTTCATCTTTTTGCGGTTTGCATAGGCCTACACTAACGTTATTCCATAACGTTATTCCACACGTGAGAAAAGAAAACAGCCTACCTCTTTCCTCAGCGGAATCTGCTCCTCATATCAGGATATATTGCTCCTCATATCAGCAACATCCCAGATAGCAATTACATGTGGGCCACATGTGGGTATTATCTGGCACATATGGCCTAGATGTGGCATGGCTGAACAGATATGGGCCAAATCGTTGCCATATTTGTTTTGCCATAACTTTAAAATCTGCGGGAAATGCTCTCTTGGTTCACAACTGATTTTGAGGTATATGGCCCAGATAACAACGAACACATGAGGACCATATGTGGTTGAGCTATGGCACACAGTGAGAAACACCGACTTGTGGTAAACATTTGGCTTACACATGGAAAAACACAGGAATCCTGAAATCAAGTGCGGCAAACATCCGCCGTTCCACACCTCAGGTTGCTCTGCATCTTCCCTCCTATTGGTGGAGTGAGACTGGCGCGAGTTTGACTGCGACGCTGGCCAGCTGACGCCTTTTACTCTGCTTTCCTCACGACTGTGTACATTCAGGTAAGTGATGTTTTGGCATTTTAGAGTCATATACATGAAATATGCAGCATTATGTGTCAATATTGCATGTTATTATGCGTTTAGTTATTCGTTCCATCGAGGAAGGGGTTGAACTAGCTAATATTTTCCTCAGTTTACTGCTATAACTTACAATAAAGTTTAATGTAACTTAACCGTTAACTTAGGCTATAGCAGTTCGCTGGTTTGCCGTTTTAAATTAAGATGTTTTTGTTTATAAATCAACAGCTCACTTTCATACACAATAAAATAGTATAGTTTGTCATTGTGTAGTAGCCTATTTGTGAATTAAGGCGACGCGGTCCAATGTCGGTGTTACTGTTTGTCAGAAAACCTAAATCCTAATTTGTGTTCACAATCATTCAACTAATCATAATAATATAAAAATGCCAAGAATAAACACATTAATACGTGTGCATTATTGTATGTATCTTTATTTAACTCTGAAATGATATACAACCAAGACTTTTTCTCATGACCTTTCCCTCTTTAAAATTAAAGTTGTAATGTTAACGTTAGGCTATTAGTGTCAAGTCACAATACCAAAATTATGACTTTCGATACAATACCTGAACATTAACATGAACTAATAATGAACTGCACTTCTACTGTATATATTAATATGTGTTAATGTTAATTTCAACATTTACTAACACATTCAATATAAATTTTTTTACTTGTTAACTTTAGTATGCACTGTGAACTAACATGAACAAACAATGAATTGTTGTATTTCTGTTAACTATCAATTAATTGAGCAGCCATTCACTGCCATTATAAAGCTTGGAAGAGGCAGGACATTTTTATAATTACTCTAATTTCTCACGATATAGTTTATATACCATGCTATGGTATACTGTCATACCACCCAGCCCTAATGTGTGGTATGGGTGGGGCAATTACAATAATTTCCAAATTAAAAACCTAGAAAATATGGTTTCAGATCGAGTAAATAATAGTTTATAGTTCATTTTTGAATATAAAAGCATTTTCATTTTAGGGTGGTCTATTTAAATGCATATTTCAACCACTTACACAATGTTTTTTTTTTCCTATCAGATTACCTATGTGGGTTTGGTTGGTGGCTTTGACCTGGATAACACCGTGTGGAGAGTGCTGAAAGGCACTTTTACAACTGCTGTGGCACGTTATGAATTGGAGAGAAGTCAATGGGAAGAGTGGTGTCCAACGCCTGGTCGTAAAGGAAGTTGTCATTGGTGAGACCTTTTTTAGAAGTCACTTTTATTTGTATTGCACTTTGCACAATTCACAACTTTTCAAAACCGCTTTACAGAACATTGTATTTTTATTTCTGTTATCTCAGTATCGAACCAAACAACTTTTTTTGTCATTACCTGATCACATCCGTGGCTCACTTAAGTGACTGCATTTTTTTATTTAGAAGTTTTATGTTTTGTTTTTAAAGAAAGTTATTTTTTATATATTGCGAATCATATTGTTTCAATCATACATTTTAAAGCTGTAATCACAATATAAGATTATCATTCTGTCAAAGTCTCATACCAGCGCATGCCTACAACTATCTGTATTTAGTTCATTATCACTGTGTATTTAAAAGGTTAGTTTACCCAAAAATGAAAATTCTGTCAGTAATTACTCACCCATGTTGTTCCAACCCCCGTAAGACCTTCGTTCATCTTCGGAACACAAATTAAGATATTTATGATGAAATCTGAGAGCTGTCTCACTTCTCCATAGGCTTCTCTGTTATTGAAACTTGCCAGCCCAGAAAGTTAGTAAAGACATTGTTAAAATAGTCCAAGAATACAGTGGCTGAACCTTAAGTTTATCAAGTGTCGAAAATACTTTTTGTGCGCAAAACAAGCTAAAATAAAGACTTTATTCAACGTAGTGTAACAGCACAGCGCTTCTGTGTTGTACGTCAGAACGTAGGCTCACGACTGGCCAGCATCCCACACATGACCAGCGTCGGCCAATAGTGAGTCTACGCTCTGACGTACAACCCAGAAGATGGAAAAACTTGAGGGTAATTACAGATAGAATTTTCATTTTTGGGTGAACTAACCCTTTATGTTCCTCCTTGCATTCAGTACTTGGCCCATTATTGTTTGTGTGTTTCTGCTTCCAAATTGTCTCGCATCATTGCAGATTATCTTGAGTTTATTTTGTGTTAGTAAAAACACTTATTTTTTTAGACTCTGTCTTTGGACTAAAACATGACATTAATGCTATCTGTGTTGGTGTGTTTATACATTAGAGTGTGCATGTCTTTTTTTTTTTTTAAAAAGAAGCAGAATACATGCAGTGCTATAAATTTTAACCAGTTGTTGGTGCAAAAGTGTTCTAAAAATCGAAATAATTTGTCATAAGAAATTACGGTATAATTCTGGCCCACATATTGAAAAATACAATTTGCAATTCCTTTTGAAAACTTACTGAAAAAAAAACTTTCATACAGTGGTAATTCAGAGGTGTTTAATTTGTTAATAATTGCAATTAAAATATTAAAGGATATTTACATTAATGATTTTTTTTATTATCCTGCAGCTCTAGCTTCCAGGTTGTATTGCTGCTAACATTATTTAAATTCTTCTTTATTGCAGGTGCAGTCAGGCAGAATCCCCTTACTGGAAAAGGTCAACACATTGCCGACCCTCATTGGAGACTTCTCTGCACATCAACACACTTTTCAACTCTTTGCCTTTCAAGTTTGCTTTAACTTTCTCAAGTTCTCTTTAAAGTTCTCTTTACCAACTGTGATTTATTTGTATTACTCTCATTGGACTAATTAAACATAACATTAATACAAGCTTTGATCGAGTGTTTTGAACTTTGGTGTAAAAAATTAGCTTTGAATGCTATTTATATTATTAATTTGTATTCTTGAATGTTTTCAACTGAATTCTACTTAAAATAAGTACAACTGAGTAGCTGTAATTATGTTTTCTTAAATGTTTTCAACTGAATTCTACTGTAATTATTAAATTCAACTTGTTGCTGTAATTATATTTATTTTGATAAATGTTTTCAACTGAATACTACTGTTATTATTCAACTCTTGCTGTAATTATATTTATTTTTATGAAATGTTTTCAACTGAATACTGCTGTAATTAAGTACAACACTTTAGCTGTAATTATTTAAATGCTTGTCAAAATAAATAGTTTTGAGTACATTTGTTGTTGAGTGTTTAATTTACATGTGAGTTAAGACTTAAAATACTGTCAGCTGCATGTGGGCCACATAAGGGCCGTTAGATTTTAACAGAACTCAACCATACTAAAGTTGCATACCAGGCCCACATCTGAGCCACATGAATTTGTAGTATTTGGCTCATGCTTGGTGGAGTTATGGCAGTCCTTTGGTTCAGTTCTGGGAAAGGAGATGTGGGCCATATCTGGGCCGGCAAACACAAACTAATCTGGGCCACAGCTCAGCTGTTTATCTGGCCCACATCTGTGCCAAAGGTAATTTGCTGACTGGGATCTTTTCTCCATAAGGTAGGCTATATTATGCCTCACTCGATCGCGACGCGCTTTGTTTACAGCTGATGTGGGCGTTTCACAGACTGAAATGGTTCTCAGAATTTGCGTTTGAATAGCACGCGCTCTCCGGGGAGTGGTCACATTACTGTGAATTAGCTCGTAATGAGCTCGACTGGAGTCGCTCTCTTTTTATACAGGTTACAGAAGCTGAGAATATTTGTTTTTTATATAAATGACTTCATTTAAAAGATGCAATCTCAAGCTTTATGCCCGTGGGTCTGTTTGCCTGTTTGACTGAATTTTCGCGGAGTTATAGATCATTTTCGAACGCGTTTCAAATGGGAGTTTACTGACAGAGAGAAGGCAGAAATCGCATCATGTTAATTTTTCTTTATTTGTCAAAAAGCAAAACACTTTATTTTTATTATGAGTATACAGAAAAAAAATAGAAACTGAACAGGATCGATTGATGTATTACACGAAAATGAAAGATCAAAATTAACAGAGCATTTAGTGTTTATTTTCATTGCAAAAAAAAAAAAAACGAGCAAAACGCGCGGGCGCGTTTCTGGTCCCCAGAGGGTTAATGTCACGTTTCCCATTCCATAACTAGTAAAATAATCGCAATTTACTCTCTGTAAAATGGCAGAATCCGCAGAGTGATGGACACAGAGATGGGTAGAAAGGTTAGTGGCTACACATTATGCAGATTTGGTTTAACTGGATCGCACACGCTGCAAACCGGACGAGAAGCGCCGTGGCGCGTCTAGGACAACTCGAAGTATCGCACACCGGACGCGCACTTTCTCAGTTTATGGCCAGCAATATTGTTACGTGTAAGGACATTATGAAATGAAGATAATGTCTGTCTGTACTATGTTATGACTGTACTGTACAATTAAATACAATATTGCTGAGTCTGCGATCTGAACACTTTACCTCAGAGCATCCGTTAATTGAATAAATTGAGAATCTCACCTGAAAATGGTCGCTGCTGGATTTTGAGCACAGTTTGGGCGCAGTTGCTGGGCACCGCGGACAGATGCACACCACCGGTGTGTGTACACTCATAGAGAATAATGCGTTCGCATTTTAAAGACGTGCGCTTCTTGTCCGCTGTGCGACCCCCTTTAAGGAGATGTTTTCTTTAGGAGATGTTGTGAGCTTAATTTTTTGGGGCGTGGACCGAGTTTTTCACTCTCTCGCTCAGACGACATTCTTCTCAGATTAGCTGCGCAGGCGTGCGCTGCGTCATCTTCTTATTTGATAGGTGTCAGCGGGTGCAATACAGCCACCTGAGAGGTCAACCAGGTACTGGCGCTGGAGTATTTACGTGTCATGTTATCATAAGAGTCCTGTTCATTTTAAACATCGTGGTTATTGCCAATACCGGTATATTGTCACACTCTAAATTAACACGATGTCGATATTTCATGCTTTGAATATCACGATTATCGTCAACACCGGTATATTGCGACACCCCTAACTCAGAGTCTGAAATATCCAAAAAATCCACATTCAAACCAAAATATCTGATTTCCTGTTGGTCGGAGCTAATGACTGTAAATTAGAAAGTTGTCCGGCTCCATGAGAACAATAAACGTACTGATTTTTGTGACTGTAGGTAAAACTAACCCCCCCACTTTTGTCAAAAGCATTTTGAAAGTGACACACTTCCTGCTGCCAGTTGGTGGCACTATAACTTTGACTCACAATAGTTGCATCCATCTGATCGGCCTCTTACCACAAACACACTGCTGAAGTTTCATCAAGATCAGTTCATGTATGCAGAAGTTATAACACTTTGTGTTTCTCTTTTCTCGCCATAAATTTGTTTCCTCGCCACGGTCAAACCGTTCGAGATATCAAAAATCCGTCTGCAATTTAGCATCCTCAATGTCTTGACTTCATGTTGACCGAGTTTGGTGCGGATCAGATGAATTCTCTAGGAGGAGTATTTCAAATTCCAGAGCAAGCGTTTTCCAAACAACCCATAATAGCCGACTTCCTGTTGGGCTGGCGTGAACTTGACCACGGGAAAGTTGTTCGGCCCGATGAGATCTATACGTGTACCGAGTTTCATATTAATTCATGCAAGCGTGTTTGATATATGGACCAAGTTTTTGGACACCATTCAAGGGGGCGCTGTTGAGCCCCCCTGCCACGCCCTTTCAGGGCTTGGGCCCTAATAACATAAAACAGTTATTTTAAATTATAATAATATTTAACAATATTACAGTTTTTACTGCATTTTTGATCAAATAAATGCAGTCTTCGTGGGCAGAAGAGACTTATTTTAAGAACTTTAAAACTGACCCCAAAAAAACAAAACAGCATTTGCTACCTCTCTATATCAGATCCCAAGACAATTAATTAGTAAAAAACATTAGAAATAGTTATTTAAAATAGGACACGTGACCTATTGAGAGAGGACTATGACAATTTTCTACAAAAAAACTTCGAGTTCAGGAAGACATGCTTACCAGGCTTGTCACAGTTTATTGGCGGGGTTCCAGGTGGAGTTTGGGTTCCCGGTATCTCCTGCCCCCTACTGTCCACACACCAGCAGTAACCTGTGGACAGCCAGCACTGCTGAGGCCTGTACTGACCCTCCTCATCACACTGAGGGATGAAGGCTCCCACCCGAGTAACATTGTCTCTTTGCTGCTCACACTGGGTCTTGGGATGACCTTCAAGGTAAACATACCAGAGATTATAGAATTTACTTGGAGGGTTAGTTCTCCAAAAAATTAAAATTCTGTCACAAATAAGTCACCCTTATGTTGTTCCAAAACTCATAAGACATTCATTCAACTTCGGAACAACCAATGAGGTTCATTCGACTCACAATATTTATATCCATGAGATCGGCCTCTTACAACGAACACACTGCTGAAGTTTCATCAAGATCAGTTAATGTATGCTGAAGTTATAACACACTTCCTGTGTCCCTTATTCGCCATAAATTTGTTTCCTCGCCACAGCCAAACCGTTCGAGACATCAAAAATCTGTCCGCAATTTAGCATCCTCAATGTCTTGACTTCATGCTGACCGAGTTTGGTGGCGATCGGATGAATTCTCTAGGAGGAGTATTTCACATTCCACAGCAAGCGTTTTCCAAACAACCCATAATAGCCGACTTCCTGTTGGGCGGAGATAATAACTTAGAGTGTGGAAGTTGTTTGGCCCGATGAGATCTATATGTGTACAGAGTTCATATTAATTCATGCAAGCGTGTTTGATCTATGGACCAAGTTTTCGGACCCCGTTCAAGGGGGCGCTGTTGAGCCCCCCTGCCACGCCCGGGTACCAGCTTCAGTAATATTCTCTGTCTTGTCACTTTAAAATATATATATATATATATATATATATATATATATATATATATATACACACTTATATGTTTATTCTTTTTTTCTCCCTATTTTTAATATATATTATTATTAAGTTGGCTTGAGAAAGCCAACTTACTGATATTGTATTTAAACTTATGAAGTTTGCTTGTGAAAGCCAACTTACTGAAATCCTATTTACACTTATTAGTGGTGCTTGACAAAGTCAAGGCATCACTAGTGAAAGTGAAAGTGAAAGTGACACGTGACGGCCAAGTATGGTAACCCATACTTGGAATTTGACCTCTGCATTTAACCCATCCAAGTTAATGCACACACATTAGGAGCAGAGTAGTGAGTAGTTAACACACACACACTGCAAACGTGGATACACACACCCAGAGCAGCGGCCAGAGTTCTCTTGCATACATATTATTATTATTAGTGGTGCTTGCTGAAAGCAAGGCATCACTATTGTTATTAGTGGTGCTTGCTGAAAGCAAGGCATCACTATTGTTATTGCTCATACTTATTATTAGTGGTGCTTGCTGAAAGCAACTCAAACTGATCTGACCAAGTGTGCTATATCTTTTCAGATTGATCGGACTTACGGTTTTCCTAAAAATGACGATCAAAACTCGGAAAAACTCCCATTGACTTACATTGGGGAGTTCTAAAAAATTCAAATCCAGATTCAAACTGACCAACCGACGAAAATTCAAATCAAAATACCTTGAAGACTAAACCAAACTGCCGTTCTATATACTATATGAGCCATTGAGGCTCATTTAAACTAATGAACTCTAAACTCATGAATTCATAGACTTATGAACTCTTAAACTCATAAATTAATAAACTCTAAACTCTTAAACTCATTTAAAGTTATAAACTCTAAACTCATTTAAAACTTATAAACTCTAAACTCAAAAACTCTAACACTTATAAACTCATCAATTTATACACTTATAAACTCTAAACTCATAAACTCTGAGTGTGTGTGTGTGTGTGTGTGTGTATGTGTGAACACACACACACACACACACACACACACACACACACACACACACTAAACTCATTTAAACTTAAACTCTAAACTCATTTAAACTTATAAACTCAAAACTCGTTAACTACTTTAAACTTCACACCACTTTAAACTTAAGTTTAAAGCTTCCAGCTCCCAAGCAACTCCATAGCAACCAGACTTGAGTACCCTAGCAACCGTTTTGCAAGACCTATATCTCTGTATCAGAACATCGTATAGAGATGAGGTTTGGCTCTTTTGACTCATGCTAGCAAACAGCACTTCCAACATGCTACACATGCTAGCAGTGAATAGCTACATGCTAATAGCGATTAGTTAAGTGCTAAATCATTCTAAGAACTCTATAAAAACTCTATAGTAACCATCTGTGACAACTACCTACCACCTAGTAACACCATAGCAACCACCCCGAATGCCCTAGCAACCGCCTAGCAACACCATAGCAACCACCCAAAACACCCTAGCAACAACCTAGCAACCACCCAGAACACCCTAGCAACCGCCTAGCAACCACCCAGAACACCCTAGCAACCACACAAAGTACCTTAGCAACCACCTAGCAACACCCTAGCAACCACCCAGAACACCCTAGCAACCGCCTAGCAACCACCCAAAACACCTTAGCAACACCCTAGCAACCACCCAGAATACCCTAGCAACCACCTAGCAACAGAATAGCAACCACCCAGAACACCCTAGCAACTGCCTAGCAACACCCTAGCAACCACCCAAAATACCTTAGCAACCACCTAGCAACACCATAGCAACCACCCAGAACACCCTAGCAACCACCCAAAATACCCTAGCAACCGCTTAGCAACACCCTAGCAACCACCCAGAACACCCTAGCAACCGCCTAGCAACCAACCAGAATACCCTAGCAACCACCTAGCAACACCATAGCAACCACCCAGAACACCCTAGCAACCACCTAGCAACACCATAGCAACCACCCCGAACACCCTAGCAACCAGCCAAAATACCTTAGCAACCACCTAGCAACACCCTAGCAACCACACAAAGTACCTTAGCAACCACCTAGCAACACCCTAGCAACCACCCAGAACACCCTAGCAACCACCCAAAACACCCTAGCAACACCCTAGCAACCAACCAGAATACCCTAGCAACCACCTAGCAACAGCATAGCAACCACCCAGAACACCCTAGCAACAGCCTAGCAACCACCCAAAATACCTTAGCAACCACCTAGCAACACCATAGCAACCACCCCGAACACCCTAGCAACCAGCCAAAATACCTTAGCAACCACCTAGCAACACCATAGCAACCACCCAGAACACCCTAGAAACCGCCTAGCAACCACTCAGAACACCTTAGCAACCCACTAGAAAACCCTAGAAAACTTTTTAACTTTAAACTACTTTAAACTTTAAACTAATTAAAACTTTAAGCTAATTTAAACTTCAAACTAATTTAAACTTTAAACTACTTTCAACTTTAAACTAATTTACTTCAAACTAATTTAAACTTTAGACTAATTTAAACTTTAAACTAAATTAAACTTTAAACTAAATTAAACTTCAAACTACTTTAATCTTCAAACTACTTTAAACTTCAAACTTTCCAGTACAAACTTTCTCAAGCCAACTTAAAGTTTGTCTCGACAAACTTTTTAATCTAGTTAGTGGTGCTTTTTTAAAAGCATCACTATTGTTATTGCTCATACTTATTATTATTAAGTTGGCTTGAGAGAGCCAACTTACTGATATTGTACTTAAACTTATTATTATTATTCTTCTGTTAAAAACTGTTGACTCAAACTCGTCCTAGAGCTTTAACTCTACATACTCCAAACTCGGCTCAGACACTCAAACTGATCTGAAGTTAGTTGCTATATCTTTTCAGACTGATCAGACTTACGGTTTTCCTAAAAATGCCGATCAAAACTCGGAAAAACTCCCATTGACTTACAATGAGGAGTTCTAAAAAATTCAAATCCAGATTCAAACTCACCAACCGATGAAAATTCTAATCTAAATACCTTGAAGACTAAACCAAACTGCCGTTCTATATACTATATAAGCCATTGAGACTCAATTAAACTAATAAACTCATCTATCTATCTACTTCAAACTATTTTAAACTTTAAACTACTTTAAACTTCAAACTAAATTAAACTTCAAACTAATATACACTTTAAACTACTTTAAACTTCAAACTTAAGCTTTAACTCATTTAAACAAACTCTAAACTCATTTAAACTTAAACTCTAAACTCATTTAAACTTATAAACTCAAAACTCATTTCAACTTACAAACTAAACTCAAAAACTTGTACACTTATAAACTCATCCATTTATACACTTATAAACTCTAAACTCATAAACTCTGAGTGTGTGTGTGTGAACACACACACACACACACACACACACACACACACACACACACACACACACACACACTCTAAACTCATTTAAACATAAACTCAAAACTCAAAAACTCGTAAACTACTTTAAACTTCAAACCACTTTAAATTTCTTAAGTTTAAAGTTCCCAGCTCCCAAGCAACTCCATAGCAACCAAACTTGAGTACCCTAGCAACCGTTTTACAAGACCTATATCTCTGCATCAGAACATCGTATAGAGATGAGGTTTGGCTCTTTTGACTCATGCTAGCAAACAGCACTTCCAACATGCTACACATGCTAGCAGTGAATAGCTACATGCTAATAGCGATTAGTTAAGTGCTAAATCATGCCAAGATCATGCTAAGAACTCTATAAAAACTCCATAGTATCCATCTGTGACAACTAGTAACACCATAGCAACCACCCAGAACACCCTAGCAACCGCCTAGCAACACCATAGCAACCACCAAAACACCCTAACAACCACCTAGCAACATCATAGCAACCACCCAGAACACCCTAGCAACCGCCTAGCAACACCATATCAACCACCAAAACACCCTAGCAACCGCCTAGCAACAGCATAGCAACCACCCAGAACAACCTAGCAACCGCCTAGCAACATCCTAGCAACCACCAAAACACCCTAGCAAAATCCTAGCAACCACCTAGAATACCCTAGCAACTGCCTAGCAACACCATAGCAACCACCCAGAACACCCTAGCAACCACCTAGCAACCACCCAGAACACCCTAGCAACCGCCTAGAAACCAGCCAGAATACCCTACCAACCGCCTAGCAACAGCATAGCAACCACCCAGAACACCCTAGCAACCGCCTAGCAACCACCCAGAATACCCTAGCAACCGTCTAGCAACACCATAGCAACCACCCAGAACACCCTAGCAACCGCCTAGCAACCACCCAGAACACCCTAGCAACCACCTAGCAACACCCTAGCAACCACCCAGAACACCCTAGCAACCGCTTAGCAACACCATAGCAACCACCCAGAACACCCTAGCAACCGCCTAGCAACCACCCAGAATACCCTAGCAACCGCCTAGCAACACCATAGCAACCACCCAGAACACCCTAGCAACCCACTAGAAAACCCCCAACAACTTTTTAACTGTAAACTACTTTATACTTTAAACTACTTTAAACTTCAAACTGATTTAAACTTTAAACTAATTTAAACTTTAGACTAATTTAAACTTTAGACTAAATTAAACTTTAAACTACTTTAAACTTCAAACTAATTTAAACTTTAAAGTAATTTAAACTTTAAACTAATTTAAACTTCAAACTAATTTAAACTTTAAAGTAATTTAAACTTTAAACTAATTTAAACTTCAAACTAATTTAAACTTTAAACTAACCCTAACTTCAAACTACTTGAAACTCCAAACTATTTTAAACTTCTTCAAACTTTCTGGTCCGGATTTCTCAAGCCAACTTAAAGTTTGTCTCGACGAACTTTTTAAAGGTCCCGTTCTACGTGATCCCATGTTTCAAACTTTAGTTAGTGTGTAATGTTGTTGTTAGAGTATAAATAATATCTGTAAAATTATAAAGCTCAAAGTTCAATGCCAAGCGAGATATTTTATTTAACAGAAGTTGACTACAAAAAACGGCTGGATTGGACTACACCCCTCTACATCCTGCTTTAGTGATGTCACTAGAACCGTAACCTCCGCCCACAGGAACACAGGCGTATTGATGGCGAAATGTCAACAGACGTGGTTGATGTTTATCTATAATCGGATACCGCAAAAGTTTAATTCGAAGTTGTTAGTTTGCTCTGTCCATTTCACCACGGACTGTTTTTCTAACCTGGAATTATATCAAGCAGACTTCTCTCAGCGTTTCATACTGACGAAGGGGGCAATTTCAACTATATTCCAGCAAGCGGTAAGTAGTGATTTAATATGGAAGTAGCGATCACTCTTCACATCGTTCGTTTCTCTTAGTAGGATGAAAATAATCTTACTTAAACTGTGATTAATATACAGAAAGTGATCAAAGAACAATCCCTTTCCAATCGCCCAAGCTGTCAATCACACAGCGCGAGTTTATCTGGACACTTGCCAAAACTCGTTATGAAATCAATGACACTGTTACACTGCACAACGAAGCTCTTACTGTATTTATCATGTTTGCATTGGTGAAATCATTAGTGAGTGCAGAAACTGCGTTGCAATGATAAGATCTTTCACGCGATCAACAGGCTGTCATCTGCTCAATGCTCATAACTGCAACCTTTTATGTGATTGAAATAGATCTAAATACTTAAAAAACTTCTCACGATTCGTTAATCCAGATAGCTGTAATAGTAAAAACGTATAATAGCTGTAATAGTAAAAGTTTTCCAGATAGTTCCACATTTAATGCCAGATATTTCATATGCAAGCATGTCAGCCAATCACAGCAGAGGGCGTTTACACTGAAGTCTCACAGCAGACACGCCCCTTCAAACAGAGTGTTCAAACCAGGGAATGAAATCAGGCTAGGAAATATGCCTTTTATTTCTAAATTATAACAATTTTTGATCTAAAAAACATACTAACATTATAAGGGCACCCCTGGAAACATTATTAAATAATAAAAATAATCCATGGAATGGGACCTTTAATCTAGTTAGTGGTGCTTGCCAAAGGCAAAGCAACACTATTGTTATTGCTCATACTTATTAAGTTGGCTTGAGAAAGCCAACTTACTGAAATCCTATTTAAACTTATTCTTCTTCTTCTTCTTCTTCTTCTTATTCTTCTGACCCAAAAATTTTCAACTCTAACTCCTCCTAGACCGTTCAAGCTACATACTCCAAACTCGGGTCAGACCTTCATACTGTTCTGACTTGGTGTGCTATATCTTTTCAGACTGGTTTGAGTTATGGTTTTCTTAAAAATTAATATTAAAAATCATAAAAATCCCATAGACTTTCATTGACCAAAAGTCCATGTCTGTTTGAACTATGTTTAATGTAAACTGCTAGAAGCCATTGATACTCAATTAAGCTTTAAGCTATTTCTGTCTAACTAATAACTTATCTATCTATCTATCTATCTATCTATCTATCTATCTATCTATCTATCTATCTATCTATCTATCTATCTATCTATCTATCTATCTATCTATCTATCTATCTATCTATCTATCTATCTTCAAACCTTTTCTATCTATCTATCTATCTATATATCTATCTATCTTCAAACCTTTTCTATCTATCTATCTATCTATCTATCTATCTATCTATCTATCTATCTATCTATCTATCTATCTATCTATCTACAAACCTTATCTATCTATCTATCTATCTATCTATCTACAAACCTTATCTATCTATCTATCTATCTATCTATCTATCTACAAACCTTATCTATCTATCTATCTATCTATCTATCTATCTATCTATCTATCTATCTATCTATCTATCTATCTATCTATCTATCTATCTTCAAACCTTTTCTATCTATCTATCTATCTATCTATCTATCTATCTATCTATCTATCTATCTATCTTCAAACCTTATCTATCTATCTATCTATCTATCTATCTATCTTCAAACCTTTTCTATCTATCTATCTATCTATCTATCTATCTATCTATCTATCTATCTTACAACCTTTTCTATCTGTCTATCTATCTATCTATCTATCTATCTATCTTCAAACAGTTTTTATCTATCTATCTATCTATCTATCTATCTATCTATCTATCTATCTATCTATCTATCTATCTATCTATCTATCTATCTATCTATCTATCTATCTATCTATCTTCAAACCTTATCTATCTATCTATCTATCTATCTATCTATCTATCTATCTATCTATCTATCTATCTATCTATCTATCTATCTATCTATCTATCTACCTATCTATCTATCTTCAAACCTTATCTTTCTATCTATCTATCTATCTATCTATCTATCTATCTATCTATCTATCTATCTATCTATCTTCAAACCTTATCTATCTATCTATCTATCTATCTATCTATCTATCTTCAAACAATTTTTATCTATCTATCTATCTATCTATCTATCTATCTATCTATCTATCTATCTATCTATCTATCTATCTATCTATCTATCTATCTATCTATCTATCTATTCAATTCAATTCAATTCAAAATTGCTTTATTGGCATGACTGTACATGTTACAATATTGCCAAAGCTTGTAAAAGACATCAAAATTATAAAATATTACAACATAACTTAAATCTAAATGTACTACTTAAATTAATTGTACAAATTAACAGTGTAACAAATTATAATATCTGTAAACATTTTACACCATAGTGTTTTAACATATATACAAATTATAGTATCGGAACATTTTATACCACAGTGTTTTAACATATACACACACACACACGTCACTGAGGGTCACTGTGGTGGACAGTAGGGAAACACACTGAGGTCAGACACACACATCACACACACATTCACCTGCTGTCTCTCAGGCTGTGGCACACACACACGTATCTGGCAGCCAGTGCTGCTGTCTGGCCCTCTCCTAGCAGGATCTTTATCTGATCTACTTCAGTCATGGCTGTAAAGTTCTGTATTACGTTAGTGAGTTTGCTAAAGTAGAGTTCTCTGACTGAACTGTATTTGTGACAGTGAAGGAGGAAGTGCGTCTCTGTCTCGATCTCTCCTGTCCTACAGTGAACACACACCCTCTATCTATCTATCTATCTACAAACAGTTTTTATCTATCTATCTATCTATCTATCTATCTATCTATCTATCTATCTATCTATCTATCTATCTATCTTCAAACCTTATCTATCTATCTATCTATCTATCTATCTATCTATCTATCTATCTACAAACCTTATCTATCTATCTATCTATCTATCTATCTATCTATCTATCTATCTTTCTAATCCATCTTTCTGTCTTTCATTTCTTTGTTTCTTTCTTTTTCTTTCTTTCTTTCTTTCTAATTAATCTTTCTTTCTTTCTTTCTTTCTTTCTAGTCTATCTTTCCTTCTTTCTAAATAACCTCTTTCTTTCTTTCTTTCTTTCTTTCTTTTTTCTACCTACTCAATCTTTCTTTCTTTCTTTCTTTCTTTCTTTCTTTCTTTCTTTCTTTCTTTCTTTTTAACTAATCTATCTTTCTTTCTTTTTAACTAATCTATATTTCTTTCTTTCTAACTAATTAAACTTTCTTTCTTTCTTTCTTTTTAACTAATCTATATTTTTCT
Source organism: Leuciscus idus (assembly GCA_021554675.1). Lineage (NCBI taxonomy): Eukaryota > Metazoa > Chordata > Actinopteri > Cypriniformes > Leuciscidae > Leuciscus > Leuciscus idus. Next base: position 555,818 of record JAJAVR010000031.1, on the reverse strand, counting down.
TTCTTTTTAACTAATCAATCTTTCTTTCTTTTTAACTAATCTATCTATCTTCAAACCTTTTCTATCTATCTATCTATCTATCTATCTATCTATCTATCTATCTATCTATCTTCAAACTATTTTTATCTATCTATCTATCTATCTATCTATCTATCTTCAAACTATTTTTATCTATCTATCTATCTATCTATCTATCTATCTATCTATCTATCTATCTATCTATCTATCTATCTATATATCTAACTATCTATCTATCTTCAAACCTTTTCTATCTATCTATCTATCTATCTATCTATCTATCTATCTATCTTTCTTTCTTTCTAATCCATCTTTCTCTTTCATTTCTTCGTTTCTTTCTTTCTTTCTAATTAATCTTTCTTTCTTTCTTTCTTACTAGTCTATCTTTCCTTCTTTCTAAATAACCTCTTTCTTTCTTTCTTTCTTTCTTTCTTTCTTTCTTTCTTTCTTTCTTTCTTTCTTTCTTTCTTTCTACCTACTCAATCTTTCTTTCTTTCTTTCTTTCTTTCTTTCTTTTTAACTAATCTATCTTTCTTTCTTTCTTTCTTTCTTTTTAACTAATCTGTATTTCTTTCTTTCTAACTAATTAATCTTTCTTTCTATCTATCCATCTATCTATCTATCTATCTATCTATCTTCAAACTATTTTTATCTATCTATCTATCTATCTATCTATCTATCTATCTATCTATCTATCTTCAAACCTTATATATCTATCTATCTATCTATCTATCTATCTTCAAACCTTTTCTATCTATCTATCTATCTATCTATCTATCTTCAAACAATTTTTATCTATCTATCTATCTATCTATCTATCTATCTATCTATCTATCTATCTATCTATCTATCTATCTATCTATCTATCTATCTATCTTCAAACCTTTTCTATCTATCTATCTATCTATCTATCTATCTATCTATCTATCTATCTATCTATCTATCTTCAAACCTTTTCTATCTATCTATCTATCTATCTATCTATCTATCTATCTATCTATCTTCAAACTGTTTTATCTATCTATCTTTCTTTCTTTCTAATCCATCTTTGTCTTTCATTTCTTTGTTTCTTTCTTTTTCTTTCTTTCTTTCTAATTAATCTTTCTTTCTTTCTTTCTTACTAGTCTATCTTTCCTTCTTTCTAAATAACCTCTGTCTTTCTTTCTTTCTTTCTTTCTTTTTTCTACATACTCAATCTTTCTGTCTTTCTTTCTTTCTTTCTTTCTTTCTTTCTTTCTTTCTTTCTTTCTTTTTAACTAATCTATCTTTCTTTCTTTCCTTTTAACTAATCTATATTTCTTTCTAACTAATTAATCTTTCTTTCTTTCTTTCTTTCTTTCTTTCTTTCTTTCTTTTTAACTAATCTATATTTCTTTCTTTCTTTTTAACTAATCAATCTTTTTTCTTTTTAACTAATCTATCTATCTTCAAACCTTATCTATCTATCTATCTATCTATCTATCTATCTATCTATCTATCTATCTATCTATCTATCTATCTACAAACTGTTTTTATCTATCTATCTATCTATCTATCTTCAAACTATTTTTATCTATCTATCTATCTATCTATCTATCTATCTATTTTCAAACTATTTTTATCTATCTATCTATCTATCTATCTATCTATCTATCTATCTATCTATCTATCTATCTATCTATCTATCTATATATCTTCAAACTGTTTTTATATATCATCTATCTATCTATCTATCTATTTATCTATCTATCTTCAAACTGTTTTTATCTATCTATCTATCTATCTATCTATCTTCAAACTATTTTTATCTATCTATCTATCTATCTATCTATCTATCTATCTATCTATCTATCTATCTATCTATCTATCTTCAAACCTTTTCTATCTATCTATCTATCTATCTATCTATCTATCTATCTATCTATCTATCTATCTTTCTTTCTTTCTAATCCATCTTTCTCTTTCATTTCTTCGTTTCTTTCTTTCTTTCTAATTAATCTTTCTTTCTTTCTTTCTTACTAGTCTATCTTTCCTTCTTTCTAAATAACCTCTTTCTTTCTTTCTTTCTTTCTTTCTTTCTTTCTTTCTTTCTTTCTTTCTTTCTTTCTTTCTACCTACTCAATCTTTCTTTCTTTCTTTCTTACTAGTCTATCTTTCCTTCTTTCTAAATAACCTCTTTCTTTCTTTCTTTCTTTCTTTCTTTCTTTCTTTCTTTCTTTCTTTCTTTCTTTCTTTCTACCTACTCAATCTTTCTTTCTTTCTTTCTTTCTTTCTTTCTTTCTTTTTAACTAATCTTTCTTTCTAACTAATTTATCAATCAAAATTTAAACTACTTTAAACTTCAAACTACTTCAAACTTCTAACTACTTTAAACTTCTAACTACTTTAAACTTCTTCAAACTCTCTGGTCCGGCTTTCTCAAGCCAACTTAAAGTTTGTCTCAACAAACTTTTTTTTCTAGTTCTTCTTTTTTTTCTGACCGCAAATTTTTAGACACTAACTCCTCCTAGACCGTTCAAGCTACATACTCCAAACTCGGGTCAGACCTTCATACTGTTCTGACTTGGTGTGCTATATCTTTTCAGACTGATTTGACTTTCAGTTTTCTTAAAAATTAATATTAAAAATCATAAAAACCCCATTGACTTTCATTGCAGACTGCTCAAATTGAGCCAAGGCTACGGTGGCCCATTAGTGCTCAAGCCAAAAACTCAAATCTAAATTCTCTGAAGCCCTAGACTCAATTAAACTACCATTCAATGTACTTATAAACTTTATCTATCTATCTATCTATCTATCTATCTATCTATCTATCTATCTATCTATCTATCTATCTTCAAACCCTATCTATCTATCTATCTATCTATCTATCTATCTAACTAATCTATCTTTCTTTCTTTTATTTCTAACTAATCTTTCTTTCTTTCTTTCTTTCTAACTAATCTATCTTTATTTTTAACTATCTAATCCATCTTTCTTTCTTTCTAACTAATCCATCTTTCATTCTTTCTAACTAATCCATCTTTCTAACTAATCCATCTTTCTTTCTAACTAATCCATCTTTCTAACTAATCCATCTTTCTTTCTAACTAATGCATCTTTCTTTCTAACTAATCCATCTTTCTTTCTAACTAATCCATCTTTCTTTCTTTCTTTCTTTCTTTCTTTCTTTCTTTCTATCTAATCTATCTTTCTAACTAATCCATCTTTATTTCTTTTTAACTAACTAATCTATCTTTCTTTCTAACCAATCCATCTTTCTTTCTTTCTTTCTTTCATTCTAACTAATCTTTCTATCTAATCCATCTTTCTTTCTTTCTAACTAATCTATCTTTCTTTTTAACTAACTAATCCATCTTTCATTCTTTCTAACTAATCCATATTTCTTTCTAACTAATATATCTTTCTTTCTTTCTTTCTTTCTTTCTTTCTTTCTTTCATTCTAACTAATCTATCTTTCTTTCTTTCTAATCTACCTTTCTATCTAATCTATCTTTCTTTCTTTCTAACTAATCTATCTTTCTTTTTAACTAACTAATCCATCTTTCATTCTTTCTAACTAATCCATATTTCTTTCTAACTAATATATCTTTCTTTCTTTCTTTCTTTCTTTCTTTCTTTCTTTCTTTCTAACTAATCTATCTTTCTTTCTTTCTAATCTACCTTTCTATCTAATCTATCTTTCTTTTTTTCTTTTTTCTTTCTAACTAATATGTCTTTCTTTCTTTCATTCTAACTAATCTATCTATCTTTCTTTCTTTCTAACTAATCTATCTTTCTATCTAATCTATCTTTCTTTCTAACTAATCCATCTTTCTTTATTTTTAACTAACTAATCCATCTTTCTTTCTAACTAATCCATCTTTCTTTCTAATATATCTTTCTTTCTTTCATTCTAACTAATATATCTTTCTTTCTAACTAATTTATCTTTCTATCTAATCTATCTTTCTTTCTAATTAATCCATCTTTCTTTCTTTTTAACTAACTAATCCATCTTTCTTTCTAACTAACTAATCTATCTATATTTCTTTCTAACTAATATGTATTTCTTTCTTTCATTCTAACAAATCTATCTTTCTTTCTTTCTAACTAATCTATCTTTCTTTTTAACTAACTAATCCATCTTTCTTTCTAACTAATCCATCTTTCTGTCTAATATATCTTTCTTTCTTTCATTCTAACTAATCTATCTTTCTTTCTTTCTTTCTAGCTAATCTATCTTTCTATCTAATCTATCTTTCTTTCTAACTAATCCATCTTTCTTTTTAACTAACTAATCTTTCTTTCTAATTCATATATCTTTCTTTCTTTCATTCTAACTAATCTATCTTTCTTTTTCTTTCTAACTAATCTATCTTTCTATCTAATTTCTTTCTTTCTAACTAATCTATCTTTCTTTCTTTTTCTTTTTAACTAATCCATCTTTCTTTCTTTCTTTCTAACTAATCCATTTTTCTTTCTTTCTAACTAACCAATCCATCTTTCTTTCTTTCTAACTTATATATCTTTCTTTCATTCTAACTAATCTTTCTTTCTTTCTATCTAATCTTTCTTTCTTTCTAACTAATATATATTTCTTTCTTTCATTCTAACTAATCTTTCTTTCTTTTTTTCTTTCTAACTAATCTATCTTTCTATCTAATCTATCTTTCTTTATTTCTAACTAATATATCTTTCTTTCTTTCATTCTAACTAATCTTTCTTTCTTTCTTTCTGTCTTTTTAACTAATCTATCTTTCTTTCTTTCTGTCTTTTTAAACTAATCCATCTTTCTTTCTTTCTAACTAATCCATCTTTCTTTCTTTCTTTCTTTCTTTCTTTCTTTCTTTCTTTCTTTCTTTCTTTCTTTCTTTCTAACCAATCCATCTTTCTTTCTTTCTTACTAACCAATCCATCTTTCTTTCTTTCTAACTAATATATCTTTCTTTCTTTCATTCTAACTAATCTTTCTTTCTTTCTCTTTCTTTCTTTCTTTCTTTCTTTCTTTCTTTCTCTTTCTTTCTTTCTTTCTTTCTTTCTTTCTTTCTTTCTTTCTTTCTTTCTTTCTTTCTTTCTAACCAATCCATCTTTCTTTCTCTCTAACTAACCAATCCATCTTTCTTTCTTTCTAACTAATATATCTTTCTTTCTTTCATTCTAACTAATCTTTCTTTCTTTCATTCTCGAATGCGCATGCGTCGCGTCTGAACGCGTTGTTGTCTTTGGAGCTCCATCGATTTGATTTATAAATCTTGATTTTATTCTTTAAACTTACAACAAACATTTTCTACTTTACCTCACTGAGAAGCACTACTGCTCAACCCTCATAGTTACAACGCGGACTGTTGAGCAGACGCGTCTCAAGCCTATTAGTGATCCAACGCTGGATACTCCTATAGGTTACGTCCGTGGATCACGGCTGAACGCGTCTTCTCAACACTCACTTACAAACATTTTTCGCCTGTTACGCTCTTAGATGTTAGAAAAACATCCCTATTATCTCTAGCCTTGGCTACCGTATATAGACCGCCTGGGCCTTACGCTGATTTCCTAAAAGAGTTTGCAGATTTTCTCTCAGACCTATTAGTCAATGTCGATAAAGCATTAATTGTTGGAGATTTTAACATACACGTAGATAATCCAAATGATGCGTTAGGGGCTGCGTTTACAGATTTATTAAATTCATTTGGGGTCAAGCAAAACGTCACCGGACCAACTCATCGTCTTAATCATACACTCGATTTAATTATATCACATGGAACCGATCCAACTGATATAGATATTATACCGCAAAGTGATGAAGTCACTGACCATTACATGGTAACTTGCATATTACGTACTGCTGTAATATGTCATGCGGCGCCGCGTTATCAACCAGGCAGAACAATCCTTCCATCCACCATAGATCATTTCTCAAATTGCTTATCTGATCTGTCTCAGCTGCTGCCTGAACCCAAACAAACAGATGAACTAGAAGAACTAACTAGCACTATGAGCACTATTCTCTCTAGAACATTGGATGTTGTTGCACCTATTAGATTAAAAAAGGTCAGAGAGAAAATTAAAGCACCGTGGTACAACAATACTACGCATGTTCTAAAGAGAGAAACCCGTATTTTAGAGCGTAAATGGAAACAAACTAATTTAGAGGTCTTTAGAATCGCGTGGAAAGACAGTATGTCACGTTATAAAAAGGCCCTAAAAGCAGCCAGGGCTGAGCACCTCCGCAAACTAATAGAAAATAACCAAAATAATCCAAGGTTTTTATTTAACACCGTGGCTAAACTAACAAATAAACAGACGTCACCCGAACAAAATATCCCGTTACAGTTTAGTAGTAATGATTTTATGAAGTTCTTCACTGAGAAAATAGAAAGCATCAGAACCACAATTGTAAACGTTCAATCTTCAATTGCGCCTTATAATTCAGCCTCAATTAACACCCCGCAAGAACAATTACAGTGCTTTACAACTATAGAACAAAGAGAGTTAAATAAACTTATCACTTCATCTAAAACTACAACATGTTTATTAGATCCTATACCAACTAAGCTACTGAAAGAAGTGTTACCTGTAGTGGAAGAGCCTCTCCTCAATATTATTAACTCGTCTTTATCTTTAGGTCATGTTCCAAGAACATTTAAACTGGCAGTTATAAAACCTCTCATTAAGAAACCACAATTAGATCATAATAACCTAGCAAATTATAGACCCATTTCAAATCTTCCATTTATGTCTAAAATATTAGAAAAAGTGGTGTCCGCTCAATTGTGTTCTTTCTTGCAAGAAAATGATATCTATGAAAAGTTTCAGTCAGGATTCAGGCCGCACCATAGCACTGAAACTGCGCTCGTTAAAATCACAAATGATTTACTTTTAGCTTCTGACCAAGGCTGTATCTCAATACTAGTTTTACTTGATCTTAGTGCTGCGTTCGATACTATAGATCACACAATACTCTTAGATCGACTACAAAGTTATACTGGTGTTCAAGGACAAGCATTAAGCTGGTTCAGATCATACTTATCTGACCGCTACCATTTTGTCTATTTAAATGGAGAAAAATCGATCATAACTCCAGTAAACTATGGAGTGCCGCAGGGATCTGTGTTAGGCCCTCTATTATTCTCAGTATATATGATGCCACTTGGAAATATTATAAGGAAACATGGAATTAGTTTCCATTGTTATGCTGATGACACTCAAATATATATTTCATCTTGGCCAGATGAAAACGCTAAATTATCCAAATTGACAGAGTGTGTTAAAGATATAAAAGATTGGATGACGCGAAATTTTCTTTTATTAAATCCAGACAAAACAGAGGTACTACTTATCGGTTCAAAAAAACGCCCACAAAACCTCTCGCAATACAACTTTAATACAGTAGGATGTCCTGTTACTTTATCCTCTACAGTAAAAGACCTGGGTGTTATACTCGATTGCAACCTGTCTTTCAAAAATCATATTTCATATGTTACAAAAACCGCCTTTTTCCACCTTAGAAACATTGCTAAGCTACGTAATATGCTATCAGTTTCTGATGCAGAAAAGTTAGTTCATGCATTCATGACCTCGAGACTAGATTACTGTAATGCTTTATTAGCTGGTTGTCCTGCATCCTCAATAAACAAGCTACAGTTAGTCCAGAATGCCGCCGCTAGAGTTCTTACTAGATCAAGAAAATATGATCATATAACACCGATTTTATCATCCCTACATTGGTTACCTATAAAGTCCCGTATTAATTACAAGGTATTGCTACTGACTTATAAAGCCCTAAACGGCTTAGCTCCAGTCTATTTAACGGATCTTCTATCGCCCTATAATCCATCGCGCTCTTTAAGGTCACTAAATTCGAGGCTTTTGGTCATACCTAGGATATCCAGATCCACCAAAGGAGGGAGAGCATTTTCACATTTAGCTCCAAAACTCTGGAATAGTCTTCCTGATAGTGTTCGTTGCTCAGACTCGCTCTCCCAGTTTAAAACTAGATTAAAGTCGCATCTCTTCAGCCAGGCATTCATATAATATTTTTAATCTTACAGTTCAAATTACAATCCGGCCTCTAGTTAATAAACGCCAGAGGAGAACTGGCCCCCGACTGAGCCTGGGTTCTCCCAAGGTTTTTTTTCTCCATTGGGTCACCTGATGGAGTTTTAGGACACCATTAGGTCACTTGATGGAGTTTTAGGACACCAGTAGGTCACTTGATGGAGTTTTTCGGTTCCTTGCCACTGTTGCCTTTGGCTTGCTCAGTTGGGGATATTCTGGGGATATCTAATTTGATTTTATCAATAAATTCCACTAGAAACAAACCTTGTTGTATTATTTTAATTGAATACTGTGAAGCTGCTTTGATACAATCTGTATTGTGAAAAGCGCTATACAAATATACTTGACTTGACTTGACTTGACTTTTATTCTAACTAATCTTTCTTTCTTTCTTTCTTTCTTTCTTTCTTTCTTTCTTTCTTTCTTTCTTTCTTTCTTTCTTTCTTTCTTTCTTTCCTTCTAACTAATCTATCTTTCTATCTAATCCATCTTTCTTTCTTTCTAACTAATATATGTTTCTTTCTTTCATTCTAACTAATCTATCTTTCTATCTAATCCATCTTTCTTTCTTTCTAACTAACTAATCTATCTTTCTTTCTTTCTTTCTAACTATTCTATCTTTCTATCTAATCCATCTTTCGTTCTAACTAATCTATCTTTCTTTTTAACTAACTAATCCATCTTGCATTTTTTCTAACTAATCCATCTTTCTTTCTTTCTAACTAATCATCTTTCTTTCTTTCTTTCTTTCTTTCCAACCAATCCATCTTTCTTTCTTTCTAACTAACCAATCCATCTTTCTTTCTTTCTAACTAATATATCTTTCTTTCTTTCATTCTAACTAATCTTTCTTTCTTTCTTTCTTTCTTTCTTTCTTTCTTTCTTTCTTTCTTTCTTTCTTTCTTTCTTTCTTTCTTTCTTTCTTTCTTTCTTTCTTTCTTTCTTTCTAACCAATCCATCTTTCTTTCTTTCTAACTAACCAATCCATCTTTCTTTCTTTCTTTCTAACAAATATCTTTCTTTCTTTCATTCTAACTAATCTTTCTTTCTTTCCTTCTATCTTTCTTTCCTTCTAACTAATCTATCTTTCTATCTAATCCATCTTTCTTTCTTTCTAACTAATATATCTTTCTTTCATTCTAACTAATCTTTCTTTCTTTCTTTCTTTCTTTCTTTCTAACTATTCTATCTTTCTATCTAATCCATCTTTCGTTCTAACTAATCTATCTTTCTTTCTTTCTAACTAATCCATCTTTCTTTCTAACTAATATTTCTTTCTTTCCTTCATTCTAACTAATCTGTCTATCTTTCTTTCTTTCTTTCTTTCTTTCCAACCAATCCATCTTTCTTTCTTTCTAACTAACCAATCCATCTTTCTTTCTTTCTAACTAATATATCTTTCTTTCTTTCATTCTAACTAATCTTTCTTTCTTTCTTTCTTTCTTTCTTTCTTTCTTTCTTTCTTTCTTTCTTTCTTTCTTTCTTTCTTTCTTTCTAACCAATCCATCTTTCTTTCTTTCTAACTAACCAATCCATCTTTCTTTCTTTCTAACTAATATATCTTTATTTCTTTCATTCTAACTAATCTTTCTTTCTTTCATTCTTTCTTTCCTTCTTTCTAACAATCCATCTTTCTTTCTTTCTAACTAACCAATCCATCTTTCTTTCTTTGTAACTAATATATCTTTCTTTCTTTCATTCTAACTAATCTTTCTTTCTTTCATTCTTTCTTTCTTTCTAACCAATCCATCTTTCTTTCTTTCTAACTAACCAATCCATCTTTCTTTCTTTCTAACTAATATATCTTTCTTTCTTTCATTCTAACTAATCTTTTTTTCTTTCATTCTAACTAATCTATCTTTCTATCTAATCCATCTTTCTTTCTTTCTAACCAATCCATCTTTCTTTCTTTCTAACTAACCAATCCATCTTTCTTTCTTTCTAACTAATATATCTTTCTTTCTTTCATTCTAACTAATCTTTTTTTCTTTCATTCTAACTAATCTATCTTTCTATCTAATCCATCTTTCTTTCTTTCTTTCTTTCTAACTAATATATCTTTCTTTCTTTCATTCTAACTAATCTATCTTTCTATCTAATCCATCTTTCTTTCTTTCTAACTAATATATCTTTCTTTCATTCTAACTAATCTATCTTTCTATCTAATCCATCTTTCTTTCTTTCTTTCTTTCTAACTAATATATCTTTCTTTCTTTCATTCTAACTAATCTATCTTTCTATCTAATCCATCTTTCTTTCTTTCTAACTAATATATCTTTCTTTCATTCTAACTAATCTATCTTTCTTTCTTTCTTTCTAACTATTCTATCTTTCTATCTAATCCATCTTTCGTTCTAAATAATCCATCTTTAATTCTTTCTAACTAATCCATCTTTCTTTCTTTCTAACTAATCCATCTTTCTTTCTTTCTAACTAATCCATCTTTCTTTCTAACTAATCCATCTTTCTTTCTAACTAATATTTCTTTCTTTCCTTCATTCTAACTAATCTGTCTATCTATCTTTCTTTCTTTCTTTCTTTCTTTCTTTCTTTCTTTCTTTCTTTCTTTCTTTCTTTCTTTCTTTCTTTCTTTCTTTCTAACCAATCCATCTTTTTTTCTTTCTAACTAACCAATCCATCTTTCTGTCTTTCTAACTAATATATCTTTCTTTCTTTCATTCTAACTAATCTTTCTTTCTTTCTTTCTTTCTTTCTAACTAATCGATCTTTCTATCTAATCCATCTTTCTTTCTTTCTAACTAATATATCTTTCTTTCTAACTAATATATCTTTCTTTTCTTTCTTTTCTTTCATTCTAACTAATCTATCTTTCTATCTTCTTTCTTTCTTTCTTTCTTTCTTTCTTTCTTTCTTTCTTTCTTTCTTTCTTTCTTTCTTTCTTTCTTTCTTTCTTTCTTTCTTTCTTTCTTTCTAACCAATCCATCTTTCTTTCTAACTAACCAATCCATCTTTCTTTCTTTCTTTCTTTCTAATATTTCTTTCTTTCTAACTAATCTTTCTTTATTTTTCTTTCTAACTATCTTTTTTCTTTTTCTAACTATTCTTTCTTTCTAACTAATTTATCAATCAAAATGTAAACTACTTTCAAATTTAAACTACTTTAAAATTTAAACTACTTAAAACTTCTAACTACTTTTAAACTTCTTCAAACTCTCTGGTCCGGCTTTCTCAAGCCAACTTAAAGTTTGTCTCAACATACTTTTTTTTTCTAGTTATTATTAGTGGTGCTTGCTGAAAGCAAGGCATCACTATTGTTATTGCTCATACTTATTAAGTTGGCTTGGGAAAGCCAACTTACTGAAATCCTATTTAAACTTATTATTATTAAGTTGGCTTGAGAAAGCCAACTTACTGAAATCCTATTTAAACTTATTAAGTTGGCTTGAGAGAGCCAACATATTGAAATCCTATTTTAAACTTATTATTATTATTATTAAGTTGGCTTGAGAGAGCCAACATATTGAAATCCTATTTAAACTTATTATTATTATTATTAAGTTGGCTTGAGAGAGCCAACTTACTGAAATCCTATTTAAACTTATTATTAGTGGTGCTTTTTCAAAGCAACACTAGTGTTATTGGCACTAAACTTATTATTCTTCTTATTAGTGGTGCTTTTTCAAAGCAACACTATTGTTATTGTCGCTCATACTTATTATTAGTGGTGCTTTTCAAAGCAACACTATTGTTATTGTCATACTATATTCTGGACAAAGTTTGGCGCGTACTTGCCCCGCACCGTTTTGTCACAGACCCCTGAGTAAGGTGTCAAATCGACCGGCTCATTGAGGAGAGGTGTGCTATGACTTTTCTAAGAGATCGGGTGTACGATGTTCGCACAGCGGACGAAAAAGCGGCCAAAAAAGTCCCATTGACTTAACATTGGGCATTCTAAAAAATTCGAATCCAAACCGACGTTTTCACACACACAGACTCCAAAGGGCCTGACACCCCAGCGATTCTCTCCCTCTCTCTCTCCCTCAGAGGATTTATATTATCAAGCAACCAATAATTAATGGTCGAAAATCTTCATAGCCACACCCTAGCAACCAGTTACAGCACCCTAGCAACCACTAAGAGCTCCCTAGCAACCACCCTAAACCAATAAATAATTTGTAAAACATTTTTTTTACATTTTTTAAAGCAATATCACACTCGTAGCCTTGCGATATTGCTCCATGCTTGTGCCTATTCGGGCCATAGGCCGTACTGAAGGCACTCGTTATTAAAGATTTTAAGAACTCTATAAAAACTCCATAGTAACCATCTTTGACAACTACCAACCACCTAGTAACACCATAGCAACTACCAAAGATACCTTAGCAACCACCCTGAACACCCTAGCAACGTCTCTAGAAATGCTCTAGTAAACCACCAAAAAACTCTAGCAACCACCCAGAACACCCTAGCAACTGCCTAGCAACCACCCATAACACCCTAGCAACGCCCTAGCATCCACCCAGAATACCATAGCAACTGCCTAACAACACCATAGCAACCACCAGAACACCCTAGCAACGCCCTAGCATCCACCCAGAATACCATAGCAACTGCCTAGCAACACCATAGCAACCACCAGAACACCCTAGCAACTGCCTAGCAACCACCAATAATACCCTAGCAACTGCCTAGCAACCACCCAGAACACCTTAGCAACTACCTAGCAACCACCCAGAACACCCTAGCAACTGCCTAACAACGCCCTAGAATCCACCCAGAATACCATAGCAACTGCCTAGCAACACCATAGCAACCACCCAGACCACCCTAGCAACCACCTAGCAACACCCTAGCAACCACCCAGAACACCCTAACAACCACCTGGCAACAGCATCTTGGTAAAAACATGCTAGCAACATGCTAATCAAGCTAGCATCATGCTAACAACATGCTAATCATGCTAGCATCATGCTAATCAAGCTAGCATCATGCTAGCATCTTGCTAATCAAGCTAGCATCATGCTAGCAACATGCTAATAAAGCTAGCATTATGCTAGCAACATGCTAATCAAGCTAGCATAATGCTAGCAACATGCTAATCATGTTAGCATCTAGCTAAAAAACATGCTAGCAAAATGCTAATCATGTTAGCATCTTGTTAAAAGCATGCTAGCAACATGCTAATCATGCTAGCATCTAGCTAAAAACATGCTAGAAAAATGCTAATCATGCTAGCATCATGCTACCAACATGCTAATCATGTTAACAACATGCTAATCATGCTAGCATCATTTTAACAACATGTTAATCATAGTAAATCATGCTGGAATGTGGTCAATCGTAGTAAATCATCTTAGAAACATGGTAAATCGTGGTAAATAATGCTAAAACGTGGTATATCATGGTATCACAACATGTTAATTGTGTTAGCATCTGCCCAGTGGTGAATTTTGCCACTGCAAGCACCACTTCACATTTTCTTCAGGAAATGTACATTCTAGTTCTTATTCTTATTATTCCACACAAAGTTTGGCGCGTAATGCACCCCGCACCGTTTGTCACAGACCCCTGAGTGAGGTGTCAAATCGAGCGGCTCATTGAGGAGAGGTGTGCTATATCTTTTCTAAGCGATCGGGTGTACGATGTTCGCACAGCGGACGAAAAAGCGGCCAAAAAAGTCCCATTGACTTAACATGGGGAGTTCTAAAAACATTTGAATCCCAACTGCCGTTTTCACACACACCACTCCAAAGGGCCTGACACCCCTGCGTTTCTCTCCCTCTCTCTCTCCCTCAGAGGATTTATATTATCAAGCAGCCAATAAGTAATGGCCTAAAATCTTCATAGCCACACCCTAGCAACCAGTTACAGCACCCTAGCAACCACTCTGAGCTCCCTAGCAACCACCCTAAACCAATAAATAATATAAAAACTTTTTTTTGTACATTTTTTAAAGCAATATCACACTCGTAGCCTTGCGATATTGCTCCATGCTTGTGCCTATTCGGCCATAGGCACGAGGGCCGCAGGCCGAGTGCCGTACTGAAGGAACTCGTTATTAAAGATTTTAAGAACTCTATAAAAACTCCATAGTAACCATATTTGACAACTACCAACCACCTAGTAACACCATAGCAACTACCAAAAATACCTTAGCAACCACCCTGAACACCCTAGCAACGTCTAGAAATGCTCTATTAACCACCAAAAAACTCTAGCAACCACCCAGAACACCCTAGCAACTGCCTAGCAACCACCCAGAACACCTAGCAACTGCCTAGTAACCACCCAGAACGCCTAGCAACCAGACAGAACACCCTAGCAACTGCCTAGCAACGCCCTAGCATCCACCCAGAATACCATAGCAACACCATAGCAACAACCTAGCAACCACCAAGAATACCCTAGCAACTGCCTAGCAACCACCCAGAACACCTTAGCAACTGCCTAGCAACACCATAGCAACCACCCAGAAAACCCTAGAAACCACCACCTGGCAACAGCATCTTGCTAAAAACATGCTAGCATCATGCTAATCAAGCTAGCAAAATGCTAATAATGCTAGCATAATGCTACCAACATGCTAATCAAGCTAGCATCATGCTAGCAACATGCTAATCAAGCTAGCATAATGCTAACAACATGTTAATCAAGCTAGCATAATACTAGCAACATGCTAATCAAGCTAGCATCATGCTAACAACATGCTAATCAAGCTAGCATAATGCTAGCAACATGCTAATCATGTTAGCATCTAGCTAAAAACATGCTAGCAACATGCTAATCATGCTAACATCAAGCTACCAACATGCTAATCAAGCTAGCATCATGCTAACATAATGCTAATCATGCTAGCATCATGCTACCAATATGCTAATTAAGCTAGCACAATGATATTCAAGCTAGCATCATGCTAACAACATGTTAATCAAGCTAGCATAATGCTAGCAACATGCTAATCATGTTAGCATCTAACTAAAAACATGCTAGCAAAATGCTAATCATGCTAGCATCATGCTAACAACATGTTAATCAAGCTAGCATAATGCTAGCAACATGCTAATCATGTTAGCATCTAACTAAAAACATGCTAGCAAAATGCTAATCATGCTAGCATCATGCTACCAACATGCTAATCATGTTAACAACATGCTAATCATGCTAGCATCATTTTAACAACATGTTAATCATAGTAAATCATGCTGGAATGTGGTAAATCGTAGTAAATCATCTTAGAAACATGGTAAATCGTGGTAAATAATGCTAAAACGTGGTATATCATGGTATCACAACATGTTAATTGTGTTAGCATCTGCCCAGTGGCGAGTTTTGCCACTGCAAGCACCACTTCACATTTTCTTCAGGAAATGTACATTCTAGTTATTATTATTATTCTGCCAAAAGTTTGGCGCGTAATGCGCCCCGCACCGTTTGTCACAGACCCCTGAGTGAGGTGTCAAATCGAGCGGCTCATTGAGGAGAGGTGTGCTATATCTTTTCTAAGCAATCGGATGTACGATGTTCGCACAGCGAACGAAAAAGCGGCCAAAAAAGTCCCATTGACTTTACATGGGGAGTTCTAAAAACATTTGAATCCCAACTGCCGTTTTCACACACACCACTCCAAACAGTTACAGCACCCTAGCAACCACTCTGAGCTCCCTAGCAACCACCCTAAACCAATAAATAATATAAAAAAATTTTTTTTACATTTTTTAAAGCAATATCACACTCGTAGCCTTGCGATATTGCTCCATGCTTGTGCCTATTCGGCCATAGGCACGAGGGCCGCAGGCCGAGTGCCGTACTGAAGGAACTCGTTATTAAAGATTTTAAGAACTCTATAAAAACTCCATAGTAACCATATTTGACAACTACCAACCACCTAGTAACACCATAGCAACTACCAAAAATACCTTAGCAACCACCCTGAACACCCTAGCAACGTCTAGAAATGCTCTATTAACCACCAAAAAAACTCTAGCAACCAACCAGAACACCCTAGCAACTGCCTAGCAACCACCCAGAACACCTAGCGACTGCCTAGTAACCACCCAAAACGCCTAGCAACCACCCAGAACACCCTAGCAACTGCCTAGCAACGCCCTAGCATCCACCCAGAATACCATAGCAACTGCCTAGCAACACCATAGCAACCACCTAGCAACCACCAAGAATACCCTAGCAACTGCCTTGCAACCACCCAGAAAACCTTAGCAACTGCCTAGCAACACCATAGCAACCACCCAGAAAACCCTAGCAACCACCACCTGGGCAACAGCATCTTGCTAAAAACATGCTAGCAACATACTAATCATGCTAGTATCATGCTAGCAACATGCTAATCAAGCTAGCATCATGCTAGCATCATGCTAATCAAGCTAGCAAAATGCTAATAATGCTAGCATAATGCTACCAACATGCTAATCAAGCTAGCATCATGCTAGCAACATGCTAATCAAGCTAGCATCATGCTAGCAACATGCTAATCATGTTAGCATCTAGCTAAAAACATGCTAGCAACATGCTAATCAAGCTACCAACATGCTAATCAAGCTAGCATTATGCTAACATAATGCTAATCAAGCTAGCATTATGCTAACATAATGCTAATCATGCTAGCATCATGCTACCAATATGCTAATTAAGCTATCACAATGCTATTCAAGCTAGCATCATGCTAACAACATGTTAATCAAGCTAGCATAATACTAGCAACATGCTAATCAAGCTAGCATCATGCTAACAACATGCTAATCAAGCTAGCATAATGCTAGCAACATGCTAATCATGTTAGCATCTAGCTAAAAACATGCTAGCAACATGCTAATCATGCTAACATCAAGCTACCAACATGCTATCAACATGTTAATCAAGCTAGCATAATACTAGCAACATGCTAATCAAGCTAGCATCATGCTAACAACATGCTAATCAAGCTAGCATAATGCTAGCAACATGTTAATCATGTTAGCATCTAGCTAAAAACATGCTAGCAACATGCTAATAATGCTAACATCAAGCTACCAACATGCTAATCAAGCTAGCATCATGCTAACATAATGCTAATCATGCTAGCATCATGCTACCAATATGCTAATTAAGCTAGCACAATGATATTCAAGCTAGCATCATGCTAACAACATGTTAATCAAGCTAGCATAATGCTAGCAACATGCTAATCATGTTAGCATCTAACTAAAAACATGCTAGCAAAATGCTAATCATGCTAGCATCATGCTACCAACATGCTAATCATGTTAACAACATGCTAATCATGCTAGCATCATTTTAACAACATGTTAATCATAGTAAATCATGCTGGAATGTGGTAAATCGTAGTAAATCATCTTAGAAACATGGTAAATCGTGGTAAATAATGCTAAAACGTGGTATATCATGGTATCACAACATGTTAATTGTGTTAGCATCTGCCCAGTGGCGAGTTTTGCCACTGCAAGCACCACTTCACATTTTCTTCAGGAAATGTACATTCTAGTTAGTGGTGCTTTTTCAAAGCACCACTAGTGTTATTGTCACTCATACTTATTATTCTTCTTCTTATTATTATTATTCCGCCACAAGTTTGGCGCGTAACTTGCCCCGCACCGTTTGTCACAGACGCCTGAGTGAGGTGTCAAATCGACCTGCTCATTGAGGAGAGGTGTGCTATGACTTTTCTAAGCGATCGGGTGTACGATGTTTGCACAGCGGACGAAAAAGCGGCCAAAAAAGTCCCATTGACTATCCTATCTATCTATCTATCTATCTATCTATCTATCTATCTATCTATCTATCTATCTATCTATCTATCTATCTATCTATCTATCTATCTATCTTCAAACCTTATCTATCTATCTATCTATCTATCTATCTATCTATCTATCTATCTATCTATCTATTTTCAAACCTTATCTATCTATCTATCTATCTATCTATCTATCTATCTATCTACAAAACCTTTACATCTATCTATCTATCTATCTATCTATCTATCTATCTATCTATCTTCAAACCTTATCTATCTATCTATCTATCTATCTATCTATCTATCTATCTATCTATCTATCTATCTATCTATCTATCTTCAAAACCTTTACATATATCTATCTATCTATCTATCTATCTATCTATCTATCTATCTATCTATCTATCTATCTATCTTCAAACCTTATCTATCTATCTATCTATCTATCTATCTATCTATCTATCTATCTATCTATCTATCTATCTCTATCTTCAAACCTTATCTATCTATCTATCTATCTATCTATCTATCTATCTATCTTCAAACCTTATCTATCTATCTATCTATCTATCTATCTATCTATCTATCTATCTATCTATCTATCTATCTTTCTATCTATTTTCAAACCTTATCTATCTATCTATCTATCTATCTATCTACAAAACCTTTACATCTATCTATCTATCTATCTATCTATCTATCTATCTATCTATCTATCTATCTATCTATCTATCTATCTATCTATCTATCTTCAAACCTTATCTATCTATCTATCTATCTATCTATCTATCTATCTATCTATCTATCTATCTATCTATCTATCTATCGATCTATCTATCTATCTATCTATCTATCTATCTATCTATCTATCTTCAAAACCTTTACATCTATCTATCTATCTATCTATCTATCTATCTATCTATCTATCTATCTATCTTCAAACTTATCTATCTATCTATCTATCTATCTATCTTCAAACCTTATCTATCTATCTATCTATCTATCTATCTATCTATCTATCTATCTATCCTATCTTCAAACCTTATCTATCTATCTATCTATCTATCTATCTATCTATCTATCTATCTATCTATCTATCTATCTATCTATCTATCTATCCTTTATAACTAACGAATCTTTCTTTCTTTCTAACTAATCCATCCATCCATCTTTCTTTCTTTTTTCTTCTTTCTTTCTAACTAATCAATCTTTCTTTCTTTCTAACTAATCTTTCTTTCTTTCTTTCTTTCTTTCTTTCTTTCTAACTAATCTTTCTTCTTTCTAATCTTTCTTTCTAACTTATCTTTCAATCTAATCTTTCTAACTAATCTTTCTAACTAATCTTTCTTTCCTTTCTAACAAATCTTTTTTTTCTTTCTTTCTAAGTAATCTTTCTTTCTTTTTTCTTTCTTTATTTCTAGCTAATCTTTCTTCTTTCTTTCTAGCTAATCTTTCTTTTTTCTTTCTTGCTTACTTTTCTTTCTTTCTTTCTAACTAATCTTTCTTTTTTCTTTCTTTCTTCTTTCTAACTAATCTTTCTTTTTTCTTCTTTCGTTCTAACTAATCTTTCTTTCTTTTTTCTTTTTTACTTTTCTTTCTTTTTTACTTTTCTTTCTTTCTTACTTTTCTTTCTTTCTTACTAATCTTTCTTTTTTCTTTCTTTCTAACTAATCTTTCTTCTTTCTTTCTTTCTTTTTTCTAACTAATCTTTCTTTTTTCTTTCTTTCTCTTTCTTTCTTTCTTTCTTTCTCTATCTTTTATCTTTCTTCTTTCTTTCTAACTAATCTTTCTTTCTTACTAATTTTCTTTCTTTCTAACTAATTTTCTTTCTTTCTTTCTTTTTCTTTCTAACTAATCTTTTTTTTCTTTCTTTCTAACTAATCTTTCTTTCTTCTTTCTTCTAACTAATCTTTCTTTCTTACTCATTTTCTTTCTTTCTTTCTTTTTCTTTCTAACTAATCTTTCTTTTTTCTTTGTCTTTGTACTAATTTTTCTTTATTTCTTTCTTTCTAACTAATATTTCTTTCTTTCTAACTAATCTTTCTTTTTCTTTCTTTCTAACTAATCTTTCTTTTTTTCTAACCAATCTTTCTTTTTTCTTTCTTTCTAACTAATCTTTCTTCTTTCTTTCTTTCTTTCTTTTTTTCTAACTAATCTTTATTTTTTCTTTCTTTCTCTTTATTTTTTTCTTTCTTTCTTTCTTTCTTTCTTTCTTTCTTTCTTTCTTTCTTTCTTTCTCTTTCTTTTATCTTTCTTCTTTCTTTCTAACTAATCTTTCTTTCTTACTAATTTTCTTTCTTTCTAACTAATTTTCTTTCTTTCTTTCTTTTTCTTTCTAACTAATCTTTTTTTTTCTTTCTTTCTAACTAATCTTTCTTTCTTCTTTCTTTCTAACTAATCTTTCTTTCTTACTCATTTTCTTTCTTTCTAACTAATTTTCTTTCTTTCTAACCAATCCACCATTCTTTCTTTTTTCTTTCTTTCTAACCAATCCACCATTCTTTCTTTCTTTCTTTCTTTCTTTCTTTCTTTCTTTCTTTCTTTCTTTCTTTCTTTCTTTCTTTCTTTCTTTCTTTCTTTCTAACTAAATCCACCATTCTTTCTTTCTTTCTTCTTTCTAACTAATCCACCATTCTTTCTTTCTTTCTTTCTTTCTTTCTTTCTTTCTTTCTTTCTTTCTAACTAATCCACCTTTCTTTCTTTCTTTCTTTCTTTCTTTCTTTTTCTTTCTTTCTTTCTTTCTTTCTTTCTTTCTTTCTTTCTTTCTTTCTTTCTTTCTTTCTTTCTAACTAAATCCACCATTCTTTCTTTCTTTCTTTCTTTCTTTCTTTCTTTCTTTCTTTCTTTCTTTCTTTCTTTCTTTCTTTCTTTCTTTCCTTCTAACTAATCCACCTTTCTTTCTTTCTTTCTTTCTTTCTTTCTTTCTTTCTTTCTAACTAATCCACCATTCTTTCTTTTTCTTTCTTTCTTTCTTTCTTTCTTTCCTTCCTTCCTTCCTTCCTTCTTTCTAACTAATCCACCTTTCTTTCTTTCTTTCTTTCTTTCTTTCTCTTTCTTTCTTTCTTTCTTTCTTTCTTTCTTTCTTTCTTTCTTTCTTTCTAACTAAATCCACCATTCTTTCTTTCTTTCTTTCTTTCTTTCTTTCTTCTTTCTAACTAATCCACCATTCTTTCTTTCTTTCTTTCTTTCTTTCTTTCTTTCTTTCTTTCTTCTTCTTTCCTTCCTTCTAACTAATCCACCTTTCTTTCTTTCTTTCTTTCTTTCTAACTAATCCACCATTCTTTCTTTTTCTTTCTTTCTTTTTTTCTTTCTTTCTTTCTTTCTTTCTTTCTTTCTTTCTTTCTTTTTCTTTCTTTCTTTCTTTCTAACTAATCCACCATTCTTTTTTTCTTTCTTTCTTTCTTTCTTTCTTTCTTTCTAACTAATCCACCATTCTTTCTTTCTTTCCTTCCTTCCTGACTTCTTTCTTTTTCTTTCTTTCTTTCTTTCTTTCTTTCTTTCTTTCTTTCTTTCTTTCTTTCTTTCTTTCTTTCTTTCTTTCTTTCTTTCCTTCCTTCCTTCTTTCAAAATAATCCACCTTTCTTTCTTTTTCTTTCTTTCTTTCTTTCTTTCTTTCTTTCTTTCTTTCTTTCTTTCTTTCTTTCTTTCTTTCTAACTAATCCACCTTTCTTTCTTTCTTTCTTTCTTTCTTTCTTTCTTTCTTTCTTTCTTTCTTTCTTTCTTTCTTTCTTTCTTTCTAACCAATCCACCATTCATTCATTCTTTCATTCTTTCTTCTTTCTTTCTTTCTTTCTTTCTTTCTTTCTTTCTTTCTAACTAATCCACCATTCTTTCTTTCCTTCCTTCCTTCCTTCCTTCTTCCTAACTAATCCACCTTTCTTTCTTTCTTTCTTTCTTTCTTTCTTTCTTTCTTTCTTTCTTTCTTTCTTTCTAACTAATCCACCATTCTTTCTTTCTTTCTTTCTTTCTTTCTTTCTTTCTCTTTCTTTCTTTCTTTCTTTCTTTCTTTCTAACCAATCCACCATTCTTTCTTTCTTTCTTTCTTTCTTTCTAACTAAATCCACCATTCTTTCTTTCTTTCTTTCTAACTAAATCCACCATTTTTTTTTCTTTCTTTCTTTCTAATCCACAATTCTTTCTTTCTTTCTTTCTTTCTTTCTTTCTTTCTTTCTTTCTTTCTTTCTTTCTTTCTTTCTTTCTACCTAATCTTTTTCTTTCTTTCTTTCTTTCTTTCTTTCTTTCTTTCTTTCTTTCTAACTAATCTGTCTTTCTTTCTAACTAATCTTACTTTCTTTTTTCTTTCATTCTTTCTTTTTTCTTTCATTCTTTCTTTCTACCTAATCTTTCTTTCTTTTTTCTTTCATTCTTTACTACCTAATCTTTCTTTCTTTTTTCTTCCATTCTTTCTTTCTACCTAATCTTTCTTTCTTTCTTTCTTTCTTTCTTTCTTTCTTTCTTTCTAACTAATCTGTCTTTCTTTCTAACTAATCTTTCTTTTAATCTATCTTTCTAACTAATTTTTCTTTATTTTTCTTTCTAACTAAAATTTCTTTTAATCTATCTTTCTAACTAATCTTTCTTTCTAACTAATCTATCTTTCTTTTTCTTTCTAACTAATATTTTTTCTTTCTTTCTAACTAATTTATCAATCAAAATTTAAACTACTTTAAACTTCATACTACTTCAAACTTCTAACTACTTTTAACTTTTTCAAACTCTCTGGTCCGGCTTTCTCAAGCCAACTTAAAGTTTGTCTCAACAAACTTTTTTTTCTAGTTAGTGGTGCTTTTTTGAAAGCATCACTATTGTTACTGCTCATACTTATTATTAGTGGTGCTTTTTCAAAGCACCACTAGTGTTATTGTCACTCATACTTATTAGTGGTGCTTTTTCAAAGCAACACTATTGTTATTGTCACTCATACTTATTATTAAGTTGGCTTGAGAAAGCCAACATATTGAAATCCTATTTAAACTTATTAAGTTGGCTTGAGAAAGCCAACTTACTGATATTGTACTTAAACTTATTAGTGGTGCTTTTTCAAAGCAACACTAGTGTTATTGTCACTAAACTTATTATTATTCTTCTTATTATTCCGGACAAAAGTTTGGCGCGTAACTTGCCCCGCACCGTTTGTCACAGACCCCTGATTGAGGTGTCAAATCGACCGCTCATTGAGGAGAGGTGTGCTATGACTTTTCTAAGCGATCGGGTGTACGATGTTCGCACAGCGGGCGAAAAAAGCGGCCAAAAAAGTCCCATTGACTTAACATTGGGCATTCTAAAAACATTTGAATCCCAACTGCCGTTTTCACACACACCACTCCAAAGGGCCTGACACCCCTGCGTTTCTCTCCCTCTCTCTCTCCCTCAGAGGATTTATATTATCAAGCAACCAATAAGTAATGGCCTAAAATCTTCATAGCCACACCCTAGCAACCAGTTACAGCACCCTAGCAACCACTCTGAGCTCCCTAGCAACCACCCTAAACCAATAAATAATATAAAAAATTGTTTTTTACATTTTTTAAAGCAATATCACACTCGTAGCCTTGCGATATTGCTCCATGCTTGTGCCTATTCGGCCATAGGCACGAGGCCGCAGGCCGAGTGCCGTACTGAAGGAACTCGTTATTAAAGATTTTAAGAACTCTATAAAAACTCCATAGTAACCATATTTGACAACTACCAACCACCTAGTAACACCATAGCAACTACCAAAAATACCTTAGCAACCACCCTGAACACCCTAGCAACGTCTAGAAATGCTCTAGTAACCACCCAAAACGCCTAGCAACCACCCAGAACACCCTAGCAACTGCCTAGCAACCACCAAGAATACCCTAGCAACTGCCTAGCAACCACCCAGAACACCTTAGCAACTGCCTAGCAACACCATAGTAACCACCCAGAAAACCCTAGCAACCACCACCTGGCAACAGCATCTTGCTAAAAACATGTTAGCAACATACTAATCATGCTAGCATCATGCTAATCAAGCTAGAAACATGCTAATAATGCTAGCATCATGCTACCAACATGCTAATCAAGCAAGCATCATGCTAGCAAAATGCTATTCAAGCTAGCATTATGCTAACAACATGTTAATCAAGCTAGCATAATGCTAGCAACATGCTAATCATGCTAGCATCATGCTACCAATATGCTAATTAAGCTAGCATCATGCTAGCAAAATGCTATTCAAGCTAGCATTATGCTAGCAACATGCTAATCAAGCTAACATCATGCTAGAAACATGCTAATCATGTTAGCATCTAGCTAAAAACATGCTAGCAACATGCTAATCATGCTAGCATCAAGCTACCAACATGCTAATCAAGCTAGCATCATGCTAACATCATGCTAATCAAGCTAGCATAATGCTAGAAACA
Source organism: Leuciscus idus (assembly GCA_021554675.1). Classification (NCBI taxonomy): domain Eukaryota; kingdom Metazoa; phylum Chordata; class Actinopteri; order Cypriniformes; family Leuciscidae; genus Leuciscus; species Leuciscus idus. The sequence continues at coordinate 531,684 of JAJAVR010000031.1, read as the reverse complement.
TGCTAATCATGTTAGCGTCTAGCTAAAAACATGATAATAATGCTAGCATCAAGCTACCAACAAGCTAATCAAGCTAGCATCATGCTACCAATATGCTAATTAAGCTAGCATCATGCTAGCAAAATGCTATTCAAGCTAGCATTATGCTAGCAACATGCTAATCAAGCTAGCATCATGCTAGAAACATGCTAATCATGTTAGCATCTAGCTAAAAACATGCTAGCAACATGCTAATCATGCTAGCATCAAGCTACCAACATGCTAATCAAGCTAGCATCATGCTAACATCATGCTAATCAAGCTAGCATAATTCTAGCAACATGTTAATCAAGCTAGCATCATGCTAGAAACATGCTAATCATGTTAGCATCTAGTTAAAAACATGCTAGCAACATGCTAATAATGCTAGCATCAAGCTACCAACATGCTAATCAAGCTAGCATAATGCTAACATCATGCTAATCAAGCTAGCATCATGCTACCAACATGCTAATCATGCTAGCATCATTTTAACAACATGTTAATCATAGTAAATCATGCTGGAATGTGGTAAATCGTAGTAAATCATCTTAGAAACATGGTAAATCGTGGTAAATAATGCTAAAACGTGGTATATCATGGTATCACAACATGTTAATTGTGTTAGCATCTGCCCAGTGGCGAGTTTTTCCACTGCAAGCACCACTTCACATTTTCTTCAGGAAATGTACATTCTAGTTAAGTTGGCTTGAGAAAGCCAACTTACTGATATTGTACTGTGAAAAACTGTTGACTCAAACTCGTCCTAGAGCTTTAACTCTACATACTCCAAACTCGGCTCAGACACTCAAACTGATCTGAAGTTAGTTGCTTTATCTTTTCAGACTGATCAGACTTACGGTTTTCCTACAAATGACGATCAAAACTCGGAAAAACTCCCATTGACTTAACATTGGGCATTCTAAAAAAATTCAAACTCACCAACCGACAAAAATTCTAATCTAAACACCTTGAAGACTAAACCAAACTGCCGTTCTATGTACTATATTAGCCAATGAGACTCATTTAAATGAATAAACTCTAAACTCATATACTTCTAAACTAATTAACTTAAATTTAATAACTAATTAACTAATACACTCATGAATTCATAGACTTATGAACTCTTAAACTCATAAATTAATAAACTCTGAACTCTAAACTCATTTAAACTTATAAACTCTAAACTCAAAAACTCGAACACTTATAAACTCATCAATTTATACACTTATAAACTCTAAACTCATAAACTCTTGAGTGTGCATGTGTGTCTGAGTGAGTGTGTGAGCGAGTTTGTGTGTGTGTGTGTGTGTGTGTGTGTGTGTGTGTGTGTGTGTGTGTGTGTGTGTGTGTGTGTGCGTGTGTCTGTATGTGTGAGTGAGCGTGTCTGTGTGTGTGTGTGAGTGAGTGAGCATGTCTGTGTGTGTTAGTGTGTGTGTGATCGAGTGTCTGTGCATGTGTGTGTGATCGAATTAGTGTGTGTGAGTTAGTGAGCGTGTCTGTGTGTGTGTGATCGAGTTAGTGTGTGTGTGAGAGAGTTAGTGAGCGTGTGTGTGTGTTAGTGAGCGTGTCTGCGTGTGTGTCTGTGTGTGTGAGTTAGTCAGTGTGTCTGTGCGTATGTGCGTGTGTGTGTGTGTGTGTGTGTGTGTGTGTGTGTGTGTGTGTGTGTGTGTGTGTGTGTGTGTGTGAGAGAGTTAGTGAGCGTGTCTGCGTGTCTACTTGTTTGTGTGTGTTTAAACTTATAAAGTCTAAACTCATAAACTCTTGAGTGTGCGTGTGTCTGAGTGTGTGAGCTAGTGTGTGTGTGTGTGTGTGTGCGTGTGTGTATCTATCTAACTTATTTATCTATCTATCTGTCATAAACTCCAAACCACCCAAAACACCTTAGCAACCACCCAAAATACCCTAGCAACCGCCTAGCAACCACCCAAAATATCCTAGCAACTGCCTAGCAACCACCCAGAATACCCTACCAACCACCCAAAACAGCCTAGCAACCACCCAGAATACCCTAGCAACCACCCAGAATACCTTAGCAACCGCCTAGCAACACCATAGCAACCACCCAGAACACCCTAGCAACCGCCTAGCAACCACCCAGAATGCCCTAGCAACTCCCTAGCAACCACCCTAGTAACCACCCAAAATACCCTAGCAACCACCTAGCAACCACCCAGAATACCCTAGCAACCACCTAGAACACCCTAGCAACCACCCAAAAGACCCTAGCAACCACCCAGGACACCTTAGCAACCACCTAGCAACCACCCAGAACACCCTAGCAACCGCCCAAAATACCCTAGCAACACCATAGCAACCACCCATAACATCCTAGCAACCGCCTAGCAAAAAACGTTCTGCTCCAAATTTTCTCAAGCCAACTTAAAGTTTGTCTCGACGAACTTTCGCATCTAGTTATTATTATTAATCTTCTGTGAAAAACTGTTGACTCTATCTCGTCCTAGAGCTTTAACTCTACATACTCCAAACTCGGCTCAGACACTCAAACTGATCTGAAGTTAGTTGCTATATCTTTTCAGACTGATCAGACTTACGGTTTTCCTACAAATGACGATCAAAACTCGAAAAAACTCCCATTGACTTAACATTGGGCATTCTAAAAAAATTCAAACTCACCAACCGACAAAAATTCAAATCTAAATCCCTTGAAGACTAATTCAAACTGCCATTCTATATATATTAGCCAATGAAACTCATTTAAACTAATAAACTCTAATCTCATACACTTATAAACTAATTAACTTAAATTTAATAACTAATAAACTCATGAATTCATAGACTTATGAACTCTTAAACTCATAAATTAATAAACTCTGAACTCTAAACTCATTTAAACTTATAAACTCCCATTCTATATATATTAGCCAATGAAACTCATTTAAACTAATAAACTCTAATCTCATACACTTATAAACTAATTAACTTAAATTTAATAGCTAATTAGCTAATAAACTCATGAATTCATAGACTTATGAACTCTTAAACTCAAAAATTAATAAACTCTGAACTCTTAAACTCATTTAAACTTATAAACTCTAAACTCAAAAACTTGTACACTTATAAACTCATAAATTTATACACTTATAAACTCTAAACTCATAAACTCTGAGTGTGTGTGTGTGTGTGTGTGTGTATCTATCTATCTACCGCTCTAAATACCATAGCAACCACCCAGAACACCCTAGCAACCACCTAGCAACCACCCAGAACACCCTAGCAACCACCCAAAAGACCCTAGCAACCACCCAAAATATCCTAGCAACCACCCAGAACACCCTAGCAACCACCTAGCAACCACCCAAAACACCCTAGCAACCACCCAAAAGACCCTAGCAACCACCCAAAATACCCTAGCAACACCATAGCAACCACACAAAACATCCTAGTAACCACCCATAACACCCTAGCAACCGCCTAGCAACCACCCAGAACACCCTAGCAACCACCCAAAACACCCTAGCAACCACCCAAAATACCCTAGCAACACCATAGCAACCACACAAAACATCCTAGTAACCACCCATAACACCCTAGCAACCGCCTAGCAACCACCCAGAACACCCTAGCAACCACCGAAAAGACCCTAGCAACCACCCAAAAGACCCTAGCAACCGCCTAGCAACCACCCAGAATACCCTAGCAACCACCCAAAACACCCTAGCAACCACCCAAAACACCCTAGCAACCGCCTAGCAACCACCCAGAATACCCTAGCAACCACCCAAAACACCCTAGCAACCACCCAGAACACCAAAGCAACCGCCTAGCAACCACCCAAAAGACCCTAGCAACCGCCTAGCAACCACCCAGAATACCCTAGCAACCACCCAAAACACCCTAGCAACCACCCAAAAGACCCTAGCAACCGCCTAGCAACCACCCAAAACACCCTAGCAACCGCCTAGCAACCACCCAAAAGACCCTAGCAACCACCCAGAACACCCTAGCAACCGCCTTGCAACCACCCACAAGACCCTAGCAACCACCCAAAAGACCCTAGCAACCACCCAAAAGACCCTAGCAACCACCCAAAATATCCTAGCAACCACCCAGAATACCCTAGCAACCACCCAAAACACCCTAGCAACCACCCAGAACACCCTAACAACCGCCTAGCAACCACCCAAAAGACCCTAGCAACCACCTAGCAACCACCCAAAAGACCCTAGCAACCACCCAAAACACCCTAGCAACCACCCAGAATACCCTAGCAACCACCCAAAACACCCTAGCAACCACCCAGAACACACTAACAACCGCCTAGCAACCACCCAAAAGACCCTAGCAACCACCTAGCAACCACCCAAAAGACCCTAGCAACCACCCAAAACACCCTAGCAACCACCCAGAACACCCTAGCAACCGCCTAGCAACCACCCAAAAGACCCTAGCAACCACCCAGGACACCCTAGCAACCGCCTAGCAACCACCCAGAATACCCTAGCAACCACCCAAAAAACCCTAGCAACCACCCAGAACACCCTAGCAACCGCCTAGCAACCACCCAAAAGACCCTAGCAACCACCTAGCAACCACCCAAAAGACCCTAGCAACCACCCAGGACACCCTAGCAACCACCTAGCAACCACCCAGAACACCCTAGCAACCTCCCAAAATACCCTAGGAACACCATAGCAACCACCCATAAAATCCTAGCAACCGCCTAGCAAAAAACGTTCTGGTCCAAACTTTCTCAAGCCAACTTAAAGTTTGTCTCGACGAACTTTCGCATCTAGTTATTATTATTCTTCTTACTAAAACTGTTGACTCAAACTCGCCCTAGAGCTTTAACTCTACATACTTCAAACTCGGCTCAGACACTCAAACTGATCTGCAGCTATATGCTATATCTTTTCAGACTGATCGGACTTACGGTTTTCCTACAAATGACGATCAAAACTCGGAAAAACTCCCATTGACTTAACATTGGGCATTCTAAAAAAATTCAAACTCACCAACCGACAAAAATTTAAATCTAAATCCCTTGAAAACTAATTCAAACTGCCATTCTATATATATTAGCCAATGAAACTCATTTAAACTAATAAACTCTAATCTCATACACTTATAAACTAATTAACTTAAATGTAATAACTAATTAACTAATAAACTCATGAATTCATAGACTTATGAACTCTTAAACTAAAAAATTAATAAACTCTGAACTCTAAACTCATTTAAACTTATAAACTCTAAACTCAAAAACTTGTACACTTATAAACTCTAAACTCATAAACTCTGAGTGTGTGTGTGTGTATCTATCTATCTACCGCTCTGAATACCATAGCAACCACCCAGAACACCCTAGCAACCACCTAGCAACCACCCAGAACACCCTAGCAACCACCCAAAAGACCCTAGCAACCACCCAAAATATCCTAGCAACCACCCAGAACACCCTAGCAACCACCTAGCAACCACCCAAAACACCCTAGCAACTGCCTAGCAACCACCCAAAAGACCCTAGCAACCACCCAAAATACCCTAGCAACACCATAGCAACCACACAAAACATCCTAGTAACCACCCATAACACCCTAGCAACCGCCTAGCAACCACCCAGAACACCCTAGCAACCACCCAAAACACCCTAGCAACCACCAAAAATACCCTAGCAACACCATAGCAACCACACAAAACATCCTAGTAACCACCCATAACACCCTAGCAACCGCCTAGCAACCACCCAGAACACCCTAGCAACCACCCAAAATATCCTAGCAACCGCCTAGCAACCACCCAGAATACCTTAGCAACCACCCAAAACACCCTAGCAACCACCCAGAACACCCTAGCAACCGCCTAGCAACCACCCAAAAGACCCTAGCAACCACCCAGAATACCATAGCAACCACCCAAAAGACCCTAGCAACCGCCTAGCAACCACCCAGAATACCCTAGCAACCACCCAAATCACCCTAGCAACCACCCAGAACACCCTAGCAACCGCCTAGCAACCACCCAAAAGACCCTAGCAACCACCCAAAAGACCCTAGCAACCGCCTAGCAAACACCCAGAATACCCTAGCAACCACCCAAAACACCCTAGCAACCACCCAGAACACCCTAGCAACCGCCTAGCAACCACCCAAAAGACCCTAGCAACCACCTAGCAACCACCCAAAAGACCCTAGCAACCACCCAAAAGACCCTAGCAACCGCCTAGCAACCACCCAGAATATCCTAGCAACCACCCAAAACACCCTAGCAACCACCCAAAAGACCCTAGCAACCACCCAGGACACCCTAGCAACCACCTAGCAACCACCCAGAACACCCTAGCAATTGCCCAAAACACCCTAGAAACACCATAGCGACCACCCATAACATCCTAGCAACCGCCTATCAAAAAACTTTACGGTCCAAACATTCTCAAGCCAACTTAAAGTTTGTTTCGACGAACTTTCGCATCTAGTTCTTATTCTTATTATTCCACACAAAGTTTGGCGCGTAATGCGCCCCGCACCGTTTGTCACAGACCCCTGAGTGAGGTGTCAAATCGAGCGGCTCATTGAGGAGAGGTGTGCTATATCTTTTCTAAGCGATCGGGTGTACGATGTTCGCACAGCGGACGAAAAAGCGGCCAAAAAAGTCCCATTGACTTAACATGGGGAGTTCTAAAAACATTTGAATCCCAACTGCCGTTTTCACACACACCACTCCAAAGGGCCTGACACCCCTGCGTTTCTCTCCCTCTCTCTCTCCCTCAGAGGATTTATATTATCAAGCAGCCAATAAGTAATGGCCTAAAATCTTCATAGCCACACCCTAGCAACCAGTCACAGCACCCTAGCAACCACTCTGAGCTCCCTAGCAACCACCCTAAACCAATAAATAATATAAACACTTTTTTTTTACATTTTTTAAAGCAATATCACACTCGTAGCCTTGCGATATTGCTCCATGCTTGTGCCTATTCGGCCATAGGCACGAGGCCGCAGGCCGAGTGCCGTACTGAAGGAACTCGTTATTAAAGATTTTAAGAACTCTATAAAAACTCCATAGTAACCATATTTGACAACTACCAACCACCTAGTAACACCATAGCAACTACCAAAAATACCTTAGCAACCACCCTGAACACCCTAGCAACGTCTAGAAATGCTCTATTAACCACCAAAAAACTCTAGCAACCACCCAGAACACCCTAGCAACTGCCTAGCAACGACCCAGAACACCTAGCAACTGCCTAGTAACCACCCAGAACGCCTAGCAACCACCCAGAACACCCTAGCAACTGCCTAGCAAAACCCTAGCATCCACCCAGAATACCATAGCAACTGCCTAGCAACACCATAGCAACCACCTAGCAACCACCAAGAATACCCTAGCAACTGCCTAGCAACCACCCAGAACACCTTAGCAACTGCCTAGCAACACCATAGCAACCACCCAGAAAACCCTAGCAACCACCACCTGGCAACAGCATCTTACTAAAAACATGCTAGCAACATACTAATCATGCTATTATCATGCTAGCAACATGCTAATCAAGCTAGCATCATGCTAGCATGATGCTAATCAAGCTAGCAAAATGCTAATAATGCTAGCATAATGCTACCAACATGCTAATCAAGCTAGCATAATGCTAGCAACATGCTAATCAAGCTAGCATAATGCTAGCAACATGCTAATCAAGCTAGCATAATGCTAACAACATGCTAATCATGTTAGCATCTAGCTAAAAACATGCTAGCAAAATGCTAATCATGCTAACATCAAGCTACCAACATGCTAATCAAGCTAGCATCATGCTAACATAATGCTAATCATGCTAGCATCATGCTACCAATATGCTAATTAAGCTAGCACAATGCTATTCAATCTAGCATCATGCTAACAACATGTTAATCAAGCTAGCATAATACTAGCAACATGCTAATCAAGCTAGCATCATGCTAATCAAGCTAGCAAAATGCTAATAATGCTAGCATAATGCTACCAACATGCTAATCAACCTAGCATCATGCTAGCAACATGCTAATCAAGCTAGCATAATGCTAACAACATGCTAATCAAGCTCGCATCATGCTAGCAACATGCTAATCAAGCTAGCATCATGCTAGCAACATGCTAATCAAGCTAGCATAATGCTAGCAACATGCTAATCATGTTAGCATCTAGCTAAAAACATGCTAGCAAAACATGCTAATCAAGCTACCAACATGCTAATCAAGCTAGCATTATGCTAACATAATGCTAATCATGCTAGCATCATGCTACCAATATGCTAATTAAGCTATCACAATGCTATTCAAGCTATCATCATGCTAACAACATGTTAATCAAGCTAGCATAATACTAGCAACATGCTAATCAAGCTAGCATCATGCTAACAACATGCTAATCAAGCTAGCATAATGCTAGCAACATGCTAATCATGTTAGCATCTAGCTAAAAACATGCTAGCAACATGCTAATCATGCTAACATCAAGCTAGCATAATGCTAACATAATGCTAATCATGCTAGCATCATGCTACCAATATGCTAATTAAGCTAGCACAATGATATTCAAGCTAGCATCATGCTAACAACATGTTAATCAAGCTAGCATAATGCTAGCAACATGCTAATCATGTTAGCATCTAACTAAAAACATGCTAGCAAAATGCTAATCATGCTAACATCATGCTACCAACATGCTAATCATGTTAACAACATGCTAATCATGCTAGCATCATTTTAACAACATGTTAATCATAGTAAATCATGCTGGAATGTGGTAAATCGTAGTAAATCATCTTAGAAACATGGTAAATCGTGGTAAATAATGCTAAAACGTGGTATATCATGGTATCACAACATGTTAATTGTGTTAGCATTTGCCCAGTGGCGAGTTTTTCCACTGCAAGCACCACTTCACATTTTCTTCAGGAAATGTACATTCTAGTTATTCTTCTTCTTATTATTATTATTCCGCCACAAGTTTGGCGCGTAACTTGCCCCGCACCGTTTGTCACAGACGCCTGAGTGAGGTGTCAAATCGAGCGGCTCATTGAGGAGAGCTATGACTTTTCTAAGCGATCGGGTGTACGATGTTCGCACAGCGGACGAAAAAGCGGCCAAAAAAGTCCCATTGACTTTACATGGGGAGTTCTAAAAACATTTGAATCCCAACTGCCGTTTTCACACACACCACTCCAAAGGGCCTGACACCCCTGCGTCTCTCCCTCTCTCTCTCCCTCAGAGGATTTATATTATCAAGCAGCCAATAAGTAATGGCCTAAAATCTTCATAGCCACACCCTAGCAACCAGTTACAGCACCCTAGCAACCACTCTGAGCTCCCTAGCAACCACCCTAAACCAATAAATAATATAAAAACATTTTTTTTTACATTTTTTAAAGCAATATCACACTCGTAGCCTTGCGATATTGCTCCATACTTGTGCCTATTCGGCCATAGGCACGAGGCCGCAGGCTGAGTGCCGTACTGAAGGAACTCGTTATTAAAGATTTTAAGAACTCTATAAAAACTCCATAGTAACCATATTTGACAACTACCAACCACCTAGTAACACCATAGCAACTACCAAAAATACCTTAGCAACCACCCTGAACACCCTAGCAACGTCTAGAAATGCTCTAGTAACCACCAAAAAACTCTAGCAACCAACCAGAACACCCTAGCAACTGCCTAGCAACCACCCAGAACACCTAGCAACTGCCTAGTAACCACCCAAAACGCCTAGCAACCACCCAGAACACCCTAGCAACTGCCTAGCAACACCATAGCAACCACCTAGCAATGCCCTAGCAACCACCAAGAATACCCTAGCAACTGCCTAGCAACCACCAAGAATACCCTAGCAACTGCCTAGCAACCACCCAGAACACCTTAGCAACTGCCTAGCAACACCATAGCAACCACCCAGAAAACCCTAGCAACCACCACCTGGCAACAGCATCTTGCTAAAAACATGCTAGCAACATACTAATCATGTTAGCATCATGCTAGCAACATGCTAATCAAGCTAGCATTATGCTACCAACATGCTAATCAAGCTAACATCATGCTAGCAACATGCTAATCAAGCTATCATAATGCTAGCAAAATGCTAATCAAGCTAGCATCATGCTAGTGTAGCCGGTCAATTTAGGCATTTGAGTTTTATTTTATTTTATTTTTTATGTGTAATAAGAAATGTAGTATAAACTGTTAACTTCAGCAAAACTTGTTTTCAATGTATTATTTTCAATGGTTCCGATCGAGAGTTCCTATCAATTGTTTTATGTGGGGCATTAATTAGTGGGACACCAACGGAAACTATATCGCTTCTCCTTTAAGCGTTCGCGCTCAGATGCATGGTGTATGCAGACGGGGAAGCGGAGGTAGTTTTTCTCTCTCCTATTTGTCTTGTATTAACTGATTTTCTGTTACGAAATCACTTTATTTATGATGTCAAAACACTGTTAAGAGGTTATGTCATAATGTGTATCAGTGTGATTCGATTATTTTCTTTGTAAGTTGCTCTTTTAACCGTGTCAAAGTTAGAGCCTCATTTTCACGTGCGTCTTTCAATGCAGGAATGAGAGAGTAGGCCTTCTGGCATGTCCCTAATTGTACCTCACTACTCTGTTTAAGGTATGTTTTTTTTCCATTTGTTTTCCATTTATTTGACTGTTTACTATGTAATGTGTGAGTTTAACTTGATAGTTGTGTACCTCCAGTATACACTAGACTAAATGCCTTGTGGTATATTTTCATACAATGAGACTGTGTAAAAAAGGAACTTTATTATACACACAGTAGTTCAACAATCAGTTCAAAGTACATTCATATGTGCATTTAAGTGAATTTATAACATGTTTGTATGTTAACTTTCTCAAATGTGTTATTTAATTTCCATCTATGTTTCCTATGAGTGCTGTCCTGTTATGTGGGGTAATTCAGCACCATCATTTACATATGTTAAATGCTAGATCGCTTCTCCTTTAAGCGTTCGCGCTGAGATGCATGGTGTATGCAGACGGGGAAGCGGAGGAATGAGAGAGTAGGCCTTCTGGCATGTCCCTAATTGTACCTCACTACTCTGTTTAAGGTGAATAAACCGCTCCGAGTATCAGCACTTCAGTCGTTGTGTGGTCGTGTTTCCATGGTGTCCTGTGGTTACCACTTGAAGTCTGCTACACTAGCAACATGCTAATCAAGCTAGCATTATGCTAGCAACATGCTAATCATGTTAGCATCTAGCTAAAAACATGCTAGCAACATGCTAATCATGCTAGCATCAAGCTACCAACATGCTAATCAAGCTAGCATCATGCTAACATAATGCTAATCAAGCTAGCATAATGCTAGCAACATGCTAATCAAGCTAGCATCATGCTAGCAACATGCTAATCAAGCTAGCATTATGTTAGAAACATGCTAATCATGTTAGCATTTAGCTAAAAACATGCTAATCATGCTAGCATCAAGCTACCAACATGCTAATCAAGCTAGCATCATGCTAACATAATGCTAATCAAGCTAGCATCATGCTAGCAACATGCTAATCATGCTACCAATATGCTAATTAAGCTAGCATCATGCTAGCAAAATGCTATTCAAGCTAGCATTATGCTAACAATATGTTAATCAAGCTAGCATAATGCTAATCATGTTAGCATCTGGCTAAAAACATGCTAGCAAAATGCTAATCATGCTAACATCTTGTTAAAAGCATGCTAGCAACATGCTAATCATGCTAGCATCATGCTACCAACATGATAATCATGTTAACAACATGCTAATCATGCTAGCATCATTTTAACAACATGTTAATCATAGTAAATCATGCTGGAATGTGGTAAATCGTAGTAAATCATCTTAGAAACATGGTAAATCGTGGTAAATAATGCTAAAACGTGGTATATCATGGTATCACAACATGTTAATTGTGTTACCATCTGCCCAGTGGCGAGTTTTGCCACTGCAAGCACCACTTCACATTTTCTTCAGGAAATGTACATTCTAGTTAGTGGTGCTTTTTCAAAGCAACACTATTGTTATTGTCGCTCATACTTATTATTCTTCTTCTTCTTATTATTCCGCCACAAGTTTGGCGCGTAATGCGCCCCGCACCGTTTGTCACAGACCCCTGAGTGAGGTGTCAAATCGACCGGCTCATTGAGGAGAGGTGTGCTATGACTTTTCTAAGCGATCGGGTGTACGATGTTCGCACAGCGGACGAAAAAGCGGCCAAAAAAGTCCCATTGACTTAACATGGGGAGTTCTAAAAACATTTGAATCCCAACTGCCGTTTTCACACACACCACTCCAAAGGGCCTGACACCCCTGCGTTTCTCTCCCTCTCTCTCTCCCTCAGAGGATTTATATTATCAAGCAGCCAATAAGTAATGGCCTAAAATCTTGATAGCCACACCCTAGCAACCAGTTACAGCACCCTAGCAACCACTAAGAGCTCCCTAGCAACCACCCTAAACCAATAAATAATATAAAAACATTTTTTTTACATTTTTTAAAGCAATATCACACTTGTAGCCTTGCGATATTGCTCCATGCTTGTGCCTATTCGGCCATAGGCACGAGGCCACAGGCCGAGTGCCGTACTGAAGGAACTCGTTATTAAAGATTTTAAGAACTCTATAAAAACTCCATAGTAACCATATTTGACAACTACCAACCACCTAGTAACACCATAGCAACTACCAAAAATACCTTAGCAACCACCCTGAACACCCTAGCAACGTCTAGAAATGCTCTAGTAACCACCAAAAAACTCTAGCAACCACCCAAAACACCCTAGCAACTGCCTAGCAACCACCCAGAACACCTAGCAACTGCCTAGCAATGCCCTAGCATCCACCCAGAACACCCTAGCAACCACCTAGCAACGCCATAGCAACTGCCTAGCAACTACCAAGAATACCCTAGCAACTGCCTAGCAACCACCCAGAACACCTTAGCAACTGCCTAGCAACACCATAGCAACCACCCAGAAAACCCTAGCAACCACCTGGCAACAGCGTCTTGCTAAAAACATGCTAGCAACATACTAATCATGCTAGCATCATGCTAGCAACATGTTAATCAAGCTAGCATCATGTTAGCATTATGCTAATCAAGCTAGCAACATGCTAATAATGCTAGCATTATGCTACCAACATGCTAATCAAGCTAGCATCATGCTATCAACATGTTAATCAAGCTAGCATAATGCTAGCAACATGCTAATCAAGCTAGCATCATGCTAATCAAGCTAGCATAATGTTAGCAACATGCTAATCATGTTAGCATCTAGCTAAAAACATGCTAGCAACATGCTAATCATGCTAGCATCAAGCTACCAACATGGTAATCAAGCTAGCATCATGCTAACATCATGCTAATCAAGCTAGCATAATGCTAGCAACATGCTAATCAAGCTAGCATCATGCTAGAAACATGCTAATCATGTTAGCATCTAGTTAAAAAAATGCTAGCAACATGCTAATCATGCTAGCATCAAGCTACCAACATGCTAATCAAGCTAGCATCATACTAACATCATGCTAATCAAGCTAGCAACATGCTAATCATGCTAGCATCATGCTACCAATATGCTAATTAAGCTAGCATAATGCTAGCAAAATGTTATTCAAGCTAACATCATGCTAACATGTTAATCAAGCTAGCATAATGCTAGCAACATGCTAATCATGTTAGCATCTAGCTAAAAACATGCTACCAAAATGCTAATCATGCTAACATCTTGTTAAAAGCATGCTAGCAAACATGCTAATCATGCTAGCATCATGCTACCAACATGCTAATCATGTTAACAACATGCTAATCATGCTAGCATCATTTTAACAACATGTTAATCATAGTAAATCATGCTGGAATGTGGTAAATCGTAGTAAATCATCTTAGAAACATGGTAAATCGTGGTAAATAATGCTAAAACGTGGTATATCATGGTATCACAACATGTTAATTGTGTTAGCATCTGCCCAGTGGCGAGTTTTGCCACTGCAAGCACCACTTCACATTTTCTTCAGGAAATGTACATTCTAGTGTTGTGATTACTATTCACCTAGACAAAACTTCGGCGCGTAACTCGCCCCACGCCGTTTGTCACAGACCCCTGAATGAGGTGTCAAATCAATCGGTTTATTGAGGAGAGGTGTGCTATGACTTTTATAAGTGATCGGGTGTACGATGTTCGTCTGGCGGGCGAAAAATTTGCCGAAAAATGTCCCATAGACTTAACATAGGCACAAAATTTGTAAAATCATATCTTTGGCTCAGAAGGTCATAGAGGCTTGGGGTTGGGCTCTTTTGATTCGTCCGATCAAGCAGCCAATAATTAGTGACATAACAACTTCATAGTCACGCCCTAGCAACCAGTTACAGGCCCCTAGCAACCATTGAACAACATTTACAAGCCATATCTCAGCAACAAAACATTGTAAAAATACAGAGTTGGGCATTTTTTGACCCAGACTTGCAAATACTCTTTATATATTACTCCATAAACTGTATAAACAAACCTTAGCAACCATTTGGAGTACCCTAGCAACCATACAAGCACATGAATGAGCTATATCTCAGCACCAGAACATTGTATAGACATGGGGGTGTGCTTGTTTGTTTCGGTTGGGAAACCAGTCTGTAAATATCATCATGGTAACTGTGTAACCACACCTTAGCAACCGTTTAGAGCCACCTAGCAACCATATTGAAACATATAGAAGCCATATTTCAGCCCCACAACATCGTACAGACATGGTTGTTGTCTCGTATGCAATCATGTACAACATCCTAGCAACCGAGTGGCGAGTTTTGCCACTGCAAGCACCACTTCACATTTTCTTCAGGAAATGTACATTCTAGTGTTGTGATTACTATTCACCTAGACAAAACTTCGGCGCGTAACTCGCCCCACACCGTTTGTCACAGCCCCCTGAATGAGGTGTCAAATCGCCCGGTTTATTGAGGAAAGGTGTGCTATGACTTTTATAAGCGATCGGGTGTAAGATGTTCGTCTGGCGGGCGAAACATTTGCCGAAAAATGTCCCATAGACTTAACATAGGCACAAAATTTTCAAAATCATATCTTTGGCTCAGAAGGTCATAGAGCCTTGGGGTTGGGCTCTTTTGATTCATCCTATCAAGCAGCCAATAAGTAGTGACATAACAACGTCATAGCCACGCCCTAGAAACCAGTTACAGGCCCCTAGCAACCATTGAACAACATTTACAAGCCATATCTCAGCAACAAAACATTGTAAAAACACAGAGTTGGGCATTTTTTGACCCAGACCTGCAAATACTCTTTAAATATTACCCCATAAACTGTATAAACAAACCTTAGCAACCATTTGGAGTACCCTAGCAACCGTACAAACACATGAATGAGCTATATCTCAGCACCAGAACATCATATAGACATGGGGGTGTGCTTGTTTGTTTCGGTTGGGAAACCAATCTGTAAATATCATCATGGTAACTGTGTAACCACACCTTAGCAACCGTTTAAAGCTACCTAGCAACCATATTGCAACATATAGAAGCCATATTTCAGCTCCACAACATCGTACAGACATGGTTGTTGGCTCGTATGCAATCATGTACAACACCGTAGCAACCGAGTGGTGAATTTTGCCACTGCAAGCACCACTTCACATTTTCTTCAGGAAATGTACATTCTAGTTATTATTATTATTCTGGACAAAGTTTGGCGCGAAACCCGCCCCGCACCGTTTGTCACAGACCCCTGAGTGAAGTGTCAAATCGACCGGCTCAATGAGGAGAGGTGTGCTATGACTTTTCTAAGCGATCGGGTGTACGATGTTCGCACAGCGGACGAAAAAGCGGCCAAAAAAGTCCCATTGACTTTACATGGGGCATTCTAAAAATATTCAAATCCAAACCGACGTTTTCACACACACAGACTCCAAAGGGCCTGACACCCCTGCGTCTCTCCCTCTCTCTCTCCCTCAGAGGATTTATATTATCAAGCAGCCAATAAGTAATGGCCTAAAATCTTCATAGCCACACCCTAGCAACCAGTTTCAGCACCCTAGCAACCACTAAGAGCTCCCTAGCAACCACCCTAAACCAAAAATTTGCCGAAAAATGTCCCATAGACTTAACATAGGCACAAAATTTGCTAAATCATATCTTTGGCTCAGAAGGTCATAGAGCCTTGGGGTTGGGCTCTTTTGATTCGTCCTATCAAGCAGCCAATAAGTAGTGACATAACAACTTCATAGCCACGCCCTAGAAACCATTTACAGGCCCCTAGCAACCACTGAACAACATTTACAAGCCATATCTCAGCAACAAAACATTGTAAAAACACAGAGTTGGGCATTTTTTGACCCAGACCTGCAAATACTCTTTATATATTACCCCACAAACTGTATAAATAAATCTTAGCAACCATTTGGAGTACCCTAGCAACCGTACAAACACATGAATGAGCTATATCTCAGCACCAGAACATCGTATAGACATGGGGGTGTGCTTGTTTGTTTCGGTTGGGAAACCAGTCTGTAAATATCATCATGGTAACTGTGTAACCACACCTTAAAAACCGTTTAGAGCCGCCTAGCAACCATATTGCAACATATAGAAGCCATATTTCAGCTCCACAACATCGTACAGACATGGTTGTTGGCTCGTGTGCAATCATGTACAACATCCTAGCAACCGAGTGGTGAATTTTGCCACTGCAAGCACCACTTCACATTTTCTTCAGGAAATGTACATTCTAGTTCTTCTTCTTCTTCTTATTATTATTCTGGACAAAGTTTGGCGCGTAACTCGCCCCGCACCGTTTGTCACAGACCCATGAATGAGGTGTCAAATCGACCGGCTTATTGAGGAGAGGTGTGCTATGACTTTTATAAGCGAATGGGGGTGCGGTGTTCGCCCCAGGGGCGAAAAAGCGGCCCAAAAAGTTCCATTGACTTAACATTGCGACGAACTTTGAGCACTCATAGCTCTGAGCGAGGATTTTGCAGAAACGTGTGATTTGCCACATTTGAAGAGGCTGACAGGCTCTGTAAGAACATACCTCACAATGGGGTAAAAGTTGCACCCCTGGGGGGCAGGAGCGTCCCAAAGTTGCTCCATTGACTTACTATGGGGAAGAATGTCCCGTGAAACACACATGCTTTTCCTACTATGGTAAATTGCCTAGGGATTTTGTAATGAACGTAGCTCTGGATCACAGTGTCATAGAGACAAGGGGGCGGGCTTATTTTACTCAGACGACCAATCAGTCTCTCAGGATCATTGTGAAGCTATCAACCCACGCCCTAGCAACCATTTAGAGCACCTTAGCAACAAGTCCCATAGACTTCCATTGAAAGAGATCAAAGGGATATCTCCGGACTGAATTGTCATAGAAACTTGAGGGTGGTCTCGTTTGACTTGGGGCAGCAAACAGCCAATCATGAATCACCTCAACTCTTCCTAGCCCCTCCCTAGCAACCATTGTCGAGCACCTTAGCAACCAAAATCCAAAGAGGGATATCTTCCATTCTGAATGTCACAGAGGCATGGGAGTTGGTTTATATCATTCATAGTGACAAGAAGTCTTTGCAGTTTCATCATTGGCAGCTGTCAAGCAAATCCATAGCAACCAAACAGAGTACCCTAGCAACCAAATTCCAAAGAGGGATATCTTCTATTCTGAATGTCACAGAGGCATGGGAGCTGGTTTATACCAAACATACTGACAAGCAGCCTTTGGAGTTTCATCATTGGCAGCTGCCAAACCACTCCATAGCAACCAAACAGAGTACCCTAGCAACTATTTAGCAATACCTCTATCTCTGTATCAGAACATTGTATAGAGATGGGTGTTGGTTTATATCATTCATAGTGACAAGAAGCCTTTGGGGTTTCATGATTGGCAGCTGCCAAGCCACTCCCTAGCAACCAAACAGAGTTCCCTAGCAACCGTTTTGCAAGACCTATATCTCTGCACCAGAACATCGTATAGAGATGGGGGTTGGTTTATATCATTAATACTGACAAGAAGCCTTTGCAGTTTCATCATTAGCAGCTGCCAATCAACTCCATAGCAACCAAACAGAGAACCCTAGCAACCAAAATCCAAAGAGGGATATCTTCCATTCTGAATGTCACAGAGGCATGGGAGTTGGATTATATCATTCATAGTGACAAGAAGCCTTTGCAGTTTCATCATTGGCAGCTGCCAAGCCACTCCCTAGCAACCATTGTCGAGCACCTTAGCAACCAAAACCATAGAGGGATATCTTCCATTCTGAATGTCACAGAGGCATGAGAGTTGGTTTATATCATTCATACTGACAAGCAGACTTTGCAGTTTCATCATTGGCAGCTGTCAAGCAAATCCATAGCAACCAAACAGAGAACCCTAGCAACCAAAATACAAAGAGGGATAGCTTCCATTCTGAAAGTCACAGAGGCATGGGAGTTGGATTATATCATTAATACTGACAAGAAGCCTTTGTAGTTTCATCATTAGCAGCTGCCAATCAACTCCATAGCAACCAAACAGAGAACCCTAGCAACCAAAATCCAAAGAGGGATATCTTCCATTCTGAATGTCACAGAGGCATGGGAGTTGGATTATATCATTCATAGTGACAAGAAGCCTTTGCAGTTTCATCATTGGCAGCTGCCAAGCCACTCCCTAGCAACCATTGTCGAGCACCTTAGCAACCAAAACCATAGAGGGATATCTTCCATTCTGAATGTCATAGAGGCATGGGAGTTGGTTTATATCATTCATAGTGACAAGAAGCCTTTGCAGTTTCATCATTGGCAGCTGTCAAGCAAATCCATAGCAACCAAACAGAGAACCCTAGCAACCAAAATCCAAAGAGGGATATCTTACATTCTGAATGTCACAGAGGCATGGGAGTTGGTTTATATCATTCACAGTGACAAGAAGCCTTTGCAGTTTCATCATTGGCAGCTGCCAAGCAACTCCATGGCAACCAAATAGAGTACCATAGCAACCAAAATCCAAAGAGGGATATCTTCCATTCTGAATGTCACAGAGGCATGGGATTTGGTTTGAATCATATATACTGACAAGCAGCCTTTGGAGTTTCATGATTGGCAGCTGCCAAGCCACTCCTTAGCAACCAAACAGAGGACCCTAACAACCGTTTATCAAGACCCATGTCTCTGCATCAGAACATCGTATAGAGATGGGGGTTGGCTCTTTTGTTTTGGTTGGGAAACAGTCTGTAACTATCACCATGGTAACTGAATTCGCACCCTAGAAACAGTTTAGAGCCACCTAGCAACCATATTGCAACATATAGAAGCAATATTTCAGCTCCACAACATCGTACAGACATGGTTGTTGGCTCGAATGCAACCATGTACAACACCCTAGCAACCAAGTGGAGAGTTTTGCCACTGCAAGCACCACTTCACATTTTCTTCAGGAAATGTACATTCTAGTTAGTGGTGCTTTTTTAAAAGCATCACTATTGTTATTGCTCATACTTATTAGTGGTGCTTTTTCAAAGCAACACTAGTGTTATTGTCACTAAACTTATTAGTGGTGCTTTTTCAAAGCAACACTATTGTTATTGTCACTCATACTTATTATTAGTGGTGCTTTTTCAAAGCAACACTAGTGTTATTGTCACTCATACTTATTATTATTAGTGGTGCTTTTTCAAAGCAACACTAGTGTTATTGTCACTCATACTTATTATTAGTGGTGCTTTTTCAAAGCAACACTAGTGTTATTGTCACTCATACTTATTATTCTTCTTCTTTTTCTTATTATTCCGGACAAAAGTTCGGCGCGTAACTTGCCCCGCACCGTTTGTCACAGACCCCTGATTGAGGTGTCAAATCGACCGGCTCATTGAGGAGAGGTGTGCTATGACTTTTCTAAGCGATCGGGTGTACGATGTTCGCACAGCGGGCGAAAAAGCGGCCAAAAAAGTCCCATTGACTTAACATTGGGCATTCTAAAAACATTTGAATCCCAACTGCCGTTTTCACACACACCACTCCAAAGGGCCTGACACCCCTGCGTTTCTCTCCCTCTCTCTCTCCCTCAGAGGATTTATATTATCAAGCAACCAATAAGTAATGGCCTAAAGTCTTCATAGCCACACCCTAGCAACCAGTTACAGCACCCTAGCAACCACTAAGAGCTCCCTAGCAACCACCCTAAACCAATAAATAATATAATTATTTTTTTTTTTACATTTTTTAAAGCAATATCACACTCGTAGCCTTGCGATATTGCTCCATGCTTGTGCCTATTCGGCCATAGGCACGAGGCCGCAGGCCGAGTGCCGTACTGAAGGAACTCGTTATTAAAGATTTTAAGAACTCTATAAAAACTCCATAGTAACCATATTTGACAACTACCAACCACCTAGTAACACCATAGCAACTACCAAAAATACCTTAGCAACCACCCTGAACACCCTAGCAACGTCTAGAAATGCTCTAGTAACCACCCAAAACGCCTAGCAACCACCCAGAACACCCTAGCAACACCATAGCAACCACCTAGCAATGCCCTAGCAACCACCAAGAATACCCTAGCAACTGCCTAGCAACCACCCAGAACACCTTAGCAACTGCCTAGCAACACCATAGCAACCACCCAGAAAACCCTAGCAACCACCACCTGGCAACAGCATCTTGCTAAAAACATGCTAGCAACATACTAATCATGCTAGCATCATGCTAGCATCATGCTAATCAAGCTAGCAACATGTTAATAATGCTAGCATCATGCTACCAACACGCTAATCAAGCTAGCATCATGCTAGCAACATGCTAATCAAGCTAGCATAATGCTAGAAACATGCTAATCATGTTAGCGTCTAGCTAAAAACATGCTAATCATGCTAGCATCAAGCTACCAACAAGCTAATCAAGCTAGCATCATGCTACCAATATGCTAATAATGCTAGCATCATGCTACCAATATGCTAATTAAGCTAGCATCATGCTAGCAAAATGCTATTCAAGCTAGCATTATGCTAACAACATGTTAATCAAGCTAGCATAATGCTAGCAACATGCTAATAATGCTAGCATCATGCTACCAATATGCTAATTAAGCTAGCATCATGCTAGCAAAATGCTATTCAAGCTAGCATAATGCTAACAACATGTTAATCAAGCTAGCATAATGCTAGCAACATGCTAATCATGCTAGCATCATGCTACCAATATGCTAATTAAGCTAGCATCAAGCTAGCATCATGCTAATCAAGCTAGCATTATGCTAGCAACATGCTAATCAAGCTAGCATCATGCTAGAAACATGCTAATCATGTTAGCATCTAGCTAAAAACATGCTAGCAACATGCTAATCATGCTAGCATCAAGCTACCAACATGCTAATCAACCTAGCATCATGCTAATCAAGCTAGCATAATTCTAGCAACATGCTAATGCTTTTGACCCAGACCTGCAAATACACTTTAAATATTACCCCATAAACTGTATAAACAAACCTTAGCAACCATTTGGAGTACCCTAGCAACCGTACAAACACATGAATGAGCTATATCTCAGCACCAGAACATCGTATAGACATGGAGGTGTGCTTGTTTGTTTCGGTTGGGAAACCAGTCTGTAAATATCATCATGGTAACTGTGTAACCACACCTTAGCAACCATTTAAAGATACCTAGCAATCATATTGCAACATATAGAAGCCATATTTCAGCTCCACAACATCGTACAGACATGGTTGTTGGCTCGTATGCAATCATGTACAACACCCTAGCAACCGAGTGGCGAATTTTGCCACTGCAAGCACCACTTCACATTTTCTTCAGGAAATGTACATTCTAGTTCTTCTTCTTCTTCTTTTTCTTATTATTCCGGACAAAAGTTTGGCGCGTAACTTGCCCCGCATCGTTTGTCACAGACCCCTGAGTGAGGTGTCAAATCGACCGGCTCATTGAGGAGAGGTGTGCTATGACTTTTCTAAGCGATCGGGTGTACGATGTTCGCACAGCGAACGAAAAAGCGACCAAAAAAGTCCCATTGACTTAACATGGGGAGTTCTAAAAACATTTGAATCCCAACTGCCGTTTTCACACACACCACTCCAAAGGGCCTGACACCCCTGCGTTTCTCTCCCTCTCTCTCTCCCTCAGAGGATTTATATTATCAAGCAGCCAATAAGTAATGGCCTAAAATCTTCATAGCCACACCCTAGCAACCAGTTACAGCACCCTAGCAACCACTAAGAGCTCCCTAGCAACCACCCTGAACCAATAAAAAACATTTATTTGTATTTTTTTTATTTTTAAAGCAATATCACACTCGTAGCCTTGCGATATCGCTCCATGCTTGTGTCTATACGGCCCCGTTATTAAAGATTTTAAGAACTCTATAAAAAGGCCTAGCAACCACCCAGAACACCCTAGCAACTGCCTAGCAACACCATAGCAACCACCCAGAACACCCTGCAACCATCTAGCAAAGCCCTAGAAACCACCAATAATACCCTAGCAACCGCCTAGCAACCACCCAGAACACCTTAGCAACTGCCTAGCAACACCATAGCAACCACCCAGAACACCCTAGCAACCACCTGGCAACAGCATCTTTTGCTAAAAACATGCTAGCAACATGTTAATCAAGCTAGCATCATGCTAGCATCATGCTAATCAGGCTAGCATCATGCTAGCAACATGCTAATCATGCTAGCATCATGCTACCAACATGCTAATTAAGCTAGCATCATGCTACCAACATGTTAATCAAGCTAGCATAATGCTAGCAACATGCTAATCATGTTAGCATCTAGCTAAAAACATGCTAGCAAAATGATAATCATGCTAGCATCTTGTTAAAAGCATGCTAGCATCATGCTAATCAGGTTAGCATCATGCTAGCATCATGCTAATCATGCTAGCATCATGCTACCAACATGTTAATTAGGCTAGCATCATGCTAGCAACATGCTAATCATGTTAGCAACATGCTAATCAAGCTAGCATAATGCTAGCAACATGCTAGTTATGTTAGCATCTAGCTAAAAACATGCTAGCAAAAATGCTAATCATGCTAGCATCTTGTTAAAAGCATGCTAGAAACATGCTAGTCATGCTAGCATCATCCTGCCAACATACTAATCATGCTAACAACATGCTAATCATGCTAGCATCATTCTAACAACATGTTAATCATAGTAAATCATGCTGGAATGTGGTAAATCGTAGTAAATAATCTTAGAAACATGGTAAATCGTGATAAATGATGCTAAAACGTGGTATATCATGGTATCACAACATGCTAATCTTGCTAGCATCATTCTAACAACATGTTAATCATAGTAAATCATGCTGGAATATGGTATATCATGGTATCACAACATTTCAATTGTGTTAGCATCTGCCCAGTGGCGAATTTTGTCACTGCAAGCACCACTTCACATTTTCTTCAGGAAATGTACATTCTAGTTAGTGGTGCTTTTTCAAAGCAACACTAGTGTTATTGTCACTCATACTTATTATTCTTCTTCTTCTTTTTCTTATTATTCCGGACAAAAGTTTGGCGCGTAACTCGCCCCGCATCGTTTGTCACAGACCCATGAGTGAGGCATCAAATCGACCGGCTCATTGAGGAGAGGTGTGCTATGACTTTTCTAAGCGATCGGGTGTACGATGTTCGCACAGCGGACGAAAAAGCGGCCAAAAAAGTCCCATTGACTTTACATGGGGAGTTCTAAAAACATTTGAATCCCAACTGCCGTTTTCACACACACCACTCCAAAGGGCCTGACACCCCTGCGTTTCTCTCCCTCTCTCTCTCCCTCAGAGGATTTATATTATCAAGCAGCCAATAAGTAATGGCCTAAAATCTTCATAGCCACACCCTAGCAACCAGTTACAGCACCCTAGCAACCACTCTGAGCTCCCTAGCAACCACCCTAAACCAATAAATAATATAAAAAATTTTTTTTTACATTTTTTAAAGCAATATCACACTCGTAGCCTTGCGATATTGCTCCATGCTTGTGCCTATTCGGCCATAGGCACGAGGCCGTAGGCCGAGTGCCGTACTGAAGGAACTCGTTATTAAAGATTTTAAGAACTCTATAAAAACTCCATAGTAACCATATTTGACAACTACCAACCACCTAGTAACACCATAGCAACTACCAAAAATACCTTAGCAACCACCCTGAACACCCTAGCAACGTCTAGAAATGCTCTAGTAACCACCAAAAAACTCTAGCAACCACCCAGAACACCCTAGCAACTGCCTAGCAACCACCCAGAACACCTAGCAACTGCCTAGTAACCACCCAGAACGCCTAGCAACCACCCAGAACACCCTAGCAACTGCCTAGCAACGCCCTAGCATCCACCCAGAATACCATAGCAACTGCCTAGCAACACCATAGCAACCACCTAGCAATGCCCTAGCAACCACCAAGAATACCCTAGCAACTGCCTAGCAACCACCAAGAATACCCTAGCAACTGCCTAGCAACCACCCAGAACACCTTAGCAACTGCCTAGCAACACCATAGCAACCACCCAGAAAACCCTAGCAACCACCACCTGGCAACAGCATCTTGCTAAAAACATGCTAGCAACATACTAATCATGCTAGCATCATGCTAGCAACATGCTAATCAAGCTAGCATCATGCTAGCATCATGCTAATCAAGCTATCAAAATGCTAATAATGCTAGCATTATGCTACCAACATGCTAATCAAGCTAGCATCATGCTAGCAACATGCTAATCAAGCAAGCATAATGCTAGCAACATGCTAATAAAGCTAGCATCATGTTAGCAACATGCTAATCAAGCTAGCATAATGCTAGCAACATGCTAATCATGTTAGAATCCAGCTAAAAACATGCTAGCAACATGCTAATCATGCTAACATCAAGCTACCAACATGCTAATCAAGCTAGCATCATGCTAGCAAAATGCTATTCAAGCAAGCATAATGCTAGCAACATGCTAATCAAGCTAGCATCATGCTAGCAAAATGCTAATCAAGCTAGCAACATGCTAGCAAAATGCTATTCAAGCAAGCATAATGCTAGCAACATGCTAATCAAGCTAGCATCATGTTAATCAAGCTAGCAACATGCTAATAATGCTAGCATTATGCTAGCATCATGCTAATCAAGCTAGCATAATGCTAGCAACATGCTAATCATGTTAGAATCTAGCTAAAAACATGCTAGCAACATGCTAATCATGTTAGCATCAAGCTACCAACATGCTAATCAAGCTAGCATCATGCTAACATAATGTTAATCAAGCTAGCATCATGCTAGCAACATGCTAATCATGTTAGCATCATGCTAACAACATGTTAATCAAGCTAGCATAATGCTAGCAAAATGCTAATCATGCTAACATCTTGTTAAAAGCATGCTAGCAAAATGCTAATCATGTTAGCATCATGCTACCAACATGCTAATCATGTTAACAACATGCTAATCATGCTAGCATCATTTTAACAACATGTTAATCATAGTAAATCATGCTGGAATGTGGTAAATCGTAGTAAATCATCTTAGAAACATGGTAAATCGTGGTAAATAATGCTAAAACGTGGTATATCATGGTATCACAACATGTTAATTGTGTTAGCATCTGCCCAGTGGCGAGTTTTGCCACTGCAAGCACCACTTCACATTTTCTTCAGGAAATGTACATTCTAGTGTTGTGATTACTATTCACCTAGACAAAACTTCGGCGTGTAACTCGCCCCACACCGTTTGTCACAGACCCCTGAATGAGGTGTCAAATCGACCGGTTTATTGAGGAGAGGTGTGCTATGACTTTAATAAGCAATCGGGTGTACGATGTTCGTCTGGCAGGCGAAAAATTTGCCGAAAAATGTCCCATAGACTTAACATAGGCACAAAATTACCAAAATCATATCTTTGGCTCAGAAGGTCATAGAGCCTTGGGGTTGGGCTCTTTTGATAGTGACATAACAACTTCATAGCCACGCCCTAGCAACCAGTTACAGGCCCCTAGCAACCATTGAACAACATTTACAAGCCATATCTCAGCAACAAAACATTGTAAAAACACAGAATTGGGCATTTTTTGACCCAGACCTGCAAATACTCTTTAAATATTACCCCATAAACTGTATAAACAAACCTTAGCAATGATTTGGAGTACCTTAGCAACCGTACAAACACATGAATGAGCTATATCTCAGCACCAGAACATCGTATAGAAATAGGGGTGTGTTTGTTTGTTTCTGTTGGGAAACAGTCTGTAAATATCACCATGGTAACTGTGTAACCACACCTTTGCAACCATTTAAAGCTACCTAGCAACCATATTGCAACATATAGAAGCCATATTTCAGCTCCACAACATCGTACAGACATGGTTGTTGGCTCGTATGCAATCATGTACAACACCCTAACATCCGAGTGGCAAATTTTGCCACTGCAAGCACCACTTCACATTTTCTTCAGGAAATGTACATTCTAGTTAGTGGTGCTTTTTCAAAGCACCACTAGTGTTATTGTCACTCATACTTATTATTCTTCTTCTTCTTCTTCTTATTATTCCGCCACAAGTTTGGCGCGTAACTTGCCCCGCACCGTTTGTCACAGACGCCTGAGTGAGGTGTCAAATCGACCGGCTCATTGAGGAGAGGTGTGCTATGACTTTTCTAAGCGATCGGGTGTACGATGTTTGCACAGCGGACGAAAAAGCGGCCAAAAAAGTCCCATTGACTTTACATGGGGAGTTCTAAAAACATTTGAATCCCAACTGCCGTTTTCACACACACCACTCCAAAGGGCCTGACACCCCTGCGTTTCTCTCCCTCTCTCTCTCCCTCAGAGGATTTATATTATCAAGCAGCCAATAAGTAATGGCCTAAAATCTTCATAGCCACACCCTAGCAACCAGTTACAGCACCCTAGCAACCACTCTGAGCTCCCTAGCAACCACCCTAAACCAATAAATAATATAAAAACATTTTTTTTACATTTTTTAAAGCAATATCACACTCGTAGCCTTGCGATATTGCTCCATGCTTGTGCCTATTCGGCCATAGGCACGAGGCCGCAGGCCGAGTGCCGTACTGAAGGAACTCGTTATTAAAGATTTTAAGAACTCTATAAAAACTCCATAGTAACCATATTTGACAACTACCAACCACCTAGTAACACCATAGCAACTACCAAAAATACCTTAGCAACCACCCTGAACACCCTAGCAACGTCTAGAAATGCTCTAGTAACCACCAAAAAACTCTAGCAACCAACCAGAACACCCTAGCAACTGCCTAGCAACCACCCAGAACACCTAGCAACTGCCTAGTAACCACCCAAAACGTCTAGCAACCACCCAGAACACCCTAGCAACTGCCTAGCAACACCATAGCAACCACCTAGCAATGCCCTAGCAACCACCAAGAATACCCTAGCAACTGCCTAGCAACCACCAAGAATACCCTAGCAACTGCCTAGCAACCACCCAGAACACCTTAGCAACTGCCTAGCAACACCATAGCAACCACCCAGAAAACCCTAGCAACCACCACCTGGCAACAGCATCTTGCTAAAAACATGCTAGCAACATACTAATCATGTTAGCATCATGCTAGCAACATGCTAATCAAGCTAGCATTATGCTACCAACATGCTAATCAAGCTAACATCATGCTAGCAACATGCTAATCAAGCTATCATAATGCTAGCAAAATGCTAATCAAGCTAGCATCATGCTAGCAACATGCTAATCAAGCTAGCATTATGCTAGCAACATGCTAATCATGTTAGCATCTAGCTAAAAACATGCTAGCAACATGCTAATCATGCTAGCATCAAGCTACCAACATGCTAATCAAGCTAGCATCATGCTAACATAATGCTAATCAAGCTAGCATAATGCTAGCAACATGCTAATCAAGCTAGCATCATGCTAGCAACATGCTAATCAAGCTAGCATTATGTTAGAAACATGCTAATCATGTTAGCATCTAGCTAAAAACATGCTAATCATGCTAGCATCAAGCTACCAACATGCTAATCAAGCTAGCATCATGCTAACATAATGCTAATCAAGCTAGCATCATGCTAGCAACATGCTAATCATGCTACCAATATGCTAATTAAGCTAGCATCATGCTAGCAAAATGCTATTCAAGCTAGCATTATGCAAACAATATGTTAATCAAGCTAGCATAATGCTAATCATGTTAGCATCTGGCTAAAAACATGCTAGCAAAATGCTAATCATGCTAACATCTTGTTAAAAGCATGCTAGCAACATGCTAATCATGCTAGCATCATGCTACCAACATGCTAATCATGTTAACAACATGCTAATCATGCTAGCATCATTTTAACAACATGTTAATCATAGTAAATCATGCTGGAATGTGGTAAATCGTAGTAAATCATCTTAGAAACATGGTAAATCGTGGTAAATAATGCTAAAACGTGGTATATCATGGTATCACAACATGTTAATTGTGTTAGCATCTGCCCAGTGGCGAGTTTTGCCACTGCAAGCACCACTTCACATTTTCTTCAGGAAATGTACATTCTAGTTAGTGGTGCTTTTCAAAGCAACACTATTGTTATTGCTCATACTTATTATTATTCTTATTTTTATTATTATTATTATTCTGGACAAAAGTTTGGCGCGTAATGCGCCCCGCACCGTTTGTCACAGACCCCTGAGTGAGGTGTCAAATCGAGCGGCTCATTGAGGAGAGGTGTGCTATGACTTTTCTAAGCGATCGGGTGTACGATGTTCGCACAGCGGATGAAAAAGCGGCCAAAAAAATCCCATTGACTTTACATGGGGAGTTCTAAAAACATTTGAATCCCAACTGCCGTTTTCACACACACCACTCCAAAGGGCCTGACACCCCTGCGTTTCTCTCCCTCTCTCTCTCCCTCAGAGGATTTATATTATCAAGCAGCCAATAAGTAATGGCCTAAAATCTTGATAGCCACACCCTAGCAACCAGTTACAGCACCCTAGCAACCACTCTGAGCTCCCTAGCAACCACCCTAAACCAATAAATAATATAAAAATTTTTTTTTTACATTTTTTAAAGCAATATCACACTCGTAGCCTTGCGATATTGCTCCATGCTTGTGCCTATTCGGCCATAGGCACGAGGCCGCAGGCCGAGTGCCGTACTGAAGGAACTCGTTATTAAAGATTTTAAGAACTCTATAAAAACTCCATAGTAACCATATTTGACAACTACCAACCACCTAGTAACACCATAGCAACTACCAAAAATACCTTAGCAACCACCCTGAACACCCTAGCAACGTCTAGAAATGCTCTAGTAACCACAAAAAAACTCTAGCAACCACCCAGAACACCCTAGCAACTGCCTAGCAACCACCCAGAACACCTAGCAACTGCCTAGTAACCACCCAGAACGCCTAGCAACCACCCAGAACACCTAGCAATGCCCTAGCATCCACCCAGAATACCATAGCAACTGCCTAGCAACACCATAGCAACCACCTAGCAATGCCCTAGCAACCACCAAGAATACCCTAGCAACTGCCAAGCAACCACCAAGAATACCCTAGCAACTGCCTAGCAA
Source organism: Leuciscus idus (assembly GCA_021554675.1). Lineage (NCBI taxonomy): Eukaryota > Metazoa > Chordata > Actinopteri > Cypriniformes > Leuciscidae > Leuciscus > Leuciscus idus. The sequence continues at coordinate 502,126 of JAJAVR010000031.1, read as the reverse complement.
CCACCCAGAACACCTTAGCAACTGCCAAGCAACACCATAGCAACCACCCAGAAAACCCTAACAACCACCACCTGGCAACAGCATCTTGCTAAAAACATGCTAGCAACATACTAATCATGCTAGCATCATGCTAGCAACATGCTAATCAAGCTAGCATCATGCTAGCATCATGCTAATCAAGCTAGTAAAATGCTATTAATGCTAGCATAATGCTACCAACATTAGGGTTAGGGTTAGGGTAACCCTAACCCTAACCCTAAGCATCATGCTAGCAACATGCTAATCAAGCTAGCATAATGCTAGCAAAATGCTAATCATGATAGCATCTAGCTAGAAACATGCTAGCAACATGCTAATCATGCTAGCATCAAGCTACCAACATGCTAATCAAGCTAGCATCATGCTAACATCATGATAATCAAGCTAGCATCATGCTAATCATGCTAGCATCATGCTACCAATAAGCTAATTAAGCTAGCATCATGTTAACAAAATGCTATTCAAGCTAGCATCATGTTAACAACATGTTAATCAAGCTAGCATAATGCTAGCAACATGCTAATCATTTTAGCATCTAGCTAAAACCATGCTAGCAAAATGCTAATCATGCTAACATCTTGTTAAAAGCATGCTAGCATCATGCTAATCATGCTAGCATCATGCTACCAACATGCTAATCATGTTAACAACATGCTAATCATGCTAGCATCATTTTAACAACATGTTAATCATAGTAAATCATGCTGGAATGTGGTAAATCGTGGTAAATAATGCTAAAACGTGGTATATCATGGTATCACAACATGTTAATTGTGTTAGCATCTGCCCAGTGGCGAGTTTTGCCACTGCAAGCACCACTTCACATTTTCTTCAGGAAATGTACATTCTAGTGTTGTGATTACTATTCACCTAGACAAAACTTCGGCGCGTAACTCGCCCCACACCGTTTGTCACAGACCCCTGAATGAGGTGTCAAATCGACCGGTTTATTGAGGAGAGGTGTGCTATGACTTTAATAAGCAATCGGGTGTACGATGTTCGTCTGGCAGGCGAAAAATTAGCCGAAAAATGTCCCATAGACTTAACATAGGCACAAAATTTGCAAAATCATATCTTTGGCTCAGAAGGTCATAGAGCCTTGGGGTTGGGCTCTTTTGATTCGTCCTATCCAGCAGCCAAAAAGTAGTGACATAACAACTTCATAGCCACGCCCTAGCAACCAGTTACAGGCCCCTAGCAACCATTGAACAACATTTACAAGCCATATCTCAGCAACAAAACATTGTAAAAACACAGAGTTGGGCATTTTTTGACCCAGACCTGCAAATACTCTTTAAATATTACCCCATAAACTGTATAAACAAACCTTAGCAACGATTTGGAGTACCTTAGCAACCGTACAAACACATGAATGAGCTATATCTCAGCACCAGAACATCGTATAGAAATGGGGGTGTGTTTGGTTGTTTTGGTTGGGAAACCAGTCTGTAAATATCATCATGGTAACTGTGTAACCACACCTTAGCAACCATTTAAAGCTACCTAGCAACCATATTGCAACATATAGAAGCCATATTTCAGCTCCACAACATCGTACAGACATGGTTGTTGGCTCGTATGCAATCATGTACAACACCCTAGCATCCGAGTGGCAAATTTTGCCACTGCAAGCACCACTTCACATTTTCTTCAGGAAATGTACATTCTAGTTAGTGGTGCTTTTTCAAAGCACCACTAGTGTTATTGTCACTCATACTTATTATTCTTCTTCTTCTTCTTATTATTCCGCCACAAGTTTGGCGCGTAACTTGCCCCGCACCGTTTGTCACAGACGCCTGAGTGAGGTGTCAAATCGACCGGCTCATTGAGGAGAGGTGTGCTATGACTTTTCTAAGCGATCGGGTGTACGATGTTTGCACAGCGGACGAAAAAGCGGCCAAAAAAGTCCCATTGACTTTACATGGGGAGTTCTAAAAACATTTGAATCCCAACTGCCGTTTTCACACACACCACTCCAAAGGGCCTGACACCCCTGCGTTTCTCTCCCTCTCTCTCTCCCTCAGAGGATTTATATTATCAAGCAGCCAATAAGTAATGGCCTAAAATCTTCATAGCCACACCCTAGCAACCAGTTACAGCACCCTAGCAACCACTCTGAGCTCCCTAGCAACCACCCTAAACCAATAAATAATATAAAAACATTTTTTTTACATTTTTTAAAGCAATATCACACTCGTAGCCTTGCGATATTGCTCCATACTTGTGCCTATTCGGCCATAGGCACGAGGCCGCAGGCCGAGTGCCGTACTGAAGGAACTCGTTATTATTAAAGATTTTAAGAACTCTATAAAAACTCCATAGTAACCATATTTGACAACTACCAACCACCTAGTAACACCATAGCAACTACCAAAAATACCTTAGCAACCACCCTGAACACCCTAGCAACGTCTAGAAATGCTCTAGTAACCACCAAAAAACTCTAGCAACCAACCAGAACACCCTAGCAACTGCCTAGCAACAACCCAGAACACCTAGCAACTGCCTAGTAACCACCCAAAACGCCTAGCAACCACCCAGAACACCCTAGCAACTGCCTAGCAACACCATAGCAACCACCTAGCAATGCCCTAGCAACCACCAAGAATACCCTAGCAACTGCCTAGCAACCACCAAGAATACCCTAGCAACTGCCTAGCAACCACCCAGAACACCTTAGCAACTGCCTAGCAACACCATAGCAACCACCCAGAAAACCCTAGCGACCACCACCTGGCAACAGCATCTTGCTAAAAACATGCTAGCAACATACTAATCATGTTAGCATCATGCTAGCAACATGCTAATCAAGCTAGCATTATGCTACCAACATGCTAATCAAGCTAACATCATGCTAGCAACATGCTAATCAAGCTATCATAATGCTAGCAAAATGCTAATCAAGCTAGCATCATGCTAGCAACATGCTAATCAAGCTAGCATTATGCTAGCAACATGCTAATCATGTTAGCATCTAGCTAAAAACATGCTAGCAACATGCTAATCATGCTAGCATCAAGCTACCAACATGCTAATCAAGCTAGCATCATGCTAACATAATGCTAATCAAGCTAGCATAATGCTAGCAACATGCTAATCAAGCTAGCATCATGCTAGCAACATGCTAATCAAGCTAGCATTATGTTAGAAACATGCTAATCATGTTAGCATCTAGCTAAAAACATGCTAATCATGCTAGCATCAAGCTACCAACATGCTAATCAAGCTAGCATCATGCTAACATAATGCTAATCAAGCTAGCATCATGCTAGCAACATGCTAATCATGCTACCAATATGCTAATTAAGCTAGCATCATACTAGCAAAATGCTATTCAAGCTAGCATTATGCTAACAATATGTTAATCAAGCTAGCATAATGCTAATCATGTTAGCATCTGGCTAAAAACATGCTAGCAAAATGCTAATCATGCTAACATCTTGTTAAAAGCATGCTAGCAACATGCTAATCATGCTAGCATCATGCTACCAACATGCTAATCATGTTAACAACATGCTAAACATGCTAGCATCATTTTAACAACATGTTAATCATAGTAAATCATGCTGGAATGTGGTAAATCGTAGTAAATCATCTTAGAAACATGGTAAATCGTGGTAAATAATGCTAAAACGTGGTATATCATGGTATCACAACATGTTAATTGTGTTAGCATCTGCCCAGTGGCGAGTTTTGCCACTGCAAGCACCACTTCACATTTTCTTCAGGAAATGTACATTCTAGTGTTGTGATTACTATTCACCTAGACAAAACTTCGGCGCGTAACTCGCCCCACACCGTTTGTCACAGACCCCTGAATGAGGTGTCAAATCGACCGGTTTATTGAGAAGGGGTGTGCTATGACTTTTATAAGCGATCGGGTGTACGATGTTCGTCTGGCGGGCAAAAAACTTGCCGAAAAATGTCCCATAGACTTAACATAGGCACAAAATTTGCAAAATCATATCTTTGGCTCAGAAGGTCATAGAGCCTTGGGGTTGGGCTCTTTTGATTCGTCCTATCAAGCAGCCAATAAGTAGTGACATAACAACTTCATAGCCACGCCCTAGCAACCAGTTACAGGCCCCTAGCAACCATTGAACAACATTTACAAGCCATATCTCAGCAACAAAACATTGTACAAACACAGAGATGGGCATTTTTTGACCCAGACCTGCAAATACTCTTTAAATATTACCCATAAACTGTATAAACAAACCTTAGCAACCATTTGGAGTACCCTAGCAACCGTACAAACACATAATTGGGCTATATCTCAGCACAAAAACATCGTATAGACATGGGGATGTGTTTGTTTGTTTTGGTTGGGAAACCAATCTGTAAATATCATCATGGTCACTGTGTAACCACACCTTAGCAACAGTTTAAAGCTACCTAGCAACCATATTGCAACATATAGAAGCCATATTTCAGCTCCACAACATCGTACAGACATGTTTGTTGGTTCGTATGCAATCATGTACCACACTCTAGCAACCGAGTGGCGAGTTTTGCCACTGCAAGCACCACTTCACATTTTCTTCAGGAAATGTACATTCTAGTTAGTGGTGCTTTTTCAAAGCACCACTAGTGTTATTGTCACTCATACTTATTATTAGTGGTGCTTTTTCAAAGCACCACTAGTGTTATTGTCACTCATACTTATTATTAGGGGTTCAAGCACGAAGTGCTGAAACCCTATTGTAATTGTACTGATTTTTATTATTATTATTATTATTATTATTATTATTATTATTCTTCTGCCGTAAAACGCATCGTGCAGCCCAAACCGTAAGGGCTAGAGCATTGACACTTTGCCAGATGGTAGTACAAAAATCGAGGAGAGGTTATCAAATTATGACCCCGATTGGCCCATAGGTGGCGCTATAGCAACCAAAAGCGCGAAACAGCTCATAACTCATAGACCGTAAGTCGTAGACTCAAGTGTCTTATATCATTGGAAAGCTGGACGCCTGACGAACAAAACCGTTATCTCCGATTTCATTTCCGTCATGATAGATTTTCCGCCATTTTGAATTTTGTCAAAAACCTACTTTTGCGAACTAGTCCTAGGTTTTTTGTCCGATCGGAACCAAACCAGTGCAGAATTGTTCTCTGGAGTCTGACAATCAATAATTATCAAAAAAAAGTCGAAATTTTGATTCATGGTCGCTAGGGGGTGCAAAATGAACGTTGTGGGAGGAGCCTATTTTACTAAAATGGCTATAACTCAAGAATTAATTGAGTAAACTTCACCAAACTTGGTACACATGTGTAGGAGGTCAATCTGAGGTCACAGTAAAAAAATTGCATCGATTGGCCACATGGTGGCGCTATAAACAAAAAAAAACGTATAAACACCTGACCGTTTTTCCGAATGACTTGAAATTTGGTATGCAGTGTCTTGGGCCAAGAGGCCATGTATGTCTAAAAGGATATTGGCATATCTCGAAAAACATGGCCGCCATTGGCCAATGAGGTTTGAGCACCTATTAAACAAGGTTAACGAAGTCCAATTGTTTTATGAGTTTTATGGCTTTGTAATCACGTGGTGTTGCACACATCCACACAATATGCATATCATTTGATAGATCTGCTCATGCTGAACAACTTTGCCTCAAGAACCATTGCTGTCAATCAAACCGTTCATTAATTATTCGCAAATATGTTAAAAACCTACTTTTGCGAACTAGTCCTAGGTTTTTCGCCCGATCGGAACCAGACCAGTCTAGGACAATTCTCTGGACTCTCTAGATCAATAATTATCAAAAAAAAGTTGAACTTTTGCATTTGGATGGCTGTAATAGGGTCATTTATAAAATGGGCGTGGCAAAATACATTAAAAAGCCTATAAATCCTAAATGAAAACTCAGAACTTCACAAAAATTGGTGAGCATATGTGACATAACATCATTAACAAGCATGCCAAATTTTATGGACATCGGACCAAAGGTGGCGCTATAACTGTTAAAAAGCTTTAAAACCATATATTACCTATGGTGAATTGCCTGCATTGGCTGTAAATGGTCTTTTTAATCTATTATGTCAGTGGTTACATGCTTGCTAAATAAAACTTTATAACTTTTGATGCATTTGTGCTTAAAAACCTTAAACACCTTAACAGCTTGAACCCCGATAAATGCTGCTTGCAGCTTTAATTAGGGGTTCAAGCACGAAGTGCTGAAACCCTATTGTTATTGTAAGGATTTTTATTATTATTATTATTTTCCCCTAAAACGCATCGTGCAGACCAAACCGTAAGAGCTGGAACTTTGAAAGTTGGCCCAATGGTAGTCCTCAATTTGGGGAGAACGTATCAAAGTATGACCTCGATTGGCCCATAGGTGGCGCTATAGCGACCAAAAGCGCGAAACTGCTCATAACTCCTAGACCGTATGTCGTATACTCAAGTGTCTTATATCATTGGAAAGCTGGACGCATGACGAACAAAACGTATATCTCCGATTTCATTTCCGCCATGATAGATTTTCCGCCATTTTGAATTTTGTCAAAAACCTACTTTTGCGAACTAGTCCTAGGTTTTTCGCCCGATCGGAACCAAACCAGTGCAGAAATGTTCTCTAGAGACTGAAGATCAATAATTATCGAAAAAAAGTCGAAATTTCGATTCACGGACGCTAAGGGGCGCCAAAACGTACGTTGTGGGAGGGGCCTATTTTACTAAAATGGCTATAACTCCAGAAGTGAATGAGATATCTTCACCAAACTCGGTACACATATGTATGAGCTCAATATGAGGTAACAGTAAAAAAATCGCTGCGATTGGACACATGGTGGCGCTATAATATGAAAAAAACATAAAACAGGCTATAACCACCTGACCGTTAGTCCGATTGACTTGAAAATTGGTATGCAGTGTCTTGGTCCAAGGTGTCATGTATGTCTATGAGGACATTGGCGTATCTCAAAAAACATGGCCGCCATCGGCCAATGAAGTTTGAGCACCTATTAGACAAGGTTAACGGAGGCCGATCGGAACGAAACTCAGTGGGCATGTTCGACTCATGGCCCTAGAGGTCTGTAAGAATTTTAAAAGAAATCGGCCACTAGTTGGCGCTAACGAGTTTTATGGCTCTGTAATCACGTGGTGTTACACTTATTGTCACAAAATGCATACCATTTGATAGATCTCCTCTTGTTGAACAACTTTGCCTCAAGAACCATTGCTGTCAATTAAACCGTTCATTAAATATTCGTAATTATGTTAAAAACCTACTTTTGCGAACTAGTCCTAGGTTTTGCGCCCGATCAGAACCAAACGAGTCTAGGACAATTCTATGGACTCTCTAGATCAATAATTATCAAAAAAAAGTTGAACTTTTGCATTTTTCGCATGGGTATATTGGGTCATAAAGAAAATGGGCCTGGCAAAATGCACTCAAACGCCTATAAATCCTAAACGAAAACTCAGAACTTCACGAAAATTGGTGAGCATATGTGCCATAACATCATTAACAAGCATGCAAAATTTCATGGAGATCAGACTATAGGTGTCGCTATAACTGTTAAAAAGCTTTAAAAAACACATATTGCCTATGGTAAATTGCCTGTATTGGCTGTAAATGGACTTTTCCATCTATTATTTCAGTGGTTAAAAGCTTTCTAAATAAATCTTAATGTCTTAAATGCTTATGTGCTTAAAGGCCTTAAATGCTTGAACCCCGATAAATGCTGCTTGCAGCTTTAATTAGGGGTTCAAGCACGAAGTGCTGAACACCTATTGTATTTGTACTGATTTTTATTAGGGGTTCAAGCACGAAGTGCTGAAACCCTATTGTAATTGTACTGATTTTTATTATTATTATTATTATTATTATTATTATTATTATTCTTCTGCCGTAAAACGCATCGTGCAGCCCAAACCGTAAGGGCTAGAGCATTGACACTTTGCCAGATGGTAGTACAAAAATCGAGGAGAGGTTATCAAATTATGACCCCGATTGGCCCATAGGTGGCGCTATAGCAACCAAAAGCGCGAAACAGCTCATAACTCATAGACCGTAAGTCGTAGACTCAAGTGTCTTATATCATTGGAAAGCTGGACGCCTGACGAACAAAACGTATATCTCCGATTTCATTTCCGTCATGATAGATTTTCCGCCATTTTGAATTTTGTCAAAAACCTACTTTTGCGAACTAGTCCTAGGTTTTTTGTCCGATCGGAACCAAACCAGTGCAGAATTGTTCTCTGGAGTCTGACAATCAATAATTATCAAAAAAAAGTCGAAATTTTGATTCATGGTCGCTAGGGGGTGCAAAATGAACGTTGTGGGAGGAGCCTATTTTACTAAAATGGCTATAACTCAAGAATTAATTGAGTAAACTTCACCAAACTTGGTACACATGTGTAGGAGGTCAATCTGAGGTCACAGTAAAAAAATTGCATCGATTGGCCACATGGTGGCGCTATAAACAAAAAAAAACGTATAAACACCTGACCGTTTTTCCGAATGACTTGAAATTTGGTATGCAGTGTCTTGGGCCAAGAGGCCATGTATGTCTAAAAGGATATTGGCATATCTCGAAAAACATGGCCGCCATTGGCCAATGAGGTTTGAGCACCTATTAAACAAGGTTAACGAAGTCCAATTGTTTTATGAGTTTTATGGCTTTGTAATCACGTGGTGTTGCACACATCCACACAATATGCATATCATTTGATAGATCTGCTCATGCTGAACAACTTTGCCTCAAGAACCATTGCTGTCAATCAAACCATTCATTAATTATTTGCGAATATGTTAAAAACCTACTTTTGCGAACTAGTCCTAGGTTTTTCGTCCGATCGGAACCAAACCAGTCTAGGACAATTCTCTGGACTCTCTAGATCAATAATTATCGAAAAAAAGTTGAACTTTTGCATTTAGATGGCTGTAATAGGGTCATTTATAAAATGGGCGTGGCAAAATACACTAAAAAGCCTATAAATCATATATAAAAACTCAGAACTTCACAAAAATTGGTGAGCATATGTGACATAACATCATTAAGAAGCGTGCCGGATTTTATGGAGATCGGACGACAGGTGGCGCTATAACTGTTAAAAAGCTTTAAAACCATATATTTCCTATGGTACATTGCCTGTATTGGCTGTAAATGGTCTTTTCCATCTATGATGTCAGTGGTTACATGCTTGCTAAATACAACTTAATAACTTTTGATGCTTTTGTGCTTAAAGGCCTTAAAGGCCTTAACAGCTTGAACCCCGATAAATGCTGCTTGCAGCTTTAATTATTATTATTATTATTATTCTTCTCCGCTAAAACGCATCGTGCAGCCCAAACCGTAAGAGCTAGAGACTTGAAACTTGGCCACAAGGTAGTACAAAAATCGAGGAGAGGTTATCAAAGTATGAGCCCGATTGGCCAATAGGTGGCGCTATAGCGCAAAAAACAAAAAAAAATCACTATTTTGCTCATATCTCAATAACCATTTGTCTCAGCTTCAAGTGTCATACATCATTGGAATCCTTGGCTCAAGCCGAACAAGAAATATAGGAGGTATTTTATTTCCGGTATGCAAATTTTTCCGCCATTTTGGATTTTGTCCAAAACCTACTTTTGCGAACTAGTCCCTGGTTTTTCGCCCGATCGGAACCAAACCAGTGCAGAAATGTTCACAGTCGTCTGCATACCAATAATTATCGAAAAAAAGTTGAAATTTCGATTCACGGTCGCTAAGGGGCGCCAAAACGTTTGAAGAAGGCGGAGCCTATTTTACTAAAATGGCTATAACTCCAGAAGTAAATGAGGTATCTTCACCAAACTCGGAACACATGTGTAAGAGGTCAATCTGAGGTCACAGTAAAAAAATCGCGGCGATTGGCCACATGGTGGCGCTATAACATGAAAAAAACATAAAATGGGCTATAACCACCTGACCGTTAGTCCGATTGACTTGAAAATTGGTATGCAGTGTCTTGGTCCAAGGTGCCATGTATGTCTATGAGGACATTAGTGTATCTCAAAAAACATGGCCGCCATCAGCCAATGAAGTTTGAGCACCTATTAGACAAGGTTAACGGAGGCCGATCGGAACGAAACTCGATGGGCATGTTCGACTCATGGCCCTAAAGGTCTGTAAGAATTTTGAAAGAAATCGGCCACTAGTTGGCGCTAACGAGTTTTATGGCTCTGTAATCACGTGGTGTTACACTTATCATCACAAAATGCATATCATTTGATAGATCTGCTCATCCTGAACAACTTTGCCTCTAGAAACATTGCTGTCAATCAAACCGTTCATTAAATATTCATGAATATGTTAAAAACCTACTTTTGCGAACTAGTCCCTGGTTTTTCGCCCGATCGGAACCAGACCAGTCTAGGACAATTCTCTGGACTCTCTAGATCAATAATTATCAAAAAAAAGTTTAACTTTTGCATTTGTATGGCTGTAATAGGGTCATTTATAAAATGGGCGTGGGAAAATACACTAAAAAGCCTATAAATCCTAAATGAAAACTCAGAACTTCACAAAAGTTGGTGAGCATATGTGACATGACATCATTAACAAGCATGCAAAATTTTATGGAGATTGGACCAAAGGTGGCGCTATAACTGTTAAAAGGCTTTAAAACCATATATTTCCTATGGTAAATTGCCTGTATTGGCTGTAAATAGTGTTTTCCATCTATGAACATATAATGTTCATATAATAATGTTCAAAACCAGTGCAGTGCAATTCTCTGGACTCTCTAGATAAATAATTGTCAGAAAAAGTATAACTTCTTCATTTGGATGGCTATAATAGGGTCACTTCAATATGTAGCCTTAAAATGAATACCATGACATATTAAGCCAATAAGTGGTATTTTACTGCCCCCTGCTGTCATTTCATCATACTACTCCGTAATATTGTTATATAATTCATATTTAGACTTTATAAAATCATTATTTTAACATTTAACATGAAAACGAAAGTAAAACGGCATTTAGGCCACGCCCCCCCAGTACAAATTCACTCATAACTCGAAAACGGAAAGTCGTTGCGCGCTCAAATTTTGATGGTAAGGACCTCTCCGGGCTCTTGATCGAAACGTGTCATCGCGGGCCTCGGGAGCGCGCCCCCCGCCGAAGGAAAGTTCGCGGGACCCCCGACTTTGAACGGCCGTAACTCCCGACTCAGACCACCCTGAACCTTGTGTGAGAGCTCGTTGGAAAGGGCCCGTCCTTGGCTAGCTTCGATTCAAATGTGGTGTAATTTGCCCTGGGCATTCCAGAGATAAAAAGCCTCAAAAGATATGCCTTTGAACAGTAATAACTCCCGGGCCCAATCGCCCAAAAACACCGCGATGGTCTCATTCAACAGGGCTCCTCAAGCACTATCTATGCTCTGAGTTTCAGAATTTTTCGCCTTCTGGTTCCCGAGATATAAGTGAAAAACCAAATTCCCATTCATTCATTCAAACACTTCAACTGTAAGATGGAGGCTGTAATTCCACTGTCCACTAGAGGGAGCAGCAGTATTACATATGATCTTTTCATTAGTTTTCAGTATTGGGAAACAAACAAATGCTTTAAAAAGCAATCTCTTTTTCTTTTTTTTTCTTTTCTTTTTTATATTATTAGATCACAAAGGAATTCCTATAGAGCAATAAATATATTTTCTCAATAACATATCCCAAAACATTAAAAACATATTTGTGTGTGTGTGTGTGTGTGTGTGTGTTCCCGAGATATAAGTGAAAAACCAAATTCCCATTCAGTCATTCATTCAATCACTTCAACTGTAAGATGGAAGCTGAAATACCACTGTCCACTAGAGGGAGCAGCAGTATTACATATGATCGTTTCATTATTTTTCAGTATTGGGAAACAAACAAATGCTTTAAAAAGCAATCTTTTTTTCTTTTTTTTTCTTTTCTTTTTTATATTATTAGATCACAAAGGAATTCCTATAGAGCAATAAATATATTTTCTCAATAACATATCCCAAAACATTAAAAACATATTTGTGTGTGTGTGTGTGTGTGTGTGTGTGTGTGTGTGTGTGTGTGTGTGTGTGTGTGTGTGTGTGTGTGTGTGTGTGTGTGTGTGTGTGTGTGTGTGTAAGCATGCATTATTGAGTTAACATGGAAAAACTGTTTTTCTTTAGTTCAGAAAACTGGTGAAAATCATGAAGTTTAAAGTGAAAGTGAGCCAATAAGTGGTCTTCTTCTGCCCTCTGCTGGCCATTCTACTTATTAATGAAGTATTTTCACATGTGCTCACATTCATATTTAGACTCTAAAAATCACTTATATAACAATAACTATTATAACACAATCAGATTTTGTCAGTGTTTATCACTTCATTTGCACTGACACTTCACATAATTGCTAGAAACATGGTAAATCATAGTAAATAATACTATAATGTGGTGTATCAAGGTAAACCATGCTAGAATCCTGGCAAATCATTCTAGAACGTGGTAAATTATGGTAAACTATGCTAGAACAGGGTACATCATGGTAAACCATGATAAACTATGGTAAATCATGTTAGAATGTGGTATATCATGGTAAATCATGCTAGAACAGGGTAAATCATGGTAAACTATGATAAATCATGATAAACTATGGTAAACCATGCTAGAATCACAGTAAACAATGGTAAATCATACTAGAATGTAGTATATCATGGTAAATCATGCTAGAATATGATAAATCAAGGTAAACCAAGATAAAATCATGGTAAACTATGTAAATCATGCTAGAATCATAGTAAATAATACTAGAATGTGGTAAATTATTGTGGGAGGAGCCTATTTGACTAAAATGGCTATAACTCAAGAAGTAAATGAGATATCTTCACCAAACTCAGTACACATGTGTATGGCTTCAATTTGAGGTCACAGTAAACAATTTTATGGAGATCGGTCCATAGATGGCACTATAACTGCTATAAAAAGCTTTACAACCATATATTTCCTATGGTACATTGCCTGTATTGCCTGTAAATGGTCTTTTCCATCTATTATGTCAGTGGTTACATGCTTGCTAAATAAAACTTAATAACTTTTGATGCTTTTGTGCTTAAAGGCCTTAAATGCTTGAACCCCGATAAATGCTGCTTGCAGCTTTAATTATTATTATTTTTCTTCTCCGCTAAAACGCATCGTGCAGCCCAAACCGTAAGAGCTGGAACCTTGAAACTTTGCCAGATGGTAGTACAAAAATCGAGGAGAGGTTCAGAGAGTATGACCCCGATTGGCCCATAGGTGGCGCTATAGCAACCAAAAGCGCAAAACTGTTCATAACTCCTAGACCGTATGTCGTAGACTCAAGTGTCTTATATCATTGGAAAGCTGGACACTTGAAGAACAAAACGTATATCTCCGATTTCATTTCCGGTATGCAAATTTTTCCGCCATTTTGAATTTTGTTATAAACCTACTTTTGCGAACTAGTCCTAGGTTTTTCGTCCGATCGGAACCAAACCAGTGCAGAAATGTTCTCTGGAGTCTGAATATCAATAATTATCGAAAAAAAGTCGAAATTTCGATTCACGGTCGCTAAGGGGCGCCAAAATGTATGTTGTGGGAGGAGCCTATTGTACTAAAACAGCTATAACTCCAGAAATGAATGAGGTATCTTCACCAAACTCGGTACGTATATGTAAGAGGTCAATCTGAGGTCACAGTAAAAAAATCGTGGCGATTGGCCACATGGTGGCGCTATAACATGAAAAAAACATAAAACAGGCTATAACCACCTGACCGTTAGTCCGATTGACTTGAAAATTGGCATGCAGTGTCTTGGTCCAAGGCCCCATGTATGTCTATGAGGACATTGGTGTATCTCAAAAAACATGGCCGCCATCGGCCAATGAAGTTTGAGCACCTATTAGACAAGGTTAACGGAGGCCGATCGGAACGAAACTCGGTGGGCATGTTCGACTCATGGCCCTAGAGGTCTGTAAGAATTTTGAAAGAAATCGGCCACTAGTTGGCGCTAACGAGTTTTATGGCTCTGTAATCACGTGGTGTTACACTTATTGTCACAAAATGCATATCATTTAATAGATCTGCTCATGCTGAACAACTTTGCCTCAAGAACCATTGCTGTCAATCAAACCGTTCATTAATTATTCGCGAATATGTTAAAAACCTACTTTTGCGAACTAGTCCTAGGTTTTTCGCCCGATCGGAACCAGACCAGTCTAGGACAATTCTATGGACTCTCTAGATCAATAATTATCAAAAAAAAGTTGAACTTTTGCATTTTGCGCATGGCTATAATAGGGTCATAAAGAAAATGGGTGTGGCAAAATGCACTAAAAAGCCTATAAATCATAAATGAAAACTCAGAACTTCACAAAAATTGGTGGGAATATGTGCCATAACATCTTTAACAAGCATGCCAAATTTTATGGAGATCGGACCATAGTTGGCGCTATAATTGTTAAAAAGCTTTAAAACCATATATTTCCTATGGTAAATTGCCTGTATTGGCTGCAAATGGTCTGTTTCATCTATGATCAAATAATTTTCATATCATAATGTTCAAAACTAGTGCAGTACAATTCTCTGGACTCTCTAGATCAATAATTATCAGAAAAAGTTGAACTACTTCATTTGGATGACTATAATAGTGTCACTTCAATACGTGGCCTTGACCAAGTGTCCCCGAAAGCTTATATCTTTTAAGATGCTCAGACCTTCTTAAAAACAAGTCAGAACATGTGAAATATCACTCTAAACATGCATGAACATTTTCAGACAGATCACACACACACACACACACACAAATGTTGTTTTTTCAATGCTATTGGGATATGTCATTATGAAAATATATTTGAATGGTCTATAAACACTTCACAAAGTCTTTGTAAACTATTAATCAGATTATTCAGAATTTATTCAGAAACCTAACTTCACATAATTGCTAACAATGTGGTAAATCATGGTAAATCACGCTAAAAACATGGTAAATCATAGTAAATAATACTAGAATGTGGTGTATCAAGGTAAATCATACTATAATCCTGGTACATCATTCTAGAACATGGTATATCATGGTACATCATGCTAGAACATGGTAAATCATGGTAAACGTTGCTAGAACAGGGTAAATCATGGTAAACTATGATAAATCATGATAAACTATGGTGAACCATGCTAGAATCACAGTAAACAATGGTAAATCATACTAGAATGTATGGTAAATCATACTAGAATGTAGTATATCATGGTAAATCCTGCTAGAATATGGCAAATCATGCTAGAATCATAGTAAATAATACTAGAATGTGGTAAATTGTTGTGGGAGGAGCCTATTTTACTAAAATGGCTATAACTCAAGAAGTAAATGAGATATCTTCACCAAACTCAGTACACATGTGTATGGGTTCAATTTGAGGTCACAGTAAACAATTTTATGGAGATCGGACCATAGGTGTCGCTATAACTGTTAAAAAGCTTTAAAACCATATATTTCCTATGGTACATTGCCTGTATTGGCTGTAAATTGTCTTTTTCATCTATTATGTCAGTGGTTACATGCTTGCTAAATAAAACTAATAACTTTTGATGCTTTTGTGCTTAAAGGCCTTAAAGGCCTTAACTGCTTGAACCCCGCTAAATGCTGCTTGCAGCTTTAATTATTATTATTATTATTCTTCTGCCGTAAAACGCATCGTGCAGCCCAAACCGTAAGGGCTAGAGCATTGAAACTTTGCCAGATGGTAGTACAAAAATCGAGGAGAGGTTCAGAGATTATGACCCCGATTGGCCCATAGGTGGCGCTATAGCAACCAAAAGCGCGAAACAGCTCATAACTCCTAGACCGTATGTCGTAGACTCAAGTGTCTTATATCATTGGAAAGCTGGACGCCTGACGAACAAAACGTATATCTCCGATTTCATTTCCGCCATGATAGATTTTCCGCCATTTTGAATTTTGTCAAAAACCTACTTTTGTGAACTAGTTGTAGGTTTTTTGTCCGATTGGAACCAAACCAGTGCAGAAATGTTCTCTGGAGTCTGAAGATCAATAATTGTCAAAAAAAAGTCGAAATTTTTATTCATGGTCGCTAGGGGGCATAAAATGAACGTTGTGGGAGGAGCCTATTTTACTAAAATGGCTATAACTCAAAAAGTAAATGAGATAGCTTAACCAAACTCGGTACACATGTGTATGGGTTCAGTCTGGGGTCACAGTAAAAAAATCGCGACGATTGAGCACTAGGTGGCGCTATAACATGAAAAAAACATGAAAAGGGCTATAACCACCTGACCATTAGTCAGATTGACTTGAAAATTGGTATGCAGTGTCTTGGTCCAAGGTGCCATGTATGTCTATGAGGACATTGGTGTATCTCAAAAAACATGGCCGCCATTGGCCAATAAAGTTGAGCACCTATTAGACAAGGTTAACGGAGGCCGATCGGAACCAAACTCGATGGGCATGTTCGACTCATGGCCCTAGAGGTCTGTAAGAATTTTGAAAGAAATCGGCCACTAGTTGGCGCTAACGAGTTTTATGGCTCTGTAATCACGTGGTGTTATACTTATCGTCACAAAATGCATACCATTTGATAGATCTGCTCATGCTGAACAACTTTGCCTCAAGAACCATTGCTGTCAATCAAACAGTTCATTAAATATTCATGAATATGTAAAAAACCTACTTTTGCGAACTAGTCCTAGGTTTTTCGCCCGATCGGAACCAGACCAGTCTAGGACAATTCTCTGGACTCTCTAGATCAATAATTATCAAAAAAAAGTTGAACTTTTGCATTTGGATGGCTGTAATAGGGTCATTTATTAAATGGGTGTGGCAAAATACACTAAAATGCCTATAAATCATAAATGAAAACTCAGAACTTCACAAAAATTGGTGAGCATATGTGACATAACATCATTAACAAGCATGCCAAATTTTATGGAGATCGGACCAAAGGTGGCGCTATAACTGTTAAAAAGCTTTAAAACCATATATTACCTATGGTAAATTGCCTGCATTGGCTGTAAATGGTCTTTTTCATCTGTAATGTCAGTGTTTACATGCTTGCTAAATAAATCTTAATAACTTTTGATGCTTTTGTGCTTATAAACCTTAAAGGCCTTAACAGCTTGAACCCCGATAAATGCTGCTTGCAGCTTTAATTATTCTTATTATTCCACACAAAGTTTGGCGCGTAACTTGCCCCGCACCGTTTGTCACAGACCCCTGAGTGAGGTGTCAAATCGAGCGGCTCATTGAGGAGAGGTGTGCTATGACTTTTCTAAGCGATCGGGTGTACGATGTTCGCACAGCGGACGAAAAAGCGGCCAAAAAAGTCCCATTGACTTTACATGGGGAGTTCTAAAAACATTTGAATCCCAACTGCCGTTTTCACACACACCACTCCAAAGGGCCTGACACCCCTGCGTTTCTCTCCCTCTCTCTCTCCCTCAGAGGATTTATATTATCAAGCAGCCAATAAGTAATGGCCTAAAATCTTCATAGCCACACCCTAGCAACCAGTTACAGCACCCTAGCAACCACTCTGAGCTCCCTAGCAACCACCCTAAACCAATAAATAATATAAAAACATTTTTTTTACATTTTTTAAAGCAATATCACACTCGTAGCCTTGCGATATTGCTCCATGCTTGTGCCTATTCGGCCATAGGCACGAGGCCGCAGGCAGAGTGCCGTACTGAAGGAACTCATTATTAAAGATTTTAAGAACTCTATAAAAACTCCATAGTAACCATATTTGACAACTACCAACCACCTAGTAACACCATAGCAACTACCAAAAATACCTTAGCAACCACCCTGAACACCCTAGCAACGTCTAGAAATGCTCTAGTAACCACCAAAAAACTCTAGCAACCACCCAGAACACCCTAGCAACTGCCTAGCAACCACCCAGAACACCTAGCAACTGCCTAGTAACCACCCAGAACGCCTAGCAACCACCCAGAACACCCTAGCAACTGCCTAGCAACGCCCTAGCATCCACCCAGAATACCATAGCAACTGCCTAGCAACACCATAGCAACCACCTAGCAACCACCCTAGCAACTGTCTAGCAACCACCAAGAATACCCTAGCAACCACCCAGAACACCTTAGCAACTGACTAGCAACACCATAGCAACCACCCAGAAAACCCTAGCAACCACCTCGCATGCTAATCAAGCTAGCAACATGCTAATCAAGCTAGCATCATGCTAGCAACATGCTAATCAAGCTAGCATAATGCTAGCAACATGCTAATCATGTTAGCATCTAGCTAAAAACATGCTAGCAACATGCTAATCATGCTAACATCAAGCTACCAACATGCTAATCAAGCTAGCATCATGCTAACATAATGCTAATCAAGCTAGCATTATGCTAGCAACATGCTAATCATGTTAACGTCTAGCTAAAAACATGCTAGCAACATGCTAATCATGCTAGCATCAAGCTACCAACATGCTAATCAAGCTAGTATCATGCTAACATAATGCTAATCAAGCTAGCATCATGCTAGCAACATGCTAATCAAGCTAGCATCATGCTAGCAACATGCTAATCAAGCTAGCATAATGCTAGCAACATGCTAATCATGTTAGCGTCTATCTAAAAACATGCTAGCAACATGCTAATCAAGCTAGCATCATGCTAACATAATGCTAATCAAGCTAGCATCATGCTAGCAACATGCTAATCAAGCTAGCATCATGCTAGCAACATGCTAATCAAGCTAGCATCATGCTAGCAAAATGCTATTCAAGCTAGCATAATGCTAGCAACATGCTAATCATGTTAGCATCTGGCTAAAAACATGCTAGCAAAATGCTAATCATGCTAACATCTTGTTAAAAGCATGCTAACATCATGCTAGCATCATGCTACCAACATGCTAATCATGTTAACAACATGCTAATCATGCTAGCATCATTTTAACAACATGTTAATCATAGTAAATCATGCTGGAATGTGGTAAATCGTGGTAAATAATGCTAAAACGTGGTATATCATGGTATCACAACATGTTAATTGTGTTAGCATCTGCCCAGTGGCGAGTTTTGCCACTGCAAGCACCACTTCACATTTTCTTCAGGAAATGTACATTCTAGTTCTTCTTCTTCTTCTTCTTATTATTCCGCCACAAGTTTGGCGCGTAACTTGCCACGCACCGTTTGTCACAGACGCCTGAGTGAGGTGTCAAATCGACCGGCTCATTGAGGAGAGGTGTGCTATGACTTTTCTAAGCGATCGGGTGTACGATGTTTGCACAGCGGACGAAAAAGCGGCCAAAAAAGTCCCATTGACTTTACATGGGGAGTTCTAAAAACATTTGAATCCCAACTGCCGTTTTCACACACACCACTCCAAAGGGCCTGACACCCCTGCGTTTCTCTCCCTCTCTCTCTCCCTCAGAGGATTTATATTATCAAGCAGCCAATAAGTAATGGCCTAAAATCTTCATAGCCACACCCTAGCAACCAGTTACAGCACCCTAGCAACCACTCTGAGCTCCCTAGCAACCACCCTAAACCAATAAATAATATAAAAACATTTTTTTTACATTTTTTAAAGCAATATCACACTCGTAGCCTTGCGATATTGCTCCATACTTGTGCCTATTCGGCCATAGGCACGAGGCCGCAGGCCGAGTGCCGTACTGAAGGAACTCGTTATTATTAAAGATTTTAAGAACTCTATAAAAACTCCATAGTAACCATATTTGACAACTACCAACCACCTAGTAACACCATAGCAACTACCAAAAATACCTTAGCAACCACCCTGAACACCCTAGCAACGTCTAGAAATGCTCTAGTAACCACCAAAAAACTCTAGCAACCAACCAGAACACCCTAGCAACTGCCTAGCAACAACCCAGAACACCTAGCAACTGCCTAGTAACCACCCAAAACGCCTAGCAACCACCCAGAACACCCTAGCAACTGCCTAGCAACACCATAGCAACCACCTAGCAATGCCCTAGCAACCACCAAGAATACCCTAGCAACTGCCTAGCAACCACCAAGAATACCCTAGCAACTGCCTAGCAACCACCCAGAACACCTTAGCAACTGCCTAGCAACACCATAGCAACCACCCAGAAAACCCTAGCGACCACCACCTGGCAACAGCATCTTGCTAAAAACATGCTAGCAACATACTAATCATGTTAGCATCATGCTAGCAACATGCTAATCAAGCTAGCATTATGCTACCAACATGCTAATCAAGCTAACATCATGCTAGCAACATGCTAATCAAGCTATCATAATGCTAGCAAAATGCTAATCAAGCTAGCATCATGCTAGCAACATGCTAATCAAGCTAGCATTATGCTAGCAACATGCTAATCATGTTAGCATCTAGCTAAAAACATGCTAGCAACATGCTAATCATGCTAGCATCAAGCTACCAACATGCTAATCAAGCTAGCATCATGCTAACATAATGCTAATCAAGCTAGCATAATGCTAGCAACATGCTAATCAAGCTAGCATCATGCTAGCAACATGCTAATCAAGCTAGCATTATGTTAGAAACATGCTAATCATGTTAGCATCTAGCTAAAAACATGCTAATCATGCTAGCATCAAGCTACCAACATGCTAATCAAGCTAGCATCATGCTAACATAATGCTAATCAAGCTAGCATCATGCTAGCAACATGCTAATCATGCTACCAATATGCTAATTAAGCTAGCATCATACTAGCAAAATGCTATTCAAGCTAGCATTATGCTAACAATATGTTAATCAAGCTAGCATAATGCTAATCATGTTAGCATCTGGCTAAAAACATGCTAGCAAAATGCTAATCATGCTAACATCTTGTTAAAAGCATGCTAGCAACATGCTAATCATGCTAGCATCATGCTACCAACATGCTAATCATGTTAACAACATGCTAAACATGCTAGCATCATTTTAACAACATGTTAATCATAGTAAATCATGCTGGAATGTGGTAAATCGTAGTAAATCATCTTAGAAACATGGTAAATCGTGGTAAATAATGCTAAAACGTGGTATATCATGGTATCACAACATGTTAATTGTGTTAGCATCTGCCCAGTGGCGAGTTTTGCCACTGCAAGCACCACTTCACATTTTCTTCAGGAAATGTACATTCTAGTGTTGTGATTACTATTCACCTAGACAAAACTTCGGCGCGTAACTCGCCCCACACCGTTTGTCACAGACCCCTGAATGAGGTGTCAAATCGACCGGTTTATTGAGAAGGGGTGTGCTATGACTTTTATAAGCGATCGGGTGTACGATGTTCGTCTGGCGGGCAAAAAACTTGCCGAAAAATGTCCCATAGACTTAACATAGGCACAAAATTTGCAAAATCATATCTTTGGCTCAAAAGGTCATAGAGCCTTGGGGTTGGGCTCTTTTGATTCGTCCTATCAAGCAGCCAATAAGTAGTGACATAACAACTTCATAGCCACGCCCTAGCAACCAGTTACAGGCCCCTAGCAACCATTGAACAACATTTACAAGCCATATCTCAGCAACAAAACATTGTACAAACACAGAGATGGGCATTTTTTGACCCAGACCTGCAAATACTCTTTAAATATTACCCATAAACTGTATAAACAAACCTTAGCAACCATTTGGAGTACCCTAGCAACCGTACAAACACATAATTGGGCTATATCTCAGCACAAAAACATCGTATAGACATGGGGATGTGTTTGTTTGTTTTGGTTGGGAAACCAATCTGTAAATATCATCATGGTCACTGTGTAACCACACCTTAGCAACAGTTTAAAGCTACCTAGCAACCATATTGCAACATATAGAAGCCATATTTCAGCTCCACAACATCGTACAGACATGTTTGTTGGTTCGTATGCAATCATGTACCACACTCTAGCAACCGAGTGGCGAGTTTTGCCACTGCAAGCACCACTTCACATTTTCTTCAGGAAATGTACATTCTAGTTAGTGGTGCTTTTTCAAAGCACCACTAGTGTTATTGTCACTCATACTTATTATTAGTGGTGCTTTTTCAAAGCACCACTAGTGTTATTGTCACTCATACTTATTATTATTCTTATTATTCCACACAAAGTTTGGCGCGTAACTTGCCCCGCACCGTTTGTCACAGACCCCTGAGTGAGGTGTCAAATCGAGCGGCTCATTGAGGAGAGGTGTGCTATGACTTTTCTAAGCGATCGGGTGTACGATGTTCGCACAGCGGACGAAAAAGCGGCCAAAAAAGTCCCATTGACTTTACATGGGGAGTTCTAAAAACATTTGAATCCCAACTGCCGTTTTCACACACACCACTCCAAAGGGCCTGACACCCCTGCGTTTCTCTCCCTCTCTCTCTCCCTCAGAGGATTTATATTATCAAGCAGCCAATAAGTAATGGCCTAAAATCTTCATAGCCACACCCTAGCAACCAGTTACAGCACCCTAGCAACCACTCTGAGCTCCCTAGCAACCACCCTAAACCAATAAATAATATAAAAACATTTTTTTTACATTTTTTAAAGCAATATCACACTCGTAGCCTTGCGATATTGCTCCATGCTTGTGCCTATTCGGCCATAGGCACGAGGCCGCAGGCAGAGTGCCGTACTGAAGGAACTCATTATTAAAGATTTTAAGAACTCTATAAAAACTCCATAGTAACCATATTTGACAACTACCAACCACCTAGTAACACCATAGCAACTACCAAAAATACCTTAGCAACCACCCTGAACACCCTAGCAACGTCTAGAAATGCTCTAGTAACCACCAAAAAACTCTAGCAACCACCCAGAACACCCTAGCAACTGCCTAGCAACCACCCAGAACACCTAGCAACTGCCTAGTAACCACCCAGAACGCCTAGCAACCACCCAGAACACCCTAGCAACTGCCTAGCAACGCCCTAGCATCCACCCAGAATACCATAGCAACTGCCTAGCAACACCATAGCAACCACCTAGCAACCACCCTAGCAACTGTCTAGCAACCACCAAGAATACCCTAGCAACCACCCAGAACACCTTAGCAACTGACTAGCAACACCATAGCAACCACCCAGAAAACCCTAGCAACCACCTCGCATGCTAATCAAGCTAGCAACATGCTAATCAAGCTAGCATCATGCTAGCAACATGCTAATCAAGCTAGCATAATGCTAGCAACATGCTAATCATGTTAGCATCTAGCTAAAAACATGCTAGCAACATGCTAATCATGCTAACATCAAGCTACCAACATGCTAATCAAGCTAGCATCATGCTAACATAATGCTAATCAAGCTAGCATTATGCTAGCAACATGCTAATCATGTTAACGTCTAGCTAAAAACATGCTAGCAACATGCTAATCATGCTAGCATCAAGCTACCAACATGCTAATCAAGCTAGTATCATGCTAACATAATGCTAATCAAGCTAGCATCATGCTAGCAACATGCTAATCAAGCTAGCATCATGCTAGCAACATGCTAATCAAGCTAGCATAATGCTAGCAACATGCTAATCATGTTAGCGTCTATCTAAAAACATGCTAGCAACATGCTAATCAAGCTAGCATTGCTAACATAATGCTAATCAAGCTAGCATCATGCTAGCAACATGCTAATCAAGCTAGCATCATGCTAGCAACATGCTAATCAAGCTAGCATCATGCTAGCAAAATGCTATTCAAGCTAGCATAATGCTAGCAACATGCTAATCATGTTAGCATCTGGCTAAAAACATGCTAGCAAAATGCTAATCATGCTAACATCTTGTTAAAAGCATGCTAACATCATGCTAGCATCATGCTACCAACATGCTAATCATGTTAACAACATGCTAATCATGCTAGCATCATTTTAACAACATGTTAATCATAGTAAATCATGCTGGAATGTGGTAAATCGTGGTAAATAATGCTAAAACGTGGTATATCATGGTATCACAACATGTTAATTGTGTTAGCATCTGCCCAGTGGCGAGTTTTGCCACTGCAAGCACCACTTCACATTTTCTTCAGGAAATGTACATTCTAGTTCTTCTTCTTCTTCTTCTTATTATTCCGCCACAAGTTTGGCGCGTAACTTGCCACGCACCGTTTGTCACAGACGCCTGAGTGAGGTGTCAAATCGACCGGCTCATTGAGGAGAGGTGTGCTATGACTTTTCTAAGCGATCGGGTGTACGATGTTTGCACAGCGGACGAAAAAGCGGCCAAAAAAGTCCCATTGACTTTACATGGGGAGTTCTAAAAACATTTGAATCCCAACTGCCGTTTTCACACACACCACTCCAAAGGGCCTGACACCCCTGCGTTTCTCTCCCTCTCTCTCTCCCTCAGAGGATTTATATTATCAAGCAGCCAATAAGTAATGGCCTAAAATCTTCATAGCCACACCCTAGCAACCAGTTACAGCACCCTAGCAACCACTCTGAGCTCCCTAGCAACCACCCTAAACCAATAAATAATATAAAAACATTTTTTTTACATTTTTTAAAGCAATATCACACTCGTAGCCTTGCGATATTGCTCCATGCTTGTGCCTATTCGGCCATAGGCACGAGGCCGCAGGCCGAGTGCCGTACTGAAGGAACTCGTTATTAAAGATTTTAAGAACTCTATAAAAACTCCATAGTAACCATATTTGACAACTACCAACCACCTAGTAACACCATAGCAACTACCAAAAATACCTTAGCAACCACCCTGAACACCCTAGCAACGTCTAGAAATGCTCTAGTAACCACCAAAAAACTCTAGCAACCAACCAGAACACCCTAGCAACTGCCTAGCAACCACCCAGAACACCTAGCAACTGCCTAGTAACCACCCAAAACGCCTAGCAACCACCCAGAACACCCTAGCAACTGCCTAGCAACACCATAGCAACCACCTAGCAATGCCCTAGCAACCACCAAGAATACCCTAGCAACTGCCTAGCAACCACCAAGAATACCCTAGCAACTGCCTAGCAACCACCCAGAACACCTTAGCAACTGCCTAGCAACACCATAGCAACCACCCAGAAAACCCTAGCAACCACCACCTGGCAACAGCATCTTGCTAAAAACATGCTAGCAACATACTAATCATGTTAGCATCATGCTAGCAACATGCTAATCAAGCTAGCATTATGCTACCAACATGCTAATCAAGCTAACATCATGCTAGCAACATGCTAATCAAGCTATCATAATGCTAGCAAAATGCTAATCAAGCTAGCATCATGCTAGCAACATGCTAATCAAGCTAGCATTATGCTAGCAACATGCTAATCATGTTAGCATCTAGCTAAAAACATGCTAGCAACATGCTAATCATGCTAGCATCAAGCTACCAACATGCTAATCAAGCTAGCATCATGCTAACATAATGCTAATCAAGCTAGCATAATGCTAGCAACATGCTAATCAAGCTAGCATCATGCTAGCAACATGCTAATCAAGCTAGCATTATGTTAGAAACATGCTAATCATGTTAGCATCTAGCTAAAAACATGCTAATCATGCTAGCATCAAGCTACCAACATGCTAATCAAGCTAGCATCATGCTAACATAATGCTAATCAAGCTAGCATCATGCTAGCAACATGCTAATCATGCTACCAATATGCTAATTAAGCTAGCATCATGCTAGCAAAATGCTATTCAAGCTAGCATTATGCTAACAATATGTTAATCAAGCTAGCATAATGCTAATCATGTTAGCATCTGGCTAAAAACATGCTAGCAAAATGCTAATCATGCTAACATCTTGTTAAAAGCATGCTAGCAACATGCTAATCATGCTAGCATCATGCTACCAACATGCTAATCATGTTAACAACATGCTAATCATGCTAGCATCATTTTAACAACATGTTAATCATAGTAAATCATGCTGGAATGTGGTAAATCGTAGTAAATCATCTTAGAAACATGGTAAATCGTGGTAAATAATGCTAAAACGTGGTATATCATGGTATCACAACATGTTAATTGTGTTAGCATCTGCCCAGTGGCGAGTTTTGCCACTGCAAGCACCACTTCACATTTTCTTCAGGAAATGTACATTCTAGTTAGTGGTGCTTTTCAAAGCAACACTATTGTTATTGCTCATACTTATTATTATTCTTATTTTTATTATTATTATTATTCTGGACAAAAGTTTGGCGCGTAATGCGCCCCGCACCGTTTGTCACAGACCCCTGAGTGAGGTGTTAAATCGAGCGGCTCATTGAGGAGAGGTGTGCTATGACTTTTCTAAGCGATCGGGTGTACGATGTTCGCACAGCGGATGAAAAAGCGGCCAAAAAAATCCCATTGACTTTACATGGGGAGTTCTAAAAACATTTGAATCCCAACTGCCGTTTTCACACACACCACTCCAAAGGGCCTGACACCCCTGCGTTTCTCTCCCTCTCTCTCTCCCTCAGAGGATTTATATTATCAAGCAGCCAATAAGTAATGGCCTAAAATCTTCATAGCCACACCCTAGCAACCAGTTACAGCACCCTAGCAACCACTCTGAGATCCCTAGCAACCACCCTAAACCAATAAATAATATAAAAACATTTTTTTTACATTTTTTAAAGCAATATCACACTCGTAGCCTTGCGATATTGCTCCATGCTTGTGCCTATTCGGCCATAGGCACGAGGCCGCAGGCCGAGTGCCGTACTGAAGGAACTCGTTATTAAAGATTTTAAGAACTCTATAAAAACTCCATAGTAACCATCTTTGACAACTACCAACCACCTAGTAACACCATAGCAACTACCAAAAATACCTTAGCAACCACCCTGAACACCCTAGCAACGTCTAGAAATGCTCTAGTAACCACCAAAAAACTCTAGCAACCAACCAGAACACCCTAGCAACTGCCTAGCAACCACCCAGAACACCTAGCAACTGCCTAGTAACCACCCAAAACGCCTAGAACACCCTAGCAACTGCCTAGCAACACCATAGCAACCACCAAGAATACCCTAGCAACTGCCTAGCAACCACCAAGAATACCCTAGCAACTGCCTAGCAACCACCCAGAACACCTTAGCAACTGCCTAGCAACACCATAGCAACCACCCTGAAAACCCTAGCAACCACCACCTGGCAACAGCATCTTGCTAAAAACATGCTAGCAACATACTAATCATGTTAGCATCATGCTAGTAACATGCTAATCAAGCTAGCATTATGCTACCAACATGCTAATCAAGCTAGCATCATGCTAATCAAGCTATCATAATGCTAGCAAAATGCTAATCAAGCTAGCATAATGCTAGCAACATGCTAATCAAGCTAGCATTATGCTAGAAACATGCTAATCATGTTAGCGTCTAGCTAAAAACATGCTAGCAACATGCTAATTATGCTAGCATCAAGCTACCAACATGCTAATAAAGCTAGCATCATGTTAACATAATGCTAATCAAGCTAGCATAATGCTAACAACATGCTAATCAAGCTAGCATAATGATAGCAACATGCTAATCAAGCTAGCATCATGTTAGCAACATGCTAATCAAGCTAGCATTATGCTAGAAACATGCTAATCATGTTAGCGTCTAGCTAAAAACATGCTAATCATGCTAGCATCATGCTACCAATATGCTAATTAAGCTAGCATCATGCTAGCAAAATGCTATTCAAGCTAGCATTATGCTAACAACATGTTAATCAAGCTAGCATAATGCTAGCAACATGCTAATAATGTTAGCATCTGGCTAAAAACATGCTAGCAAAATGCTAATCATGCTAACATCATGTTAAAAGCATGCTAGCAACATGCTAATCATGCTAGCATCATGCTACCAACATGCTAATCATTTTAACAACATGTTAATCATAGTAAATCATGCTGGAATGTGGTAAATCGTAGTAAATCATCTTAGAAACATGGTAAATCGTGGTAAATAATGCTAAAACGTGGTATATCATGGTATCACAACATGTTAATTGTGTTAGCATCTGCCCAGTGGCGAGTTTTGCCACTGCAAGCACCACTTCACATTTTCTTCAGGAAATGTACATTCTAGTTAGTGGTGCTTTTCAAAGCAACACTATTGTTATTGCTCATACTTATTAGTGGTGCTTTTTCAAAGCACCACTAGTGTTATTGTCACTCATACTTATTATTAGTGGTGCTTTTTCAAAGCAACACTAGTGTTATTGTCGCTCATACTTATTATTCTTCTTCTTCTTATTATTCCGCCACAAGTTTGGCGCGTAACTTGCCCCGCACCGTTTGTCACAGACCCCTGAGTGAGGTGTCAAATCGACCGGCTCATTGAGGAGAGGTGTGCTATGACTTTTCTAAGCGATCGGGTGTACGATGTTCGCACAGCGGACAGAAAAGCGGCCAAAAAAATCCCATTGACTTTACATGGGGAGTTCTAAAAACATTTGAATCCCAACTGCCGTTTTCACACACACCACTCCAAAGGGCCTGACACCCCTGCGTTTCTCTCCCTCTCTCTCTCCCTCAGAGGATTTATATTATCAAGCAGCCAATAAGTAATGGCCTAAAATCTTCATAGCCACACCCTAGCAACCAGTTACAGCACCCTAGCAACCACTCTGAGCTCCCTAGCAACCACCCTAAACCAATAAATAATATAAAAAATTTTTTTTTACATTTTTTAAAGCAATATCACACTCGTAGCCTTGCGATATTGCTCCATGCTTGTGCCTATTCGGCCATAGGCACGAGGCCGCAGGCCGAGTGCCGTACTGAAGGAACTCGTTATTAAATATTTTAAGAACTCTATAAAAACTCCATAGTAACCATATTTGACAACTACCAACCACCTAGTAACACCATAGCAACTACCAAAAATACCTTAGCAACCACCCTGAACACCCTAGCAACGTCTAGAAATGCTCTAGTAACCACCAAAAAACTCTAGCAACCACCCAGAACACCCTAGCAACTGCCTAGCAACCACCCAGAACACCTAGCAACTGCCTAGCAACCACCCAGAACACCCTAGCAACTGCCTAGCAATGCCCTAGCATCCACCCAGAATACCATAGCAACTGCCTAGCAACACCATAGCAACTGCCTAGCAACCACCAAGAATACCCTAGCAACTGCCTAGCAACCACCCAGAACACCTTAGCAACTGCCTAGCAACACCATAGCAACCACCCAGAAAACCCTAGCAACCACCACCTGGCAACAGCATCTTGCTAAAAACATGCTAGCAACATACTAATCATGTTAGCATCATGCTAGCAACATGCTAATCAAGCTAGCATTATGCTACCAACATGCTAATCAAGCTAGCATCATGCTAGCAACATGCTAATCAAGCTATCATAATGCTAGCAAAATGCTAATCAAGCTAGCATCATGCTAGCAACATGCTAATCAAGCTAGCATTATGCTAGCAACATGCTAATCATGTTAGCGTCTAGCTAAAAACATGCTAGCAACATGCTAATCATGCTAGCATCAAGCTACCAACATGCTAATCAAGCTAGCATCATGTTAACATAATGCTAATCAAGCTAGCATAATGCTAGCAAACATGCTAATCAAGCTAGCAACATGCTAATCAAGCTAGCATTATGCTAGAAACATGCTAATCATGTTAGTGTCTAGCTAAAAACATGCTAATCATGCTAGCATCAAGCTACCAACATGCTAATCAAGCTAGCATCATGCTAGCAAAATGCTATTCAAGCTAGCATAATGCTAGCAACATGCTAATCATGTTAGCATCTGGCTAAAAACATGCTAGCAAAATGCTAATCATGCTAACATCTTGTTAAAAGCATGCTAGCATCATGCTAATCATGCTAGCATCATGCTACAACATGCTAATCATGTTAACAACATGCTAATCATGCTAGCATCATTTTAACAACATGTTAATCATAGTAAATCATGCTGGAATGTGGTAAATCGTAGTAAATCATCTTAGAAACATGGTAAATCGTGGTAAATAATGCTAAAACGTGGTATATCATGGTATCACAACATGTTAATTGTGTTAGCATCTGCCCAGTGGCGAGTTTTGCCACCGCAAGCACCACTTCACATTTTCTTCAGGAAATGTACATTCTAGTTCTTCTTCTTCTTCTTCTTATTATTCCGCCACAAGTTTGTCACAGACCCCTGAGTGAGGTGTCAAATCGACCGGCTCATTGAGGAGAGGTGTGCTATGACTTTTCTAAGCGATCGGGTGTACGATGTTCGCACAGCGGACGAAAAAGCGGCCAAAAAAGTCCCATTGACTTAACATTGGGCATTCTAAAAACATTTGAATCCCAACTGCCGTTTTCACACACACCACTCCAAAGGGCCTGACACCCCTGCGTTTCTCTCCCTCTCTCTCTCCCTCAGAGGATTTATATTATCAAGCAGCCAATAAGTAATGGCCTAAAATCTTCATAGCCACACCCTAGCAACCAGTTACAGCACCCTAGCAACGTACTGAAGGAACTCATTATTAAAGATTTTAAGAACTCTATAAAAACTCCATAGTAACCATATTTGACAACTACCAACCACCTAGTAACACCATAGCAACTACCAAAAATACCTTAGCAACCACCCTGAACACCCTAGCAACGTCTAGAAATGCTCTAGTAACCACCAAAAAACTCTAGCAACCACCCAAAACACCCTAGCAACTGCCTAGCAACCACCCAGAACACCTAGCAACTGCCTAGCAATGCCCTAGCATCCACCCAGAATACCATAGCAACTGCCTAGCAACACCATAGCAACCACCCATAACACCCTAGCAACCACCTAGCAACGCCCTAGCAACTACCAAGAATACCCTAGCAACTGCCTAGCAACCACCCAGAACACCTTAGCAACTGCCTAGCAACACCATAGCAACCACCCAGAAAACTCTAGCAACCACCTGGCAACAGCTTCTTGCGAAAAACATGCTAGCAACATTAATCATGCTAGCATCATGCTAGCAACATGTTAATCAAGCTAGCATCATGTTAGCATTATGCTAATCAAGCTAGCAACATGCTAATAATGCTAGCATTATGCTACCAACATGCTAATCAAGCTAGCATAATGCTATCAACATGCTAATCAAGCTAGCATAATGCTAGAAACATGCTAATCAAGCTAGCATCATGCTAGCAACATGCTAATCAAGCTAGCATTATGTTAGCAACATGCTAATCATGTTAGCATCTAGCTAAAAACATGCTAATCAAGCTAGCATCATGCTAACAACATGCTAATCAAGCTAGCATCATGCTAGCAACATGCTAATCAAGCTAGCATTATGCTAGCAACATGCTAATCATGTTAGCGTCTAGCTAAAAACATGCTAGCAACATGCTAATCATGCTAGCATCAAGCTACCAACATGCGAATCAAGCTAGCATCATGCTAACATAATGCTAATCAAGCTAGCATCATGTTAGCAACATGCTAATCAAGCTAGCATCATGCTAGCAACATGCTAATCAAGCTAGCATTATGCTAGCAACATGCTAATCATGTTAGCGTCTAGCTAAAAACATGCTCTAGCAACATGCTAATCAAGCTAGCATCATGCTAACATAATGCTAATCAAGCTAGCATCATGCTAGCAACATGTTAATCAAGCTAGCATCATGCTAGCAACATGCTAATCAAGCTAGCATCATGCTAGCAAAATGCTATTCAAGCTAGCATAATGCTAGCAACATGCTAATCATGTTAGCATCTGGCTAAAAACATGCTAACAAAATGCTAATCATGCTAACATCTTGTTAAAAGCATGCTAGCAACATGCTAATCATGCTAGCATCATGCTACCAACATGCTAATCATTTTAACAACATGCTAATCATGCTAGCATCATTTTAACAACATGTTAATCATAGTAAATCATGCTGGAATGTGGTAAATCGTAGTAAATCATCTTAGAAACATGGTAAATCGTGGTAAATAATGCTAAAACGTGGTATATCATGGTATCACAACATGTTAATTGTGTTAGCATCTGCCCAGTGGCGAGTTTTGCCACTGCAAGCACCACTTCACATTTTCTTCAGGAAATGTACATTCTAGTTATTATTCTTATTTTTATTATTATTATTATTCTGGACAAAAGTTTGGCGCGTAATGCGCCCCGCACCGTTTGTCACAGACCCCTGAGTGAGGTGTCAAATCGAGCGGCTCATTGAGGAGAGGTGTGCTATGACTTTTCTAAGCGATCGGGTGTACGATGTTCGCACAGCGGATGAAAAAGCGGCCAAAAAAATCCCATTGACTTTACATGGGGAGTTCTAAAAACATTTGAATCCCAACTGCCGTTTTCACACACACCACTCCAAAGGGCCTGACACCCCTGCGTTTCTCTCCCTCTCTCTCTCCCTCAGAGGATTTATATTATCAAGCAGCCAATAAGTAATGGCCTAAAATCTTCATAGCCACACCCTAGCAACCAGTTACAGCACCCTAGCAACCACTCTGAGATCCCTAGCAACCACCCTAAACCAATAAATAATATAAAAACATTTTTTTTACATTTTTTAAAGCAATATCACACTCGTAGCCATGCGATATTGCTCCATGCTTGTGCCTATTCGGCCATAGGCACGAGGCCGCAGGCCGAGTGCCGTACTGAAGGAACTCGTTATTAAAGATTTTAAGAACTCTATAAAAACTCCTTAGTAACCATATTTGACAACTACCAACCACCTAGTAACACCATAGCAACTACCAAAAATACCTTAGCAACCACCCTGAACACCCTAGCAACGTCTAGAAATTCTCTAGTAACCACCAAAAAACTCTAGCAACCAACCAGAACACCCTAGCAACTGTCTAGCAACCACCCAGAACACCTAGCAACTGCCTAGCAACCACCCAGAACACCCTAGCAACTGCCTAGCAATGCCCTAGCATCCACCCAGAATACCATAGCAACTGCCTAGCAACACCATAGCAACCACCTAGCAATGCCCTAGCAACCACCAAGAATACCCTAGCAACTGCCAAGCAACCACCAAGAATACCCTAGCAACTGCCTAGCAACCACCCAGAACACCTTAGCAACTGCCAAGCAACACCATAGCAACCACCCAGAAAACCCTAACAACCACCACCTGGCAACAGCATCTTGCTAAAAACATGCTAGCAACATACTAATCATGCTAGCATCATGCTAGCAACATGCTAATCAAGCTAGCATCATGCTAGCATTATGCTAATCAAGCTAGCAAAATGTTAATAATGCTAGCATAATGCTACCAACATGCTAATCAAGCTACCATCATGCTAACATCATGATGATCAAGCTAGCATTATGCTAATCATGCTAGCATCATGCTACCAATAAGCTAATTAAACTAGCATCATGTTAGCAAAATGCTATTCAAGCTAGCATCATGCTAACAACATGTTAATCAAGCTAGCATAATGCTAGCAACATGCTAATCATGTTAGCATTTAGCTAAAACCATGCTAGCAAAATGCTAATCATGCTAACATCTTGTTAAAAGCATGCTAGCAACATGCTAATCATGTAGGCATCATGCTACCAACATGCTAATCATGTGAACAACATGCTAATCATGCTAGCATCATTTTAACAACATGTTAATCATAGTAAATCATGCTGGAATGTGGTAAATCGTAGTAAATCATCTTAGAAACATGGTAAATCGTGGTAAATAATGCTAAAACGTGGTATATCATGGTATCACAACATGTTAATTGTGTTAGCATCTGCCCAGTGGCGAGTTTTGCCACTGCAAGCACCACTTCACATTTTCTTCAGGAAATGTACATTCTAGTTAGTGGTGCTTTTCAAAGCAACACTATTGTTATCCTCCATACTTATTATTATTCTTATTATTATTATTATTCTGGACAAAAGTTTGGCGCGTAACTCGTCCCGCACCGTTTGTCACAGACCCATGAATGAGGTGTCAAATCGACCAGCGTATTGAGGAGAGGTGTGCTATGACTTTTATAAGCGATCGGGGGTACGGTGTTCGCCCCAGGGGCGAAAAAGCGGCCGAAAAATCCCATAGACTTAACATTGCGACGAACTTTGATGACTCGTAGCTCTGAGTGAGGATTTCGCAGAAACGTGTGATTTGCCACATTTGAAGAGGCTGACAGGCTCTGTAAGAACATACCTCACAATGGGGTAAAAGTTGCACCCCTGGGGGGCAGGAGCTGCCCAAAGTTTCCCATTGACTTACTATGGTGTAGGACGGCCCATGAAATGGGCCGTCCTACACCATAGCATGTGTTTTTCCTACTATGGTAAATTACATAAGGTTTTTGTATTGAACGTAGCTCTGGATCACAGTGTCATAGAGACAAGGGGGCGGGCTCATTTTACTCAGACGACCAATCAGTCTCTCAGGATCATTGTGAAGCTATCAAGCCACGCCCTAGCAACCATTTAGAGCACCTTAGCAACAAGTTCCATAGACTTCCATTGAAAGAGATCAAAGGGATATCTCTGGACTGAATTGTCATAGAAACATGAGGGTGGTCTCATTTGACTCGGGGCAGCAAACAGCCAATCATGAATCACCTCAACACTTCCTAGCCCATCCCTAGCAACCATTGTCGAGCACCTTAGCAACAAAAATCCAAAGAGGGATATCTTCCATTCTGAATGTCACAGAGGCATGGGAGTTGGTTTATATCATTCATACTGACAAGCAGCCTTTGGAGTTTCATGACTAGCAGCTGCCAAGCCACTCCCTAGCAACCAAATAGAGTACCCTAGAAACCAAAATCCAGAGAGGGATATCTTCCATTCTGTATGTCACAGAGGCATGGGAGTTGGTTTATATCATTCATACTGACAAGCAGCCTTTGGACTTTCATGTTTGGCAGCTGCCAAGCCACACCCTAGCAACCAAACAGAGTACCCTAGCAACCAAAATCCAAAGAAGGATATCTTCCATTCTGAATGTCACAGAGGCATGGGAGTTGGTTTATATCATTCATAGTGACAAGAAGCCTTTGCAGTTTAATCATTGGCAGTTGTCAAGCAACTCCATAGCAACCAAACAGAGTACCCTAGCAACCAAAATCCAAAGAGGGATATCTTCCATTCTGAATGTCACAGAGGCATGGGAGTTGGTTTATATAATTAATACTGACAAGCAGCCTTTGGAATTTCATGATTGGCAGCTGCTAAGCCACTCCCTAGCAACCAAACCGAGTACCCTAGCAACCAAAATCCAAAGAGGGATATCTTCCGTTCTGAATGTCACAGAGGCATGGGAGTTGGTTTATATCATTCATAGTGGCAAGAAGCCTTTGGAGTTTCATCATTGGCAGCTGCCTAGCAACTCCATAGCAACCAAACAGAGTACCCTAGCAACCAAAATCCAAAGAGGGATATCTTCCATTCTGAATGTCACAGAGGCATGGGAGTTGGTTTGTATCATTCATACTGACAAGAAGCCTTTGGAGTTTCATCATTGGCAGCTGCCTAGCAACTCCATAGCAACCAAACAGAGTACCCTAGCAACCAAAATCAAAAGAGGGATATCTTCCATTCTGAATGTCACCGAGGCATGGGAGTTGGTTTATATCATTCATAGTGACAAGAAGCCTTTGCAGTTTCATCATTGGCAGCTGCCAAGCAACTCCATAGCAACCAAACAGAGTACCCTAGCAACCAAAGTCCAAAGAGGAATATCTTCCATTCTGAATGTCACAGAGGCATGGGAGTTGGTTTATATCATTCATACTGACAAGCAGCCTTTGGAGTTTCATGATTGGCAGCTGCCAAACCACTCCCTAGCAACCAAACAGAGTACCCTAGCAACCGTTTATCAAGACCCATGTCTTTTCATCAGAACATCGTATAGAGATGGGGTTTGGCTCTTTTGTTTCGTTTGGGAAACAGTCTGTAAAATATCACCACGGTTACTGTGTATTCACACCATAGCAACCGTTTAGAGCCACCTAGCAACCATATTGAAACATATAGAAGCCATATTTCAGCTCCACAACATCGTACAGACATGGTTGTTGGCTCGTATGCAATCATGTACAACACCCTAGCAACCGAGTGGTGAGTTTTGCCACTGCAAGCACCACTTCACATTTTCTTCAGGAAATGTACATTCTAGTTCTTATTAGTGGTGCTTTTTCAAAGCACCACTAGTGTTATTGTCACTCATACTTATTATTCTTCTTCTTCTTCTTTTTCTTATTATTCCGGACAAAAGTTTGGCGCGTAACTTGCCCCACACCGTTTGTCACAGACCCCTGAGTGAGGTGTCAAATCGAGCGGCTCATTGAGGAGAGGTGTGCTATGACTTTTCTAAGCGATCGGGTGTACGATGTTCGCACAGCGGACGAAAAAGCGGCCAAAAAAGTCCCATTGACTTAACATGGGGAGTTCTAAAAACATTTGAATCCCAACTGCCGTTTTCACACACACCACTCCAAAGGGCCTGACACCCCTGCGTTTCTCTCCCTCTCTCTCTCCCTCAGAGGATTTATATTATCAAGCAGCCAATAAGTAATGGCCTAAAATCTTGATAGCCACACCCTAGCAACCAGTTACAGCACCCTAGCAACCACTAAGAGCTCCCTAGCAACCACCCTATACCAATAAAAAACTTTTTTTGTATTTTTTTTTATTTTTTAAAGCAATATTACACTCATAGCCTTGCGATATCGCTCCAAGCTTGTGCCTATTCGGCCATAGTGAAGGCACTCGTTATTAAAGATTTTAAGAACTCTATAAAAACTCCATAGAAACCATCTTTGACAACTACCAACCACCTAGTAACACCATAGCAACTACCAAAAATACCTTAGCAACCACCTTGAACACCCTAGCAACGTCTAGAAACGCTCTAGTAACCACCAAAAATACCCTAGCATCCACCCAGAATACCATAGCAACTGCCTAGCATCATCATAGCAACCACCCAGAACACCCTAGCAACAACCTAGCAACGCCATAGCAACCACCCAGAAAACCCTAGCAACCACCTGGCAACAGCATCTTGCTAAAAACATGCTAGCAAAATACTAATAATGCTAGCATCATGCTAGCAACATGCTAATCAAGCTAGCATCATGCCAATCAAGCTA
The DNA here is from genome assembly GCA_021554675.1 of Leuciscus idus. Taxonomy (NCBI): domain Eukaryota; kingdom Metazoa; phylum Chordata; class Actinopteri; order Cypriniformes; family Leuciscidae; genus Leuciscus; species Leuciscus idus. Next base: position 465,137 of record JAJAVR010000031.1, on the reverse strand, counting down.
GCAACATGCTAATAATGCTAGCATTATGCTACCAACATGCTAATCAAGCTAGCATCATGCTAGCAACATGCTAGTCAAGCTAGCATAATGCTAGCAACATGCTAATCAAGCTAGCATAATGCTAGCAACATGCTAATCATGTTAGCATCTAGCTAAAAACATGCTAACAACATGCTAATCATGCTAGCATCAAGCTACCAACATGCTAATCAAGCTAGCATCATGCTAACATCATGCTAATCAAGCTAGCATCATGCTAATCATGCTAGCATCATGCTACCAATATGCTAATTAAGCTAGCATCATGCTAGCAACATGCTAATCATGTTAGCATCTAGCTAAAAACATGCTAGCAACATGCTAATCATGCTAACATCAAGCTACCAACATGCTAATCAAGCTAGCATCATGCTAACATAATGCTAATCATGCTAACATCATGCTACCAACATGCTAATCAAGCTAGCATCATGCTAGCATCATGCTAATCATGCTAACATGATTAGCATGATGCTAGCAAAAAAAACATGCTAAAAACATTAGCTAAAAACATCTAGCTAAAAACATGCTAGCAACATGCTAATCATGCTAACATCAAGCTACCAACATGCTAATCAAGCTAGCATCATGCTAACATAATGTTAATCATGCAAACATCATGCTACCAATATGCTAATTAAGCTAGCACAATGCTATTCAAGCTAGCATCATGCTAACAACATGTTAATCAAGCTAGCATAATGCTAGCAACATGCTAATCATGTTAGCATCTAGCTAAAAACATGTTAGCAAAATGTTAATCATGCTAGCATCATGCTACCAACATGCTAATCATGCTAGCATCATTTTAACAACATGTTTTATCATAGTAAATCATGCTGGAATGTGGTAAATCGTAGTAAATCATCTTAGAAACATGGTAAATCGTGGTAAATAATGCTAAAATGTGGTATATCATGGTATCACAACATGTTAATTGTGTTAGCATCTGCCCAGTGGCGAGTTTTGCCACTGCAAGCACCACTTCACATTTTCTTCAGGAAATGTACATTCTAGTGTTGTGATTACTATTCACCTAGACAAAACTTCGGCGCGTAACTCGCCCCACACCGTTTGTCACAGACCCCTGAATGAGGTGTCAAATCGACCGGTTTATTGAGGAGAGGTGTGCTATGACTTTAATAAGAAATCGGGTGTACGATGTTCGTCTGGCAGGCGAAAAATTAGCCGAAAAATGTCCCATAGACTTAACATAGGCACAAAATTTGCAAAATCATATCTTTGGCTCAGAAGGTCATAGAGCCTTGGGGTTGGGCTCTTTTGATTCGTCCTATCCAGCAGCCAAAAAGTAGTGACATAACAACTTCATAGCCACGCCCTAGCAACCAGTTACAGGCCCCTAGCAACCATTGAACAACATTTACAAGCCATATCTCAGCAACAAAACATTGTAAAAACACAGAATTGGGCATTTTTTGACCCAGACCTGCAAATACTCTTTAAATATGACCCCATAAACTGTATAAACAAACCTTAGCAACCATTTGGCGTACCCTAGCAACCGTACAAACACATGAATGAGCTATATCTCAGCACCAGAACATCATATAGACATGGGGGTGTGCTTGTTTGTTTCGGTTGGGAAACCAGTCTGTAAATATCATCATGGTAACTGTGTAACCACACCTTAGCAACCGTTTAGAGACACTTAGCAACCATATTGCAACATAGAGAAGCCATATTTCAGCTCCACAACATCGTAGAGACATGGTTGTTGGCTCGTATGCAATCATGTACAACACCCTAGCATCCGAGTGGCAAATTTTGCCACTGCAAGCACCACTTCACATTTTCTTCAGGAAATGTACATTCTAGTTATTATTATTATTCTGCCAAAAGTTTGGCGCGTAATGCGCCCCGCACAGTTTGTCACAGACCCCTGAGTGAGGTGTCAAATCGAGCGGCTCATTGAGGAGAGGTGTGCTATGACTTTTCTAAGCGATCGGGTGTACGATGTTCGCACAGCGGACGAAAAAGCGGCCAAAAAAGTCCCATTGACTTTACATGGGGAGTTCTAAAAACATTTGAATCCCAACTGCCGTTTTCACACACACCACTCCAAAGGGCCTGACACCCCTGCGTTTCTCTCCCTCTCTCTCTCCCTCAGAGGATTTATATTATCAAGCAGCCAATAAGTAATGGCCTAAAATCTTCATAGCCACACCCTAGCAACCAGTTACAGCACCCTAGCAACCACTCTGAGCTCCCTAGCAACCACCCTAAACCAATAAATAATATAAAAACTTTTTTTTTACATTTTTAAAGCAATATCACACTCGTAGCCTTGCGATATTGCTCCATACTTGTGCCTATTCGGCCATAGGCACGAGGCCGCAGGCCGAGTGCCGTACTGAAGGAACTCGTTATTAAAGATTTTAAGAACTCTATAAAAACTCCATAGTAACCATATTTGACAACTACCAACCACCTAGTAACACCATAGCAACTACCAAAAATACCTTAGCAACCACCCTGAACACCCTAGCAACATCTAGAAATGCTCTAGTAACCACCAAAAAACTCTAGCAACCAACCAGAACACCGTAGCAACTGCCTAGCAACCACCCAGAACACCTAGCAACTGCCTAGTAACCACCCAAAACGCCTAGCAACCACCCAGAACACCCTAGCAACTGCCTAGCAACACCATAGCAACCACCTAGAAATGCCCTAGCAACCACCAAGAATACCCTAGCAACTGCCTAGCAACCACCCAGAACACCTTAGCAACTGCCTAGCAACACCATAGCAACCACCCAGAAAACCCTAGCAACCACCACCTGGCAACAGCATCTTGCTAAAAACATGCTAGCAACATACTAATCATGTTAGCATCATGCTAGCAACATGCTAATCAAGCTAGCATTATGCTACCAACATGCTAATCAAGCTAACATCATACTAGCAACATGCTAATCAAGCTATCATAATGCTAGCAAAATGCTAATCAAGCTAGCATCATGCTAGCAACATGCTAATCAAGCTAGCAACATGCTAGCAACATGCTAATCATGTTAGCATCTAGCTAAAAACATGCTAGCAACATGCTAATCATGCTAGCATCAAGCTACCAACATGCTAATCAAGCTAGCATCATGCTAACATAATGCTAATCAAGCTAGCATAATGCTAGCAACATGCTAATCAAGCTAGCATCATGCTAGCAACATGCTAATCAAGCTAGCATTATGTTAGAAACATGCTAATCATGTTAGCATCTAGCTAAAAACATGCTAATCATGCTAGCATCAAGCTACCAACAAGCTAATCAAGCTAGCATCATGCTAACATAATGCTAATCAAGCTAACATCATGCTAGCAACATGGTAATCATGCTACCAATATGCTAATTAAGCTAGCATCATGCTAGCAAAATGCTATTCAAGCTAGCATTATGCTAACAATATGTTAATCAAGCTAGCATAATGCTAATCATGTTAGCATCTGGCTAAAAACATGCTAGCAAAATGCTAATCATGCTAACATCTTGTTAAAAGCATGCTAGCAACATGCTAATCATGCTAGCATCATGCTACCAACATGCAAATCATGTTAACAACATGCTAATCATGCTAGCATCATTTTAACAACATGTTAATCATAGTAAATCATGCTGGAATGTGGTAAATCGTAGTAAATCATCTTAGAAACATGGTAAATCGTGGTAAATAATGCTAAAACGTGGTATATCATGGTATCACAACATGTTAATTGTGTTAGCATCTGCCCAGTGGCGAGTTTTGCCACTGCAAGCACCACTTCACATTTTCTTCAGGAAATGTACATTCTAGTGTTGTGATTACTATTCACCTAGACAAAACTTCGGCGCGTAACTCGCCCCACACCGTTTGTCACAGCCCCCTGAATGAGGTGTCAAATCGACCGGTTTATTGAGGAAAGGTGTGCTATGACTTTTATAAGCGATCGGGTGTAAGATGTTCGTCTGGCGGGCGAAACATTTGCCGAAAAATGTCCCATAGACTTAACATAGGCACAACATTTTCAAAATCATATCTTTGGCTCAGAAGGTCATAGAGCCTTGGGGTTGGGCTCTTTTGATTCATCCTATCAAGCAGCCAATAAGTAGTGACATAACAACGTCATAGCCACGCCCTAGAAACCAGTTACAGGCCCCTAGCAACCATTGAACAACATTTACAAGCCATATCTCAGCAACAAAACATTGTAAAAACACAGAGTTGGGCATTTTTTGACCCAGACCTGCAAATACTCTTTAAATATTACCCCATAAACTGTATAAACAAACCTTAGCAACCATTTGGAGTACCCTAGCAACCGTACAAACACATGAATGAGCTATATCTCAGCACCAGAACATCATATAGACATGGGGGTGTGCTTGTTTGTTTCGGTTGGGAAACCAATCTGTAAATATCATCATGGTAACTGTGTAACCACACCTTAGCAACCGTTTAAAGCTACCTAGCAACCATATTGCAACATATAGAAGCCATATTTCAGCTCCACAACATCGTACAGACATGGTTGTTGGCTCGTATGCAATCATGTACAACACCGTAGCAACCGAGTGGTGAATTTTGCCACTGCAAGCACCACTTCACATTTTCTTCAGGAAATGTACATTCTAGTGTTGTGATTACTATTCACCTAGACAAAACTTTGGCGCGTAACTCGCCCCACACCGTTTGTCACAGACCCCTGAATGAGGTGTCAAATCAATCGGTTTATTGAGGAGAGGTGTGCTATGACTTTTATAACTGATTGGGTGTACGATGTTCGTCTGGCGGGTGAAAAATCTGCCGAAAAATGTCCCATAGACTTAACATAGGCACAAAATTTGCAAAATCATATCTTTGGCTCAGAAGGTCATAGAGCCTTGGGGTTGGGCTCTTTAGATTCATCCTATCAAGCAGCCAATAAGTAGTGACATAACAACTTCATGGCCACGCCCTAGCAACCAGTTACAGGCCCCTAGCAACCACTGAACAACATTTACAAGCCATATCTCAGCATCAAAACATTGTAAAAACACAGAGTTGGGCATTTTTTGACCCAGACCTGCAAATACTCTTTAAATATTACTCCATAAACTGTATAAACAAACCTTAGCAACCATTTGGCGTACCCTAGCAACCGTACAAACACATGAATGAGCTATATCTCAGCACCAGAACATCGTATAGACATGGGGGTGTGCTTGTTTGTTTCGGTTGGGAAACCAGTCTGTAAATATCATCATGGTAACTGTGTAACCACACCTTAGCAACCATTTAAAGCTACCTAGCAACCATATTGCAACATATAGAAGCCATATTTCAGCTCCACAACATCGTACAGACATGGTTGTTGGCTCGTATGCAATCATGTACAACACCGTAGCAACCGAGTGGCGAATTTTGCCACTGCAAGCACCACTTCACATTTTCTTCAGGAAATGTACATTCTAGTTAGTGGTGCTTTTTCAAAGCACCACTAGTGTTATTGTCACTCATACTTATTAGTGGTGCTTTTTCAAAGCAACACTATTGTTATTGTCACTCATACTTATTATTATTCTTATTATTCCACACAAAGTTTGGCGCGTAATGCGCCCCGCACCGTTTGTCACAGACCCCTGAGTGAGGTGTCAAATCGAGCGGCTCATTGAGGAGAGGTGTGCTATATCTTTTCTAAGCGATCGGGTGTACGATGTTCGCACAGCGGACGAAAAAGCGGCCAAAAAAGTCCCATTGACTTAACATGGGGAGTTCTAAAAACATTTGAATCCCAACTGCCGTTTTCACACACACCACTCCAAAGGGCCTGACACCCCTGCGTTTCTCTCCCTCTCTCTCTCCCTCAGAGGATTTATATTATCAAGCAGCCAATAAGTAATGGCCTAAAATCTTCATAGCCACACCCTAGCAACCAGTTACAGCACCCTAGCAACCACTCTGAGCTCCCTAGCAACCACCCTAAACCAATAAATAATATAAAAACATTTTTTTTACATTTTTTAAAGCAATATCACACTCGTAGCCTTGCGATATTGCTCCATGCTTGTGCCTATTCGGCCATAGGCACGAGGCCGCAGGCTGAGTGCCGTACTGAAGGAACTCGTTATTAAAGATTTTAAGAACTCTATAAAAACTCCATAGTAACCATATTTGACAACTACCAACCACCTAGTAACACCATAGCAACTACCAAAAATACCTTAGCAACCACCCTGAACACCCTAGCAACGTCTAGAAATGCTCTATTAACCACCAAAAAACTCTAGCAACCACCCAGAACACCCTAGCAACTGCCTAGCAACCACCCAGAACACCTAGCAACTGCCTAGTAACCACCCAGAACGCCTAGCAACCACCCAGAACACCCTAGCAACTGCCTAGCAACGCCCTAGCATCCACCCAGAATACCATAGCAACTGCCTAGCAACACCATAGCAACCACCTAGCAACCACCAAGAATACCCTAGCAACTGCCTAGCAACCACCCAGAACACCTTAGCAACTGCCTAGCAACACCATAGCAACCACCCAGAAAACCCTAGCAACCACCTGACAACAGCATCTTGTTAAAAAAATGCTAGCAACATACTAATCATGCTAGCATCATGCTAGCAACATGCTAATCAAGCTAGCATCATGCTAGCAACATGCTAATCAAGCTAGCATAATGCTAGCAACATGCTAATCATGTTAGCATCTAGCTAAAAACATGCTAGCAACATGCTAATCATGTTAGCATCTAGCTAAAAACATGCTAGCAAAATGCTAATCATGTTAGCATTAAGCTACCAACATGCTAATCAAGCTAGCATCATGCTAGCAACATGTTAATCAAGCTAGCATAATGCTAGCAACATGCTAATCATGTTAGCATCTAGCTAAAAACATGCTAGCAACATGCTAATCATGCTAACATCAAGCTACCAACATGCTAATCAAGCTAGCATCATGCTAATCAAGCTAGCATCATGCTATTCAAGCTAGCATCATGCTAACAACATGTTAAGCTAGCATAATGCTAGCAACATGCTAATCATGTTAGCATCTGGCTAAAAACATGCTAGCAAAATGCTAATCATGTTAGCATCTAGCTAAAAACATGCTAGCAAAATGCTAATCAGGCTAGCATCATGCTACCAACATGCTAATCATGTTAACAACATGCTAATCATGCTAGCATCATTTTAACAACATGTTAATCATAGTAAATCATGCTGGAATGTGGTAAATCGTAGTAAATCATCTTAGAAACATGGTAAATCGTGGTAAATAATGCTAAAACGTGGTATATCATGGTATCACAACATGTTAATTGTGTTAGCATCTGCCCAGTGGCGAGTTTTGCCACTGCAAGCACCACTTCACATTTTCTTCAGGAAATGTACATTCTAGTTAGTGGTGCTTTTTCAAAGCAACACTATTGTTATTGCTCATACTTATTATTTCTTCTTATTATTATTCCGGACAAAAGTTTGGCGCGTAACTCGCCCCGCACCGTTTGTCACAGACCCCTGAGTGAGGTGTCAAATCGACCGGCTCATTGAGGAGAGGTGTGCTATGACTTTTCTAAGCGATCGGGTGTACGATGTTCGCACAGCGGACGAAAAAGCGGCCAAAAAAGTCCCATTGACTTAACATGGGGAGTTCTAAAAACATTTGAATCCCAACTGCCGTTTTCACACACACCACTCCAAAGGGCCTGACACCCCTGCGTTTCTCTCCCTCTCTCTCTCCCTCAGAGGATTTATATTATCAAGCAGCCAATAAGTAATGGCCTAAAATCTTCATAGCCACACCCTAGCAACCAGTTACAGCACCCTAGCAACCACTCTGAGCTCCCTAGCAACCACCCTAAACCAATAAATAATATAAAAACATTTTTTTTACATTTTTTAAAGCAATATCACACTCGTAGCCTTGCGATATTGCTCCATGCTTGTGCCTATTCGGCCATAGGCACGAGGCCGCAGGCCGAGTGCCGTACTGAAGGAACTCGTTATTAAAGATTTTAAGAACTCTATAAAAACTCCATAGTAACCATCTTTGACAACTACCAACCACCTAGTAACACCATAGCAACTACCAAAAATACCTTAGCAACCACCCTGAACACCCTAGCAACGTCTAGAAATGCTCTAGTAACCACCAAAAAACTCTAGCAACCAACCAGAACACCCTAGCAACTGCCTAGCAACCACCCAGAACACCTAGCAACTGCCTAGTAACCTTCCAAAACGCCTAGCAACCACCCAGAACACCCTAGCAACTGCCTAGCAACAGCCTAGCAATGCCCTAGCAACCACCAAGAATACCCTAGCAACTGCCTAGCAACCACCAAGAATACCCTAGCAACTGCCTAGCAACCACCCAGAACACCTTAGCAACTGCCTAGCAACACCATAGCAACCACCCAGAAAACCCTAGCAACCACCACCTGGCAACAGCATCTTGCTAAAAACATGCTAGCAACATACTAATCATGTTAGCATCATGCTAGCAACATGCTAATCAAGCTAGCATTATGTTACCAACATGCTAATCATGTTAGCGTCTAACTAAAAACATGCTAGCAACATGCTAATCATGCTAGCATCAAGCTACCAACATGCTAATCAAGCTAGCATCATGCTAACATAATGCTAATCAAGCTAGCATAATGCTAGCAACATGCTAATCAAGCTAGCATAATGCTAGCAACATGCTAATCAAGCTAGCATCATGCTAGCAACATGCTAATCAAGCTAGCATTATGTTAGAAACATGCTAATCAAGCTAGCATTATGTTAGAAACATGCTAATCATGTTAGCGTCTAGCTAAAAACATGCTAATCATGCTAGCATCAAGCTACCAACATGCTAATCAAGCTAGCATAATGCTAGCAACATGCTAATCAAGCTAGCATAATGCTAGCAACATGCTAATCAAGCTAGCATAATGCTAGCAACATGCTAATCAAGCTAGCATCATGCTAGCAACATGCTAATCAAGCTAGCATTATGTTAGAAACATGCTAATCATGTTAGCGTCTAGCTAAAAACATGCTAATCATGCTAGCATCAAGCTACCAACATGCTAATCAAGCTAGCATCATGCTAACATAATGCTAATCAAGCTAGCATCATGCTAGCAACATGCTAATCATGCTAACATCAAGCTAAAAACATGCTAACAACATGCTAAACATGCTAACATCAAGCTACCAACATGCTAATCAAGCTAGCATTATGCTAACATAATGCTTATCAAGCTAGCATCATGCTAGCAACATGCTAATCATGCTAACATCAAGCTAAAAACATGCTAGCAACATGCTAATCATGCTAACATCAAGCTACCAACATGCTAATCAAGCTAGCATAATGCTAGCAACATGCTAATCAAGCTAGCATCATGCTAGCAACATTCTAATCAAGCTAGCATTATGTTAGAAACATGCTAATCATGTTAGCGTCTAGCTAAAAACATGCTAATCATGCTAGCATCAAGCTACCAACATGCTAATCAAGCTAGCATCATGCTATCAACATGCTAATCAAGCTAGCATAATGCTAGCAACATGCTAATCATAGTAAATCATGCTGGAATGTGGTAAATCGTGGTAAATAATGCTAAAACGTGGTATATCATGGTATCACAACATGTTAATTGTGTTAGCATCTGCCCAGTGGCGAGTTTTGCCACTGCAAGCACCACTTCACATTTTCTTCAGGAAATGTACATTCTAGTGTTGTGATTACTATTCACCTAGACAAAACTTCGGCGCGTAACTCGCCCCACACCGTTTGTCACAGACCCCTGAATGAGGTGTCAAATCAATCGGTTTATTGAGGAGAGGTGTGCTATGACTTTTATAAGTGATCGGGTGTACGATGTTCGTCTGGCGGGCGAAAAATTTGCCGAAAAATGTCCCATAGACTTAACATAGGCACAAAATTTGTAAAATCATATCTTTGGCTCAGAAGGTCATAGAGGCTTGGGGTTGGGCTCTTTTGATTCGTCCGATCAAGCAGCCAATAATTAGTGACATAACAACTTCATAGTCACGCCCCAGCAACCAGTTACAGGCCCCTAGCAACCATTGAACAACATTTACAAGCCATATCTCAGCAACAAAACATTGTAAAAATACAGAGTTGGGCATTTTTTGACCCAGACTTGCAAATACTCTTTATATATTACTCCATAAACTGTATAAACAAACCTTAGCAACCATTTGGAGTACCCTAGCAACCATACAAGCACATGAATGAGCTATATCTCAGCACCAGAACATTGTATAGACATGGGGGTGTGCTTGTTTGTTTCGGTTGGGAAACCAGTCTGTAAATATCATCATGGTAACTGTGTAACCACACCTTAGCAACCGTTTAGAGCCACCTAGCAACCATATTGAAACATATAGAAGCCATATTTCAGCCCCACAACATCGTACAGACATGGTTGTTGTCTCGTATGCAATCATGTACAACATCCTAGCAACCGAGTGGCGAGTTTTGCCACTGCAAGCACCACTTCACATTTTCTTCAGGAAATGTACATTCTAGTGTTGTGATTACTATTCACCTAGACAAAACTTCGGCGCGTAACTCACCCCACACCGTTTGTCACAGATCCCTGAATGAGGTGTCAAATCGACCGGTTTATTGAGGAGAGGTGTGCTATGACTTTTATAAGTGATCGGGTGTACAATGTTCGTCTGGCGGGCGAAAAATTAGCCGAAAAATTTCCCATAGACTTAACATAGGCTCAAAATTTGCAAAATCATATCTTTGATTCAGAAGGTCATAGAGCCTTGGATTTGGGCTCTTTTGATTTGTCCTATCAAGCAGCCAATAAGTAGTGACATAACAACTTCATAGCCACGCCCTAGCAACCAGTTACAGGCCCCTAGCAACCATTGAACAACATTTACAAGCCATATCTCAGCAACAAAACATTGTAAAAACACAGAGTTGGGCATTTTTTGACCCAGACTTGCAAATACTCTTTATATATTACCCCATAAACTGTATAAACACACCGTAGCAACCATTTGGAGTACCCTAGCAACCATACAAACACATGAATGAGCTATATCTCAGCACCAGAACATCGTATAGACATGGGGGTGTGTTTGTTTGTTTTGGTTGGGAAACCAGTCTGTAAATATCATCATGGTAACTGTGGAACCACACCATAGCAACCGTTTAGAGCTACCTAGCAACCATATTGCAACATATAGAAGCCATATTTCAGCTCCACAACATCGTACAGACATGGTTGTTGTCTCGTATGCAATCATGTACAAAATCCTAGCAACCGAGTGGTGAGTTTTGCCACTGCAAGCACCACTTCACATTTTCTTCAGGAAATGTACATTCTAGTTAGTGGTGCTTTTTCAAAGCACCACTAGTGTTATTGTCACTCATACTTATTCTTCTTCTTCTTCTTCTTATTATTCCGCCACAAGTTTGGCGCGTAACTTGCCCCGCACCGTTTGTCACAGACGCCTGAGTGAGGTGTCAAATCGACCGGCTCATTGAGGAGAGGTGTGCTATGACTTTTCTAAGCGATCGGGTGTACGATGTTTGCACAGCGGACGAAAAAGCGGCCAAAAAAGTCCCATTGACTTTACATGGGGAGTTCTAAAAACATTTGAATCCCAACTGCCGTTTTCACACACACCACTCCAAAGGGCCTGACACCCCTGCGTTTCTCTCCCTCTCTCTCTCCCTCAGAGGATTTATATTATCAAGCAGCCAATAAGTAATGGCCTAAAATCTTCATAGCCACACCCTAGCAACCAGTTACAGCACCCTAGCAACCACTCTGAGCTCCCTAGCAACCACCCTAAACCAATAAATAATATAAAAACATTTTTTTTACATTTTTTAAAGCAATATCACACTCGTAGCCTTGCGATATTGCTCCATACTTGTGCCTATTCGGCCATAGGCACGAGGCCGCAGGCCGAGTGCCGTACTGAAGGAACTCGTTATTATTAAAGATTTTAAGAACTCTATAAAAACTCCATAGTAACCATATTTGACAACTACCAACCACCTAGTAACACCATAGCAACTACCAAAAATACCTTAGCAACCACCCTGAACACCCTAGCAACGTCTAGAAATGCTCTAGTAACCACCAAAAAACTCTAGCAACCAACCAGAACACCCTAGCAACTGCCTAGCAACAACCCAGAACACCTAGCAACTGCCTAGTAACCACCCAAAACGCCTAGCAACCACCCAGAACACCCTAGCAACTGCCTAGCAACACCATAGCAACCACCTAGCAATGCCCTAGCAACCACCAAGAATACCCTAGCAACTGCCTAGCAACCACCAAGAATACCCTAGCAACTGCCTAGCAACCACCCAGAACACCTTAGCAACTGCCTAGCAACACCATAGCAACCACCCAGAAAACCCTAGCGACCACCACCTGGCAACAGCATCTTGCTAAAAACATGCTAGCAACATACTAATCATGTTAGCATCATGCTAGCAACATGCTAATCAAGCTAGCATTATGCTACCAACATGCTAATCAAGCTAACATCATGCTAGCAACATGCTAATCAAGCTATCATAATGCTAGCAAAATGCTAATCAAGCTAGCATCATGCTAGCAACATGCTAATCAAGCTAGCATTATGCTAGCAACATGCTAATCATGTTAGCATCTAGCTAAAAACATGCTAGCAACATGCTAATCATGCTAGCATCAAGCTACCAACATGCTAATCAAGCTAGCATCATGCTAACATAATGCTAATCAAGCTAGCATAATGCTAGCAACATGCTAATCAAGCTAGCATCATGCTAGCAACATGCTAATCAAGCTAGCATTATGTTAGAAACATGCTAATCATGTTAGCATCTAGCTAAAAACATGCTAATCATGCTAGCATCAAGCTACCAACATGCTAATCAAGCTAGCATCATGCTAACATAATGCTAATCAAGCTAGCATCATGCTAGCAACATGCTAATCATGCTACCAATATGCTAATTAAGCTAGCATCATACTAGCAAAATGCTATTCAAGCTAGCATTATGCTAACAATATGTTAATCAAGCTAGCATAATGCTAATCATGTTAGCATCTGGCTAAAAACATGCTAGCAAAATGCTAATCATGCTAACATCTTGTTAAAAGCATGCTAGCAACATGCTAATCATGCTAGCATCATGCTACCAACATGCTAATCATGTTAACAACATGCTAAACATGCTAGCATCATTTTAACAACATGTTAATCATAGTAAATCATGCTGGAATGTGGTAAATCGTAGTAAATCATCTTAGAAACATGGTAAATCGTGGTAAATAATGCTAAAACGTGGTATATCATGGTATCACAACATGTTAATTGTGTTAGCATCTGCCCAGTGGCGAGTTTTGCCACTGCAAGCACCACTTCACATTTTCTTCAGGAAATGTACATTCTAGTGTTGTGATTACTATTCACCTAGACAAAACTTCGGCGCGTAACTCGCCCCACACCGTTTGTCACAGACCCCTGAATGAGGTGTCAAATCGACCGGTTTATTGAGAAGGGGTGTGCTATGACTTTTATAAGCGATCGGGTGTACGATGTTCGTCTGGCGGGCAAAAAACTTGCCGAAAAATGTCCCATAGACTTAACATAGGCACAAAATTTCCAAAATCATATCTTTGGCTCAGAAGGTCATAGAGCCTTGGGGTTGGGCTCTTTTGATTCGTCCTATCAAGCAGCCAATAAGTAGTGACATAACAACTTCATAGCCACGCCCTAGCAACCAGTTACAGGCCCCTAGCAACCATTGAACAACATTTACAAGCCATATCTCAGCAACAAAACATTGTACAAACACAGAGATGGGCATTTTTTGACCCAGACCTGCAAATACTCTTTAAATATTACCCATAAACTGTATAAACAAACCTTAGCAACCATTTGGAGTACCCTAGCAACCGTACAAACACATAATTGGGCTATATCTCAGCACAAAAACATCGTATAGACATGGGGATGTGTTTGTTTGTTTTGGTTGGGAAACCAATCTGTAAATATCATCATGGTCACTGTGTAACCACACCTTAGCAACAGTTTAAAGCTACCTAGCAACCATATTGCAACATATAGAAGCCATATTTCAGCTCCACAACATCGTACAGACATGTTTGTTGGTTCGTATGCAATCATGTACCACACTCTAGCAACCGAGTGGCGAGTTTTGCCACTGCAAGCACCACTTCACATTTTCTTCAGGAAATGTACATTCTAGTTAGTGGTGCTTTTTCAAAGCACCACTAGTGTTATTGTCACTCATACTTATTATTAGTGGTGCTTTTTCAAAGCACCACTAGTGTTATTGTCACTCATACTTATTATTAGTGGTGCTTTTTCAAAGCACCACTAGTGTTATTGTCACTCATACTTATTATTATTCTTATTATTCCACACAAAGTTTGGCGCGTAACTCGCCCCGCATCGTTTGTCACAGACCCATGAGTGAGGCATCAAATCGACCGGCTCATTGAGGAGAGGTGTGCTATGACTTTTCTAAGCGATCGGGTGTACGATGTTCGCACAGCGGACGAAAAAGCGGCCAAAAAAGTCCCATTGACTTTACATGGGGAGTTCTAAAAACATTTGAATCCCAACTGCCGTTTTCACACACACCACTCCAAAGGGCCTGACACCCCTGCGTTTCTCTCCCTCTCTCTCTCCCTCAGAGGATTTATATTATCAAGCAACCAATAAGTAATGGCCTAAAATCTTCATAGCCACACCCTAGCAACCAGTTGCAGCACCCTAGCAACCACTCTGAGCTCCCTAGCAACCACCCTAAACCAATAAATAATATAAAAACATTTTTTTTACATTTTTTAAAGCAATATCACACTCGTAGCCTTGCGATATTGCTCCATGCTTGTGCCTATTCGGCCATAGGCACGAGGCCGCAGGCCGAGTGCCGTACTGAAGGAACTCGTTATTAAAGATTTTAAAAACTCTATAAAAACTCCATAGTAACCATATTTGACAACTACCAACCACCTAGTAACACCATAGCAACTACCAAAAATACCTTAGCAACCACCCTGAACACCCTAGCAACGTCTAGAAATGCTCTAGTAACCACCAAAAAACTCTAGCAACCACCCAGAACACCCTAGCAACTGCCTAGCAACCACCCAGAACACCTAGCAACTGCCTAGTAACCACCCAGAACGCCTAGCAACCACCCAGAACACCCTAGCAACTGCCTAGCAACGCCCTAGCATCCACCCAGAATGCCATAGCAACTGCCTAGCAACACCATAGCAACCACCCAGAACACCCTGGCAACCACCTAGCAACGCCCTAGCAACCACCAAGAATACCCTAGCAACTGCCTAGCAACCACCCAGAACACCTTAGCAACTGCCTAGCAACACCATAGCAACCACCCAGAAAACCCTAGCAACCACCTGGCAACAGCATCTTGCTAAAAACATGCTAGCAACATACTAATCATGCTAGCATCATGCTAGCAACATGCTAATCAAGCTAGCATCATGCTAATCAAGCTAGCAACATGCTAATAATGCAGGCATTATGCTAACAACATGCTAATCAAGCTAGCAACATGCTAATCAAGCTAGCATAATGCTAGCAACATGCTAATCAAGCTAGCATAATGCTAGCAACATGCTAATCATGTTAGCATCTAGCTAAAAACATGCTAGCAACATGCTAATCATGCTAGCATCAAGCTACCAACATGCTAATCAAGCTAGCATAATGCTAACATCATGCTAATCAAGCTAGCATAATGCTAGCAACATGCTAATCAAGCTAACATCATGCTAGCAACATGCTAATCAAGCTAGCATTATGCTAGCAACATGCTAATCAAGCTAGCATAATGCTAGCAACATGCTAGTCAAGCTAACATCATGCTAGCTACATGCTAATCCAGCTAGCATAATGCTAACAACATGCTAATCCAGCTAGCATAATGCTAACAACATGCTAATCATGTTAGCATCTAGCTAAAAACATGCTAGCAACATGCTAATAATGCTAGCATCAAGCGACCAACATGCTAATCAAGCTAGCATCATGCTAGCAACATGCTAATCATGCTAGCATAACGCTACCAATATGCTAATTAAGCTAGCATCATGCTAGCAAAATGCTTATTCAAGCTAGCATCATGCTAACAACATGTTAATCAAGCTAGCATAATGCTAGCAACATGCTAATCATGTTAGCATCTAGCTAAAAACATGCTAGCAAAATGCTAATCATGCTAACATCTTGTTAACAACATGCTAATCAAGCTATCTTAATGCTAGCAACATGCTAATCAAGCTAGCATAATGCTAGCAACATGCTAATCAAGCTAGCATCATGCTAGCAACATGCTAATCAAGCTAGCATTAATGCTAGCAACATGCTAATCATGTTAGCGTCTAGCTAAAAACATGCTAATCATGCTAGCATCATGCTAACATAATGCTAATCAAGCTAACATCATGCTAGCAACATGCTAATCAAGCTAGCATTATGCTAACAACATGTTAATCAAGCTAGCATAATGCTAGCAACATGCTAATCATGTTAGCATCTGGCTAAAAACATGCTAGCAAAATGCTAATCATGCTAACATCTTGTTAAAAGCATGCTAGCAACATGCTAATCATGCTAGCATCATGCTACCAACATGCTAATCATGTTAACAACATGCTAATCATGCTAGCATCATTTTAACAACATGTTAATCATAGTAAATCATGCTGGAATGTGGTAAATCGTAGTAAATCATCTTAGAAACATGGTAAATCGTGGTAAATAATGCTAAAACGTGGTATATCATGGTATCACAACATGTTAATTGTGTTAGCATCTGCCCAGTGGCGAGTTTTGCCACTGCAAGCACCACTTCACATTTTCTTCAGGAAATGTACATTCTAGTGTTGTGATTACTATTCACCTAGACAAAACTTCGGCGCGTAACTCGCCCTGCACCGTTTATCGTAGACCCATGAATGAGGTGTCAAATCGACCGGTTTATTTTGGTGAGGTGTGCTATGACTTTTATAAGCGATCGGGTTTACGATGTTTGTCTGGCGGGCGAAAAATTAGCTGAAAAATGTCCCATAGACTTAACATTGGCACAAAATTTGTAAAATCATATCTTTGGCTCAGAAGGTCATAGAGGCTTGGGGTTGGGCTCTTTTGATTCGTCCTATCAAGCAGCCAATAAGGAGTGACATAACAACTTCATAGCCACGCCCTAGCAACCAGTTACAGGCCCCTTGCAACCACTGAACAACATTTACAAGCCATATCTCAGCAACAAAACATTGTAAAAACACAGAGTTGGGCATTTTTTGACCCAGAATTGCAAATACTCTTTAAATGTTACCCCATAAACTGTATAAACAAACCTTAGCAACCATTTGGAGTACCCTAGCAACTGTACAAACACATAAATGGGCTATATCTCAGCACCAGAACATCGTATAGACATGGTGGTGTGTTTGTTTGTTTCGGTTGGGAAACCAGTCTGTAAATATCACCATGGTAACTGTGTATTCACACCCTAGCAACCATTTAGAACCACCTAGCAACCATATTGCAACATATAGAAGCCATATTTCAGCTCCACAACATCGTACAGACATGGTTGTTGGCTCGTATGCAATCATGTACAACACCCTAGCAACCGAGTGGCGAGTTTTGCCACTGCAAGCACCACTTCACATTTTCTTCAGGAAATGTACATTCTAGTTATTATTCTTATTATTCCACACAAAGTTTGGCGCGTAACTTGCCCCGCACCGTTTGTCACAGACCCCTGAGTGAGGTGTCAAATCGAGCGGCTCATTGAGGAGAGGTGTGCTATGACTTTTCTAAGCGATCGGGTGTACGATGTTCGCACAGCGGACGAAAAAGCGGCCAAAAAAGTCCCATTGACTTTACATGGGGAGTTCTAAAAACATTTGAATCCCAACTGCCGTTTTCACACACACCACTCCAAAGGGCCTGACACCCCTGCGTTTCTCTCCCTCTCTCTCTCCCTCAGAGGATTTATATTATCAAGCAGCCAATAAGTAATGGCCTAAAATCTTCATAGCCACACCCTAGCAACCAGTTACAGCACCCTAGCAACCACTCTGAGCTCCCTAGCAACCACCCTAAACCAATAAATAATATAAAAACATTTTTTTTACATTTTTTAAAGCAATATCACACTCGTAGCCTTGCGATATTGCTCCATGCTTGTGCCTATTCGGCCATAGGCACGAGGCCGCAGGCCGAGTGCCGTACTGAAGGAACTCGTTATTAAAGATTTTAAGAACTCTATAAAAACTCCATAGTAACCATATTTGACAACTACCAACCACCTAGTAACACCATAGCAACTACCAAAAATACCTTAGCAACCACCCTGAACACCCTAGCAACGTCTAGAAATGCTCTAGTAACCACCAAAAAACTCTAGCAACCACCCAGAACACCCTAGCAACTGCCTAGCAACCACCCAGAACACCTAGCAACTGCCTAGTAACCACCCAGAACGCCTAGCAACCACCCAGAACACCCTAGCAACTGCCTAGCAACGCCCTAGCATCCACCCAGAATACCATAGCAACTGCCTAGCAACACCATAGCAACCACCTAGCAACCACCCTAGCAACTGTCTAGCAACCACCAAGAATACCCTAGCAACTGCCTAGCAACCACCCAGAACACCTTAGCAACTGACTAGCAACACCATAGCAACCACCCAGAAAACCCTAGCAACCACCTCGCATGCTAATCAAGCTAGCAACATGCTAATCAAGCTAGCATCATGCTAGCAACATGCTAATCAAGCTAGCATAATGCTAGCAACATGCTAATCATGTTAGCATCTAGCTAAAAACATGCTAGCAACATGCTAATCATGCTAACATCAAGCTACCAACATGCTAATCAAGCTAGCATCATGCTAACATAATGCTAATCAAGCTAGCATTATGCTAGCAACATGCTAATCATGTTAACGTCTAGCTAAAAACATGCTAGCAACATGCTAATCATGCTAGCATCAAGCTACCAACATGCTAATCAAGCTAGTATCATGCTAACATAATGCTAATCAAGCTAGCATCATGCTAGCAACATGCTAATCAAGCTAGCATCATGCTAGCAACATGCTAATCAAGCTAGCATAATGCTAGCAACATGCTAATCATGTTAGCGTCTATCTAAAAACATGCTAGCAACATGCTAATCAAGCTAGCATCATGCTAACATAATGCTAATCAAGCTAGCATCATGCTAGCAACATGCTAATCAAGCTAGCATCATGCTAGCAACATGCTAATCAAGCTAGCATCATGCTAGCAAAATGCTATTCAAGCTAGCATAATGCTAGCAACATGCTAATCATGTTAGCATCTGGCTAAAAACATGCTAGCAAAATGCTAATCATGCTAACATCTTGTTAAAAGCATGCTAACATCATGCTAGCATCATGCTACCAACATGCTAATCATGTTAACAACATGCTAATCATGCTAGCATCATTTTAACAACATGTTAATCATAGTAAATCATGCTGGAATGTGGTAAATCGTGGTAAATAATGCTAAAACGTGGTATATCATGGTATCACAACATGTTAATTGTGTTAGCATCTGCCCAGTGGCGAGTTTTGCCACTGCAAGCACCACTTCACATTTTCTTCAGGAAATGTACATTCTAGTTCTTCTTCTTCTTCTTCTTATTATTCCGCCACAAGTTTGGCGCGTAACTTGCCCCGCACCGTTTGTCACAGACGCCTGAGTGAGGTGTCAAATCGACCGGCTCATTGAGGAGAGGTGTGCTATGACTTTTCTAAGCGATCGGGTGTACGATGTTTGCACAGCGGACGAAAAAGCGGCCAAAAAAGTCCCATTGACTTTACATGGGGAGTTCTAAAAACATTTGAATCCCAACTGCCGTTTTCACACACACCACTCCAAAGGGCCTGACACCCCTGCGTTTCTCTCCCTCTCTCTCTCCCTCAGAGGATTTATATTATCAAGCAGCCAATAAGTAATGGCCTAAAATCTTCATAGCCACACCCTAGCAACCAGTTACAGCACCCTAGCAACCACTCTGAGCTCCCTAGCAACCACCCTAAACCAATAAATAATATAAAAACATTTTTTTTACATTTTTTAAAGCAATATCACACTCGTAGCCTTGCGATATTGCTCCATGCTTGTGCCTATTCGGCCATAGGCACGAGGCCGCAGGCCGAGTGCCGTACTGAAGGAACTCGTTATTAAAGATTTTAAGAACTCTATAAAAACTCCATAGTAACCATATTTGACAACTACCAACCACCTAGTAACACCATAGCAACTACCAAAAATACCTTAGCAACCACCCTGAACACCCTAGCAACGTCTAGAAATGCTCTAGTAACCACCAAAAAACTCTAGCAACCAACCAGAACACCCTAGCAACTGCCTAGCAACCACCCAGAACACCTAGCAACTGCCTAGTAACCACCCAAAACGCCTAGCAACCACCCAGAACACCCTAGCAACTGCCTAGCAACACCATAGCAACCACCTAGCAATGCCCTAGCAACCACCAAGAATACCCTAGCAACTGCCTAGCAACCACCAAGAATACCCTAGCAACTGCCTAGCAACCACCCAGAACACCTTAGCAACTGCCTAGCAACACCATAGCAACCACCCAGAAAACCCTAGCAACCACCACCTGGCAACAGCATCTTGCTAAAAACATGCTAGCAACATACTAATCATGTTAGCATCATGCTAGCAACATGCTAATCAAGCTAGCATTATGCTACCAACATGCTAATCAAGCTAACATCATGCTAGCAACATGCTAATCAAGCTATCATAATGCTAGCAAAATGCTAATCAAGCTAGCATCATGCTAGCAACATGCTAATCAAGCTAGCATTATGCTAGCAACATGCTAATCATGTTAGCATCTAGCTAAAAACATGCTAGCAACATGCTAATCATGCTAGCATCAAGCTACCAACATGCTAATCAAGCTAGCATCATGCTAACATAATGCTAATCAAGCTAGCATAATGCTAGCAACATGCTAATCAAGCTAGCATCATGCTAGCAACATGCTAATCAAGCTAGCATTATGTTAGAAACATGCTAATCATGTTAGCATCTAGCTAAAAACATGCTAATCATGCTAGCATCAAGCTACCAACATGCTAATCAAGCTAGCATCATGCTAACATAATGCTAATCAAGCTAGCATCATGCTAGCAACATGCTAATCATGCTACCAATATGCTAATTAAGCTAGCATCATGCTAGCAAAATGCTATTCAAGCTAGCATTATGCTAACAATATGTTAATCAAGCTAGCATAATGCTAATCATGTTAGCATCTGGCTAAAAACATGCTAGCAAAATGCTAATCATGCTAACATCTTGTTAAAAGCATGCTAGCAACATGCTAATCATGCTAGCATCATGCTACCAACATGCTAATCATGTTAACAACATGCTAATCATGCTAGCATCATTTTAACAACATGTTAATCATAGTAAATCATGCTGGAATGTGGTAAATCGTAGTAAATCATCTTAGAAACATGGTAAATCGTGGTAAATAATGCTAAAACGTGGTATATCATGGTATCACAACATGTTAATTGTGTTAGCATCTGCCCAGTGGCGAGTTTTGCCACTGCAAGCACCACTTCACATTTTCTTCAGGAAATGTACATTCTAGTTATTCTTATTATTATTCTGCCAAAAGTTTGGCGCGTAATGCGCCCCGCACCGTTTGTCACAGACCCCTGAGTGAGGTGTCAAATCGAGCGGCTCATTGAGGAGAGGTGTGCTATATCTTTTCTAAGCGATCGGGTGTACGATGTTCGCACAGCGGACGAAAAAGCGGCCAAAAAAGTCCCATTGACTTTACATGGGGAGTTCTAAAAACATTTGAATCCCAACTGCCGTTTTCACACACACCACTCCAAAGGGCCTGACACCCCTGCATTTCTCTCCCTCTCTCTCTCCCTCAGAGGATTTATATTATCAAGCAGCCAATAAGTAATGGCCTAAAATCTTCATAGCCACACCCTAGCAACCAGTTACAGCACCCTAGCAACCACTCTGAGCTCCCTAGCAACCACCCTAAACCAATAAATAACATAAAAACATTTTTTTTACATTTTTTAACCCTCTGGGGACCAAGCTGTTTTTGGGGCCCTTGAGATGTTCTGACATGCTCTGACATTTGTGCTTTTTTCAGTTATTTATAAACATGTTAATGGCAAAGGTGTAAATTCACTCTATATAGCACAAACAGGCCTACCATAATATGCGAGCAACATGTATGTAGATGTTTGTATTTTTAAGAGAATAATGTTTATGCGTGGTTATTTAAAAAAATAAAAATGAAAGTTGCTGAAATAAGACCACAAAACTCATACAAAATATGTGCCCACAAGACTTTTGACTAATGGATGTTTTCTCTTGGAGTTCTAGCTTCAAAATTATGTGAAAATAGTCTTGCTTTATCGTTCACAAAAAAAAAATACATTGATTTAAATGGTGTAAAACAGGTTTTGCTTGGAAAGCCAATATGCGAGGGGGAGGAGTAGTTTACACCTTAGATTACCCAGTCCCACCCACTCTGCATAATGACTCTGCATAATTAGCCATTCATTCAGGTGTGACACTGACTGAGCCACAATGCAAGGACAAAATAGCCTATATATTTAGAAGAAGACTTATATTGACCATTTAAGATTTTGCTTACATCTATCTTGTAAATATGTTTTGCTATTTTATTAAAAAGGTTACAATTACAACAATAATTACAATTTCAGCAATATTTCTGCAAAAAAAGTACTCTTTCTTTGTAAAAAAAAAAAAAAAAGATTATAGGCCTACATTTTATCATATGTATTCATTAGTTTGAATATAGCCAACATTGGAACATCTTAGTCTATGACTTTATTTTTGACAAAATAGTATTTTATATATATGAGCAGAAAAGCTTATTTGATGTGACAGTATATTCTACAGTAAAAACTGTACCCAAATCTAGTCAACAAAATGTTGTCTTTCATACTTCGCCTGACTGTAACGCAGTAACTGTAACTGTAAAAGCAGTTTATTCTTTCACACACAGACGCGCGATTCATATTTAGGCTAAACAGTCTTTACAAATATGTACCCTTCATTCATCTCACAGAAACGCTATTCATATTATAGAAACGCGATTCATCTTTTTGTTTACATAAGCCTACAACGTTATTCCATAACGTTATTCCACATTAACACTTGAGAAAGGATAACTTAGCCTACCTCACTCCTCAGCGGGATCTGCTCCTCATATCAGCACGGAAAATTTTCTCCATAAGGTAGGCTATATTATGCCTCTTTGTTTACAGCTGATGATCTTTGTTTACAGCTGATGACAGGCCATGATCTGAACGTCCATTGACAGCCAGAATTAGTCGATTAATGACACTGAGAAATTATGTCCAATCTGGCCATAATCTAAACGTCTACTGACAGCCAGAACTAGTTCAGAAAAGACGTTCATACTGACTATAATCTGGACGTCCGTTGACATCCAGAAACAGTCCATAAAGGAACACTTAAGAAATGGTGCTGTCACGTTTCACAGACTGAAATGGTTCTCAGAATTTGCGTTTGAATAGCACGCGCTCTCCGGGGCGTGGTCAAATTACTTTTGAATGGCTCCTAATGAGCTCGACTGGAGTCGCTCTCTTTTTATACAGATTACAGAAGCTGATAATATTTGTTTTTTATATAAATTACTTCATTTAAAAGCTGCGATCTCAAGCTTTATGCCCGTGGGTCTGTTTGCCTGTTTGACTGAATTTTCGCGGAGTTATAGATAATTTTCGAACGCGTTTCAAATGGGAGTTTACTGACAGAGAGAAGGCAGAAATAGCATCATGTTAGTTTTTCTTTATTTGTCAAAAAGCAAAACACTTTATTTGTATTGTGAGTATACAGAAAAAAAATAGAAACTGAACAGGATCGATTGATGTATTACACGAAAATGAAAGATCAAAATTAACAGAGCATTTTGTGTTTATTTTTCATTGCTAAAAAAAAAAACGAGCAAAACGCGCGGGCGCGTTTTTGGTCCCCAGAGGGTTAAGGTGGCTCTACTATTTGCATTGGCGTTGCTCAAAAGAGGAGAAGATCTGCAGGCCCTGTCCGTAGACTTTCCCCCAGGTATGATCAGAGCTATTTTGCACACCTCCTGTAACCAGCCACCCGGTCGTACTTCCCTTCGCCGCATGAATCGCCATAGCAATAGAGAGGATGCATCTACTATAACCAATCCAGGCTCTTAGGATTTATGTAGGGCCAGTGGCGTACATTCTCCCAGTTTTTTGCAAGTGTGGATATCTGCAGGTTGGAGTAATGAGCATGACAAAAGGTTGGGTCATGCTGAATGGTAGGTGCGTGTAGAAGGGTCTTTATTATTGGTCGCAAAAGCTGTCGACCAAGGTGTGCGGCAGGGTTAGTTTCTGTTGTAGCAATTCACACCTCCAAAACACACCTCCTTTCTGCATGCCCATTGCTTATAGATGCTATCGCTCTGTCCTATGAGGCTCTCGTAATGGCTTTGCCTCTGGAAATCCAGAAGGAGTGTAGCATCTTCTATAGCTCTATCTAGGGGTGAGCCCTTACATAAGGTTTGTGCTGCAGCCGGCTGGCCCTCTCCGCACACATTACTCAGGATTTACAGTCTGGACATGGGCTCAACCCCAGGGTCACAGGTCCTTCAGTGTTTACCAAGTCATGTCTGCATTCAACAGTTGTCTGTGCCAGTATTACACAGCCTTGTTGAGCAGAAATTCTTCCTCAGTGTGGCAGCGTTGGTAATGGCATTCCCATAGTGTCAATGCCATGACAGAGTTGAGTTCCGAAAGGGAACGTTTCCGGTTACGCATGTAACTTGGTTCCCTGAAAGGGGAATTAGATGCTGTCATGGTGTTGACACTATGGAAATGTCATTACCAACCCCTCTTAGGGAACCAGGTTATATACGTAACCTGAGACAATTTTTCCTTCAAATGATATTGAATCTGTCCAGTGATATTTTTGATAGCACATTCACATTTTTGTAACAACATTTCAATCTTACCTGGATGTTTTTTGTTTCCTTCGTCTGCTAAGAAATGAAGTCCTCTGGTGTCTCTGTTTAAAATCTGAAGTTCATCAGGTTTGGGTTGTAACACTTCCTATTTTTGAAGGAATGGTTCATAAAATCATTTTCTAAATAAATAAAATAAATAAATAAAAACTTCCTCAAAGATTTTGTATTCTTAACCTCAATAAATATTTCTGGTTACACTTGCAGATTTTGTCTGAGGGAGTGCACTTACCTGTGCATTCACCGCAGCTAGGGTCGCCAACCATAGATATGTACAGTAGATGCAGCTCGGCTGCTTCAGGTACGTCAAAAGTGCCGCCATCTTGGAATCGTCAACAAGGAGACCTGTTTCAATGTCAATGTGAAAGAAAGAGATGCCTGTCACAACCTTGTCTTGTTTAGTTTCATGGTCATATTCTGCTTAGGTTTCCCTGTCACCATTTGTTCTCATTCTTTGTTTGTTTTTTCTTAAGTGTTCCTTTCTAATTATATATAGTTATAGGCTGCCTGCATTTTTCTTATAAAATAAATGTAAAATTATCATTATTATTTTAATTACTATATTATATTTATATATGTAATTTTATAGTAATGAAATGGTGCTGTCATGGTGCGCTCAGCTACGCCTCCCTCTGGTCTCATCTGCTCCCTCTCTCCAGAATATTAGAACTGCACTTCCCATCACTCCCTCTTACCATTACCACTCTCCATCCCTGCCTGGTTTCCCTGATCATACTCATCACCGCCACCTGTTCTCCATCAGCTCACCTTTATCTGGAGTGTCCCTTCCATTATTCCCTCGCGAAGTCTTGTGTTGCATTGCGGACATTACCAAGCGTTTTCCCTGTATCATTCTCTGTGTTTCTCTGGACCTTAGATCTCTGCCTGGACTCTGGACTCTGTGACCCTTTTCTGCCTGCCCCGACTTCAGCCTGTGTTTCACTACGAGTACTGGATATTCCCTTTGATTCTTGCATGTCTCATTATATGTCTGCTTACCATCTCAGGTTACGAATGTAACCCTGGTTCCCTGAGAGGGAATGAGACACTGCGTTGAGACGCAGTGGGAACGCCCTGCGTGATTGCGTCGTGAAGCACGTGTATATTCAGTCCAATGGAAAGACGCAGACTGATCTCATGAAATGGCCCACTGAGCAAGCGACGTCTGTGGACGTACAAAACAGGTTGATATCAAGTCCGCCCGTCCAGGCCATGATCTGAACGTCCATTGACAGCCAGAATTAGTCGATTAATGACACTGAGAAATTATGTCCAATCTGGCCATAATCTAAACGTCTACTGACAGCCAGAACTAGTTCAGAAAAGACGTTCATACTGACTATAATCTGGACGTCCGTTGACATCCAGAAACAGTCCATAAATGACGTGAATAAAGATGTCCAATCCGGCCATAATCTAAACGTCTACTGACAGCCAGAACTAGTTCAGAAAAGACGTTCATACTGACTATAATCTGGACGTCCGTTGACATCCAGAAACAGTCCATAAAAGACGTGAATAAAGATGTCCAATATGGCCATAATCTAAACGTCTACTGACAGCCAGAACTAGTTCAGAAAAGACGTTCATACTGACTATAATCTGGACGTCCGTTGACATCCAGAAACAGTCCATAAATGACGTGAATAAAAATGTCCAATCCGGCCATAATCTAAACGTCCACAGACAACCAGAACTAGTTCAGAAAAGACGTTCATACTGACTATAATCTGGACGTCCGTTGACATCCAGAAACAGTCCATAAAAGACGTGAATAAAGATGTCCAATATGGCCATAATCTAAACGTCTACTGACAGCCAGAACTAGTTCAGAAAAGATGTTCATACTGACTATAATCTGGACGTCCGTTGACATCCAGAAACAGTCCATAAAAGACGTGAATAAAGATGTCCAATCCGGTCATAATCTAAATGTCCACTGACAGCCAGAACTAGTTGAGAACAGACGTTCATACTGACTATAATCTGGACGTCCGTTGACATCCAGAAACAGTCCATAAAAGACGTGAATAAAGATGTCCAATCCGGTCATAATCTAAATGTCCACTGACAGCCAGAACTAGTTGAGAACAGACGTTCATACTGACTATAATCTGGACGTCCGTTGACATCCAGAAACAGTCCATAAATGACGTGAATAAACATGTCCAATCCGGCCATAATCTAAACGTCTACTGACAGCCAGAACTAGTTGAGAACAGACGTTCATACTGACTATAATCTGGACGTCTGTTGACATACAGAAACAGTCCATAAAATACGTGAATAAAGATGTCCAATATGGCCATAATCTAAACGTCCACTGACAGCCAGAACTAGTTCAGAACAAAATGACAAACAATATCTGTAAATTAATTAACTGACTGTTACGGACTATATCATTAACTGTTAAATTGATCTTGCTGGTCAGACACCAACAGGGTTCATGATGCACACATGGCACTTTTAAGTCCTTCTGGGAAGTTTGTATTCATGAGGTTTTACAATTTTTTTTATGTTTTAAATAGTGGTGGGCCGTTATCGGCGTTAACGTGCTGCGTTAACGCGAGACTCTTATCGCGCGATAAAAAAAATATCGCCGTTAATCTATTCTCCAAGTTGGGTTGGGAGATGGCTCTATACTACACAAGCTATGATGACGCAATCTACCCGCGGCCGCGAGGTACACCCGGCTGCAACGCATCATATTCGTCGTCATCTTAAGTAAACACGGCTGAAAGTGAAAGCTGGTGAAAAAGATCGGTGCAACATCCATTATTTGGACTTGGTTCGGGTTTAAGCCGTCAGACGAGCAGCAGCAAACTATATACAGAGTGTGTGGGGTAACAGTTCGGTAAGTTAACACACGACTAATCCGTTCTACCACCTCAAATTCAAAACGAAACATGATATCACTGAATACCAGCGCGCGCGTATTATTCCCATTCCAATATATCTTAGTGGTGTAGCACATAATCTCGATTTTAAGAATCGTTGTTGTGTTTCTTTTTAACTGAAAAGACATCAGTTAGACAATATTCTAATTTTAAATTTGGGGTTTCATAAGCTCCAAGCCATAATAAACATTAGACCTACTTAAGTCTCTGCAGCTAGTGTACTTAAATTTTATTTATCTGCAAAATTATGTTGTATACTTACAGTTTTGCACAATATATGTTCTCAAAACTACATACACCCTTTAAAAAAAAATACATTTAGCAGTTGTTTAGCATGGGTCTGTGTAATCTGTTCTGAAATGGTTTTATTATAATATACTGTATATCGTTATCGCAAGAGGCTGCAATGTATATCACAATATAGATTTTAGGCCATATCGCCCATCCCTAATTGATAGCCTATAGTAGTTGATAATAACATAGGCCTACCTAATGTTGCCTATGGACGGTAACAGTACAGTAGTAACCTTTTATAGTCTATGAGTAGAACAGCTTTCTCAAGCAGTTTGTGATGCATTTTGGAAACAGGAGATGAGCCCCTGGTCTAATGCGCCACCTGGCTTGAGAAACCCGTTCTCAAAGACTTACTTTTATAGTCATTATTTGGGTAGCACACATATTCTGAATGCCTTCGGCAGAATTCAAATGAGCCATTTTAATCTAGATTAATCTAGATTAATTTCAAAATTAATCTAGATTAATCTAGATTAAAAAAATTAATCTATGCCCACCTCTAGTTTTAAATTAATTTATGAAGCCACTGTAAAAAGTATCATTAGCCTACATGTTATATTGTTATACTATAACACTGTCATATTTTGTGCAGGCATTAGCTTACTTCATCGTAAATAGAAAAGCCTGACAATGTAAATGCTAAATACCCAAGTATTGTGGTATTCCACAATGTTTCTCACTGACACACTCATAACTCGAGATTGTGGATTAAAGAAAATCCCAAGCTTCCTACTCATATTTTCATCATTGTGGCGGCGTTCATGTGTGTTCAATTTGTAAATACGATCTTTATGATACTAGGTATGTCTTGAATGCATCAATAGCTCTAGTTTAGGGACAATCCATACAAACAATCTTTATTAAACAGACTGTCACAGTGAGAAGATTTTTGTCCTTTATCAATGCTAAAGGCCTAACCACTGCAGTTAACACCATGCTGTTAAATAAAAGTCTGTAGACAAGTCTTAAGGTTAGGGTTAGGGTTAACCTTAACCCTTAATTTCTAACCCAGACCCGGTTTCACAGACAGGGTTTAGATAAAGCCAGGATTTGTCCTTAGTTCAATTTGGGTATTTAATTATAGCTTTTAAAAATGTGCCTTAGAAAAAAAAAAAAACATTACTGGCGTGCATCTTGAGACAAAACAATGGCACTGCCATAAGATATGTTGCTTTCAGGTAATACAGCTCAAACATGCATTTTAGTCTGGGACTACAGGCTTGCCTGTGAAGTGTGAAACCCGGGGTATTATGTTGTAACTTGTATAGAATTATGCCAATGTTACCAAAGTGTTGCGTTGGACAGAGGATTAACTCTAAACCAACAGGTTGTGTAACTGTGCCACACAGGGTGAAAATGGATGTTGACATTATTAGGCATAAGAGTGTTTCTAAAGGAAAGGTCAATAATTTGTGAAAGTGTAAAAGGGTCATTATGGGTCACATGAATGTAACTGTCACCACCATGATGCCAATTCCTTAGATTTTCATATAGATCTACATACAGAATTGTATATGAATATATGCAGTGTTTGCTCTGTTTAATATACTGTTTGCTCTATTAAATTGCACTTTATCAGAACAGTGGTAAATAAATATTATATATGGTCAGTTACTGTAAGTTCTTACAGTATTTTTAATCTTTCATTTTTATTGTTGAATTTTTAATCATGCACTGCAATGAAAAAACAATTTAACCAATTGATTAGCCTAAATATAACAGCCAGCCTACAAATACAACCAAATAAATAGCACACAATATATATATATATATATATATATATATATATATATATATATATATATATATATATATATATATATATATATATATATATATATTATATATTATATTATATTTTCATATTTCCCTGTAATTGCAATGTTGCCACACTATTGGCTGTCTCTCCTAGCTGTTTTGAGCATGATTGGTTATTCTCTGTTTATTCTGACTGTCATCCAGGAATCTAGCCAATGACAACTATGCGCGCCTTTACGAGTCAAGTTTGAATAAACGTCAGTTGAGTGAGTCGGTGTTTGCTTTGCTGCTGCGCGTGATCTTCAATATTTGCCTATTCTGTGGGTTTTACATCGTTTAAAACATGGATTATTTTTCATCGGACTGCTAAATGTTTATTTTGAGCGAGTTGCTGGGTGTTGCTGGATGTAAATGAAGAACAAACAAGGAATATGGACAAAGAATTTTATCAACGGAAATATTGCAATCTACGGAAGGTAAAACTTTATTTTATACAAATTCTGCTACATCAAGATATAGTGTATTAAATTGAGAATCTAAACGCGATTAGAGCAATATTAGTGCTTACGGTATTCCAATGTATTAATGTTATGTGCTGCTAGCATGTAACTTCTGTAACTTGTCTAACTTAGTTTATGATAAAATAAAACTCAGCATGGGAGCTTACAACGAGTGAACTGAGAATATATATTAATATTGTATCTTTAGACAGAAAGGAACTGTCACAGTCTTATACTATAAGAATCTGCAAACTAGGCTTATGAATCTATTGATCGCGGGATGGCTAACGTTAACCGATCAGTTAAATTAACGAGTCGTAATAATATGTTTTGGAGCTGGTGAGTCAATTTAGCAAGCTTTTGCAAATGTCTCCGTAAGTAAGTAAAACAAATAACTAATATTGATGTGTATGTGTGTGTTTCCTTCATGATCCAGGCATTTGGGGAATAAATATTATCCAGCCACACGATGTTCAGATGCGGTGAGTATTGTCATAAAATACACGTGAAATAGAGGCAGAATATGTGAATCTGCTCAAATGCACTGGTTCAAAACCTCCAGACAAGCTTTATCTTCTTGAGTTTACAGGTCTAGCTGACCCAAAAATAAATGTCTTTCAAAATGAAAGTATTTTCAAACCTGTATAACTTACTTTTGTGAAACACAAGAATTTTGGGAATAAAACAACTGTATGCATTGTTGCCTATGACAAAAATAAAAGGCATTTTTCAAGATATCTTAATTATGGTTCTACATAAGAAACTCATACAATTTCAACATATGGGTGAGTAAGCTACATAATGAGATAACTATTTTTTTATTTTTTTTTATTTTTTTTTTGGATGAGCTGTTCTTTTAAAGGATTAGTTCACCTCAAAGTTGAAAATTCTGTCATCATTTACTCAACCTCAAGTTGTTTCAAACCTGTATGAATTTCTTTCTTCTGCTGAACACAAAGAAAGATATTTTGAAGAATGTCTGTAACTTGGGTCCCATTGACTTCCATAGTATTTTTTTTCCCTACTATAGAAGTCAATGGGACCCAAGTCTGTCTGGTTACCGACATTCTTCAAAATATCTTTCTTTGTGTTCAGCAGAAGAAAGAAATTCATACAGGTTTAAAACAACTTGAGGGTGAGTGAATGATGACACAATTTTCAACTTTGAGGTGAACTAATCCTTTAAGGACATTTGCTAAATTAACCATGTTTTTTATTATAGTGTAGAAACCATGTTTTTATGGTGGATAGTGAGTATAGGAGCAGGCTGCACTGCATATATTAATAAACTTTTAGAGTGCTGGCCTGGATAATTGTAATACGTAAAATAGGAAAGAGGCCGCACTATGCATAAACTTTTATTTGCAAAAATGCGTTTCGGCGCGTGGAAACTGATGAAGGCACGCGCCGAAACCTGTTTTTGCAAATAAAAGTTTATGCATAGTGCGGCCTCTTTCCTATTTTACGTATTACAATAATTTATTACCATTTGGTTAGTGTCGCAAAACATTGTTAATTTTTAGTAAGGGTTCTCCAGATTTATATAACACTTATGGAACATTAAAAAATGGTCCTATGTTACGCGATCAATAATCCTATTAAAACTCTTTAAAAAAATATATATATTTTTAGATCAAGCATTGGACTTACGGAGCAGAATAGGCACCAACAGAGAAACAAGTCCATCACTAGTAAGTATCCACTGCAGTATCTTCTGGTTACACTTTATTTCGATAGTCCACTTTCACTAACATGTCAACTAACTCTCATTAGAGTATTAGTAGGCTGTAGTAGACAGTCAATAGACTGGTAGGTTAAGTTTAGATGTTAGGATTCGGGTTAGGAGAATAAGTTGACTTGTAGTTGCCAAGTAACTTATAGTCAGTAGAATGTCTGTTAGGGGACCAACAAAACAGAGTGTTAGCAAATATTAAGCAGACAGTCTACTAATACTCTAATGACAGATAGTTGACATGTAGTTGCAAAGTTACTTATAGTTAGTAGAATGTCTAAAGTGGACTATCGAAATAAAGTGTTACCCAGTATTTACATCCGCAGTCAATTTTAAAGGCACAATGCACTCCGAAATTAAAAAATGATCTCTTTTTTTCTTCTCTCGTGCCATTCTAGATATATATGTGACTTTCTTTCCACAAAGATTTTTTGAAAAATTATCCATTATTGTAAGCCAATATAATGCAAGTGCATACGCCAGAAACTTCATACAGCGTACTCACAGCTTGCTGTGTTGTTCACACAAGATGTTTTCTGCACTTATCATGTGAGCTTTACAATGCTCTTGGACTTTTTCGACCTTCAGCATTTTGGTGTCTATTCACTTGCATTATTTGACACACAAACACAAGAGATGGATAATATTTCTAAAAGTCTAGTTTATTTTTTCTAAAATATGTGTTTTCATCTGAAGAAAGAAAATCATATACCTTTTGGTCGGCATAAGGTAGATAAAATGAAGGGGGAATCAGTTTGCTCTCCTTTACCTAGTATTATTTATAAACATTACATGTGATTTAATAAATGTACAATTAAAGGGGTGTTCGAAGCAAACATCTAAATCCCTTCACAAAGAGCCCTTCCACAAAAGGGTTAGCAAAGGGGGACATGCATCTGATGGTAAATTAACTGAAGTAATTTTATCTTATAGTAATTTTATATTATATTTATGGTAATGTGACCTAGGATGGCAAGTTCCTGTGTTTCATTTTAAAGTAGATATGGTGGAAGAGTTAAGTTTAAAGGGATAGTTCAGGATTTTAGACATGAATCTCTATAGCTTCCCCATAAGCAGTGTGGTGCATTGACCATGACTTACCCCCGACAGCGTCCTGTGAGCCGAGCTCCGGTCCAGTTTTGGTCAAGATGAAATTAGTCCGGCAAGTTTGCTGGGGTCACGTCAATAAAGTTTTTTTCTTCTCAAATCAATATGTGTTCAAAAGAGTGATATATTTGCAGCACAAAACCGCTGTCTATGGAGAGGTCAGACCTCGTAATGGCTTGGCACTATTTTCTTCCCCGTCATATCACTGCGCGCTGCCGCTACCTACAGCCAGCTGGGAGCCGCGCACGTGTCACTTTGTTTACAGCTCGTAAAGAGAACGATAACATGTCTGACTACAGCAGCGACGATGACAACATTGACTTCGACACACAGCCAAAAGGATATCTTAGAAAGGACAGAAAGAGAGAGGATGGACAGAGAAGTTGAACAAGTTGAAGCTGGAGCCACAGCTGCTGCAGTGAGACATCGAGTGGCCGACAAATGGTGGTGTCGCTCTTGGTGAGTAGCTATGTTAGCTCGTTCGTGTAGCTGTTCTGAGCACGTAAACACTGCTGTAAACACTGCCGAACAACTGAAAAAGTGGTGTGCGCCTGCGCAGCTCGCAGCTGGCTGTAGGTAGCGGCAGCGCGCAGTGATATGACGGGGAAGAAAATAGTGCCAAGCCATTACGAGGTCTGACCTCTCCATAGACAACGTTTTAGTGACGCAAATATATCACTCTTTTGAACACATATTGATTTGAGAAGAAAAAAGCTTTATTGCCGTGACCCCAGCAATCTTGCCGGACTAATTTCATCTTGACCAAAACTGGACCGGAGCTCGGCTCACAGGACGCTGTCGGGGGTAAGTCATGGTCAATGCACCACACTGCTTATGGGGAAGCTATAGAGATTCATGTCTAAAATCCTGAACTATCCCTTTAACATAGAATAATTGAGTTGTTTGTTTGGGTTTGCTATATTACACACATTTTCATCATACCGAAGTTCCATAGGTAAAACTTTTATTAACAGATGCGTTAATGTAACTACCTGCAGGGTTAAAAGAAAAGACGTCAAGAACACACAAACTTAAGGAACTTTTACACATCAACAATGTACTAAAAACGGAAACGTTTTTTCTTTGTACAGATGACAATGTTATTAAAACGATTACCGTTTGGACAGATCCACTGTGTTAATCTACATGTTCCTTATTTTGGTGATGCACATTTTTCTATCAGACATAAGTTTTAGATACCAGACAAAACGAATGAAATGTGACCCATGCTAATTAATTCCCCCCTTTTACCTCTCTCTTTTATCTTTCTGTGGCCAGGATCCGTCATTCATCAGAACAGCTACCAAGAGAAGTGAGTATTCGTCCTCTACCTCCTTTGTCTCAATGTTATTTCAACACTATTGGTCTCCAAAGTACTATATGTGTTTATATTAGGGGTGTAAGATTAAGAAAATGTCATAATTCGATACAATTGCGATTTTCGATGCAAAAACGATTCACAGTATGTAAATGTAGTTACTTTTCCTATATAGGTATTAGGGATGTGCATCTCCATAACTGAGGCCGATACGATACGCATCTCGATGCATAGCCAACAATACAATACATTATTGATACATATAAGCAGCTGCCAGCTACCGATGCAATGCAATACGATTCACTTTTATTACGATCCGGTGCGATTCGATTTCGATTCAACGCATTGCAAAAATATGATGCTATGCAATTCAATATGGTATAGATAGTTCACTTTTATTTCTTTTATTCAGACATAGGGCAAATCATAAAGTAGCAAAGTGCCATCTGACTTTTAACACATGGCTCTCTCACAATCAAAAGATTTGGTTTCCACAAAAAAAGCAGGTACTGTAGGCTAACTGACCAGAAAGCAGGTGCTGTTATTACTGTATGTGCTTCACGGGCCGTTTATCAGTTTGGACCAGTGCAGCGTGAGCCGATCTTGATCAATCGACACTGTTACTACACGGCGCTAAGAGATACCCACTGAAGTAATAACATCGCTGCGAGATCTATTGAGAAGCATTCATATATCTCTGTTATTAACGGATCAAACAGTGCTGACATGGAAATATTGTGCCATGAATGAACAATCCAGTGTCCACAGATCAGCAACATTCACCATGGATTTACTGTAGTAAAACAAACTGTAACCATGGAAGTTTGGCAGGAATAGTAGGCTATAATGCTTTCAAGTTACATTACGTTGGTTTTATTTTGACATGAATAAAATTACTGCCCTCAAAGTTAATCTGAACTAAAATAAACCTTTGTTTATAACTACAATATTACATTACATTTTTTTTCAAGTAGCTGTTTTACATGCTTCTAAGGCCGGTGACACACTGGATGCGTGGCGTGAGCGTGGCGTTTCTGTTGCGTGTCAGCTGCGTGGCGGCTGCGTCGCGTTTTCCATGTCTTTGCACACCAGAAGCGTGTCTGACGCGGCGCTGCCATAGACAGGGCGCTGCTGCTGCTAGGTGACATATTGGTGATATATTTGACACATGGGGAGAGAGTTGTGGAAGGCCTATACTTCATGTTAAACATAAATATATAGCAGCAGAGACAACGTCGGCAGTGTTGACGGCAATATAGACTATAGAATATTTCGTTCTGTATTGACAGGTGCAGTATTTGAAAATCGATAATATTTTTTTTAATTGCATTTATATTTGCATTTATGTCAAACCCTAGACACTTTCAAACATCAAAATGACATTTATTAATATGTATTCGTGTCAAAATGTCATATAAACATCTTTTCCTATTCAATTTTGCTTGGAAACGCTTCCAAGACGCTTGCGTGTCGCGTGAAAAATAGGCGTCGGTTCTATTTGTAGCATGCACGCGTTTTCCGCGCGGCTCGAGCCGCGCCTGAGACGCGCGTGTCACGCACGCAGTGTGCAAGCTCTAACCTGTTAACATGGGAGCCGAAATAAAAACGGACACGCCACGCAGCTGAGACGCTTACGCCACGCATCCAGTGTGTCACCGGCCTAAGAGTCGATTATAGCTTCATCATTCCTCAAAGTAAAAAAAAAAATCATACTTTATGATGTTACGTTTAATAAAATTTGTATTTTTTTTAAAATATTAAATCAAGGAAATTTCTCTGGCATTTCTTTCTTTTTCCTGTATCGAAAATGTACCGAACCATGACACAAGTGTATCGTATTGAACCGAACCATGAATTTTGTGAACCGTTAACTTACACCCCTAATATGTGTGTGTGTGTGTGTGTGTGTGTGTGTATATGGGGCTGTTTAAACCTGGCCACTTGATGCGTTTTCTCAGATCGGATAGCTATCTGTTTTATCACAACAATTCCATTTACACCTGGTCACATAAATGTGTTTTTGCAAAATGGATATAAATCAGATCTTCGATTCCCTCGCTATGCAAATTTAATGGCGTTCACGTCACCGAAAGCAACAGATATGAACTGCATTTTATTGATCATCCGTTAAAATTTCTAAATCAAAGACAGCAATAGGAGAGAGCGGCAACAGCCCTGGTAAGATCATTTCGTTTCTTTACTTTTAATGATGATAACTGTGTGTTAAGCATCGGGGACTTACTTTCACTTTAATTTGTGATAGTTTGCACGTTGGCTTGATGAATAACGTTAGATGGTCAGCGGCGATGCGGCAGTAGCGTCGTCATAACTTGCTATAACATGACATATAGCCTAAAACACGCTCTCACAACTTTATTTTAGAGCGTTTTTGGGAGGAGTAAAATTTACATGTGGTTTCAACAACCAGATGCATTTACACTTGTCCAGTTTCTTCTGGAATGCGGCCCAGACCACCTCCTGAAGTGGTGTGAGCAATCAGATTCAAATGCGTCACGAATGCGTTTCGGAGGCCATTTAATCCTGGTCTTTTCAAGATCATATAGCTATCCGATCACTAAAATCGCATGCAGTTGTAAATGGCACCTATATGTGTGTGTGTGTGTGTGTGTGTGTGTGTGTGGAATGCCTTATATCAGGCTTGATGTAATTTTACTTGATTTGTGATTTATTTCATTTAATTGATTCGAGTACTAACATTTTCAACTATGTATCTCTGCTATAAGCTAAACCACAACAGTGGCATTTGTATTTATTTATTTATTTAACATGTGGATTTTTTTGCTTTGATTGTAGCTGCTGTCATGAAATGGGACCCAGCTGCAATAGAGGCCCAAATAAAGTCTGTAGCCGATCATCTGAAACTGCTTGCTGCTATAAATGAAGCTTGTGAACCTTATAGCAGCCATATTTTGTTAATTGTTATGTTATTGTTTTAACAACATTTTATAGACTATTTAAAGGGAAATTGTGTTAATTTACAACTTTACTGTTCAGGCTTTTAAGTTGTATTGTGTTAATTTATACTTTAGTCTTCTGGCTGTTAAGTTTTGGTCCAGCAGAACAAAATAGTAATAAAAAATATATTTTGAGATTTGAATAGTTGATTTCTTGGAGTGATTAGTTTGTTTTACAGGAAAATGGTAAGCAGTTTATTACAGTTATATTGTTAAGATATACAAATGCAAGTATAT
Organism: Leuciscus idus; assembly: GCA_021554675.1. NCBI lineage: Eukaryota > Metazoa > Chordata > Actinopteri > Cypriniformes > Leuciscidae > Leuciscus > Leuciscus idus. The sequence goes on along the minus strand of JAJAVR010000031.1, from coordinate 427,127 downwards.
ACACTACACAGTTATTCAATTGAATATTCAATATTCTTTCAAATCTTATTTAGGTCTATGGTCTGTGTGTCTGCAGTTTCATGACACGACAACCATTAACATTGAGTAACTGGGTTTTTCTCAGTGAGAACTAGCTCCCTCACTGCCACTGTTTTGTAAATATTTGTAAGTAAATATTTTTTAAAGTTGGATCCTTGAAAAATGCACATATAGGATTTCCATGTCAGTATGGGTCTTTAACAGTCTTTGACATTTCTACTACAGAAAACACTTCTAATACAACTTTTATTCTGACTGCCTTTAGATGTCTAACAATTACGTCTGTAGCAAGTCTTTACTTGACATCTATAGAATGTCCAGAAAAGACGTAAAAAAAACTTTCATTCTGGCTCCTGTGAGGACGTCTTCTGGATGTCTAAGAATGACGTCTTTAGCACGTCTTTAATTGACGTCTATACAATGTCCAGAAAAGACGTAAAAAAAACTTTCATTCTGGCTCCTGTGAGGACGTCTTCTGGATGTCTAAGAATGACGTCTTTAGCACGTCTTTAATTGACGTCTATACAATGTCCAGAAAAGACGTATAAAAAACTTTCATTCTGGCTCCTGTGAGGACGTCTTCTGGATGTCTAAGAATGACGTCTTTAGAACGTCTTTAATTGACGTCTATACAATGTCCAGAAAAGACGTAAAAAAAACTTTCATTCTGGCTCCTGTGAGGACGTCTTCTGGATGTCTAAGAATGACGTCTTTAGCACGTCTTTAAATGACGTCTATACAATGTCCAGAAAAGACGTATAAAAAACTTTCATTCTGGCTCCTGTGAGGACGTCTTCTGGATGTCTAAGAATGACGTCTTTAGCACGTCTTTAATTGACGTCTATACAATGTCCAGAAAAGACGTAAAAAAAACTTTCATTCTGGCTCCTGTGAGGACGTCTTCTGGATGTCTAAGAATGACGTCTTTAGCACGTCTTTAATTGACGTCTATACAATGTCCAGAAAAGACGTATAAAAAACTTTCATTCTGGCTCCTGTGAGGACGTCTTCTGGATGTCTAAGAATGACGTCTTTTAGACGTCTTCTAGACGACTTTTTGCTCGCTGGGGGCATATGTATGTATACGCCAATTCGTATTTCCATTTTTGGCGTGTTATCAACACGCATAATCGATTTTCAGCGTGTTTATCAACGCAGGTGACTTAACGTTACATTACTGTATATATAAATATATGACCTACCCCAACCGCGTCCCTAAACCTACCCGTCACTGGGGTTAATACCATTTATGAGTGTTCCCCTACCATCCTAGGAAAAAAATATTGCTCCCCAGATGTAGATATACTTTTTGCTCCGTTTCGCTCGGACATTTAACGGCGTACACATACACGCGGAATCACTCTGACGTTTAACGGCGTAGACATACACGCGGAAGATGACGGTTCGTTTCGGCGTGGACATACACGCGGATAGCTCAAAATGCGTATAAATAATGCGTGTATGTTTACGCAAAGTCATGATGTCATGTTGAAAGACGAGATGTCATAGGCGGGTGACATCATCGACCAGGAAACTATAAAGCACCCCTGGAAACAGACCGTGACAGCTTCTGAAAAGCCAAAGCAAGGCATGCACGGAGTATGGCAAGGCGACGCAGTGTCTCGTTCCCTCTCAGGGAACCAGGGTTACATACGTAACCTGAGACGTTCCCTTTCAAGGGAACTCGAGCTGCGTTGAGACACGGTGGGAACCCTATACCCACAACGCCATATGACAAATGCCTGCTCTGTATGAAGACCATGCGCACACTAGGAACAACCACCGTAGACCCTGGAGTGGAGCCATAAAGCCATTTTAAGTCATAAAATCTAACAAATGTATGCGGTGAGGACCAGCCTGCCGCATTACAGATGTCATAGAGTGAAACTCCAGATAATAAAGCCTTAGAGGCAGCCATACTCCTGGTAGAATGGGCCGGGACAGCCAAAGGTGAAGGCTGTCCGGCCGCTTCATAAGCAAGTGAGATAGCCTCAACTACTCACTTGCTCATTATCTGTTTAGATGCAGGGCAACCTATCTTACATGTTGGTAACCCGAAGCAGACAAATAACTGCTCTTACATACACGTCACAGGGCGGCTCTGTGGACATAAACATCCAAAGCCCGGACAGGGCATAACAGATTAAGTTTTTCCTGATCTGGGGTATTAAGGTGGAGGTTTAGTAGGGACCTAGGAATACAACCCGGCAAGGAGTGAAGACTATCACCATACCAGGTGCAAATCCAAGTACGTGCAGGCCTTAGCCTCATGTACCACGGAGAAGATGAAATAAGGATCTCTTCTCAGAGATAACCCAGCAAAGAAACATTCATTGCAGAAATCAAGTACTGTACCATAGGGCAGATAGCAAGATTCAGAAGGCGTTCTCCGCACCAGGCAGAGAACAGTTTCCATTTCAATGCATATTCAGTCTTCTCGTGAAGGGAGCTCTAGACTGGAGTATGGTCTCCACGACCTCAGTCAAGAGACCTGAATCTTTGAGCTGGGCCCCCTCAGAGTCCAAGCCCACAGTATACAGAACTCCGGATGAGAGTAACTCCCAGGAGCAAAGATATCGAGAAATGCGTACAGGTGTAGCCTTAAACACACCTCATACGTTGCATCCAGTTCAAGCAGAGCTGGAGGCGTCAGGGAGTGGGAATCACATAGGGCAATGCGTTGTATAAAATGATGCGAAAGGTAGACTTGAGTTTTGACCGAAGTTCTCCCAAAGGAGCTCCACCACCTCGGGGTGAAGTCTCCATTCCCCAGGCCTCAGCCCCTGCCTCAACAGGATATCTGCTCTGATATATGAGACCATCAGTGTGTTGTCCGGAAGGACAAGCACATGGTGACCTCTCAGGTCTGGCAGGAAGTATTTGAGAACTCGAAATACTGCCATCATTTCTAGCCGATTTATGTGCCAAGAACGTTGATGATCCCAAAGACCTTTCGCCAAGTGGCCACTCATGACCGCCCCCCATCCCGTGAGGGAAGCATCTGTCGAAAGCGTTACGCGTCGACAAGAAGCCCCCAGCACTGGGCCCTAGGTGAGGAACCAAGGTTTCTTCCACATGACCAAGGCATGAAGGCATCGCCGCGTGACCTTGATCGTGCGAAATGGATTTCCCCCCGGAGAAAACCCCTTTGTCCTGAGCCACCACTGCAGAGGTCTCATGTACAGAAGGCCAAAAGTGATTACGTTGGACGCAGCTGCCATGAGCCCCAACAGTCTGAAACTGTTCCACAGTGAGTGACTGGCCTAGTTTTACCCCATTTACGGCGAAGGCGCAACCCAAAAATCTTTAAATGAGACAGAACGACATCTTGATGCTGAACTGCCATCTGCTCAGATTGAGCTAGGATCAACCAATCGTCGATAAAGTATAATACGCGAATGCCCTGGAGTCTCAGAGGAGCCAGAGCTGCATCCACGCATATTGTAAAGGTGCGGGGTGATAAAAAGGCAGAATGGAAGAACCCGATACTGGTATGCTTCGCCCCCAAAAGCAAACCTCAGGAACCTCCTGTGATGAGGATGGATAGATAAGTAAGCATCCTTTTTAAGTCTATTGTGACAAACCAGTCCTCGGACTGAATCTGTGACACAATCATATTAGCGTAAGCATACTTTGAACTTGAGATTCTGAAACCTGCTGTTTAATTGACGCAGGTCTAGAATAGGACGCAACCCCTCATTCTCTTTCAGAACAATGAAGTAACGGCTGTAAAACCCTGACTGTCTGCTGGGAGGAGGTACCCCTTCTATAGCTCCTTTTGCAGAAGTGTCAGTACTTCCTGCTCCATAACCAGAGCCTGCTCGGGGTCCACCACTGTGGGGAGGACCTCTAGAAATCTGGGCGGACGAGAACCGAACTGAATTCTGAAACCCTTTTCTATAGTGTGCAGGACCTACTGAGAAATATGTGGCAGTAGTTTCCACGCTGCCAGAAATTCTACTAGGGGAACCAGTCTCTCGAGACTGGCCTCTGGATTTGGTTGAACAGTCACTTTGGTGCCCTGAAGCGGGCGAACCGGCAGGGAACAACCGAACTGACCGCTCTACGCCCCTCTTCGGAGGATCGTATGGGGACGCTGACACCTCTGTGCCCTGAACGGAGAACTGGCAGGGAACAACCGAACTGGCAGTGCTGCGACCCTCCTCAGAGAGTCGCAGCCCAGAAGGTGCCGAGGAGAAACGATTTCTCAAAACCGTCCCTGCCTCAGAGGAACCTTCAGAAGCCTGATAGCCTCAGCGTCAGGACTTCTTGTCTAAGTTTTATTAGAGATAACGACAGATAGGGAAAAAACGACATTCCCCGACGAGGAGGCTGAGATATAGAGTTTTCCTTATATTTTCACTCTCATAATGTTCGGCTGGCCAGTAATATTTAACTTAGCAACAGCACTAGATAAAACCTCCTTTTATAAGCTCCTCTTTATTCAACGGAGTTATGAGCTGACTTATTTATTTATTTATTGAAAACTCATAAACATCTGCCTTATTTTTCTTTTCTTTATTTATTTATTAAAAACACTAACGATACCAGTTCCTCGGAACTGGAAATCGCAGCATGAGTGCCTCATCCCAGGGAGGAGAAACCGCAGAGCGTGCTTCTCCCCGAGATAAGGCACTGGATCTAACAGGTGAAGGCAGAGATAGGGCCGGGCCTGTCTCAAACCCCGCTGTTAGAACCATTTGCGATCCCCAAGATGCGCGTCGACGCCGTGCCTCGGCAGCAGCGGGACCCGTGCCTCGGGGAGAACCGTCCTCCTCGAAGAACGGCCGGCGGGAGCGGAGCGTCCTCACGGACAGCTTCTTGCAATGCTCACAGTCAACTCCCTCGAGAACTGACTGTTGGCATGCTCAACTCCCAAACAAGCAACACAAAGCTTGCTTGCTCTCTTTTGCCATAATATATATATATTGCAACTTTAACAGACAACAATAAATATGACAAGGACAGAATACACAGATCGCTTGCTGAAGGCACAGAAGCTGTCGCGGTCTGTTTCCAGGGGTGCTTTATAGTTTCCTGGTCAATGATGTCACCCGCCTATGACGTCTCGTCTTTCCATTGGACTGATTATACACGTGCTTCACGAAGCAATCACGCAGGGCGTTCCCACTGCGTCTCGACGCAGCTCGAGTTCCCTTGAAAGGGAACTGTGTTTCATTGCATGTGCCAATACAATTCTGCAAATGGATCCAACCGCCTCAGCTTCAGCATTACAGGTGCAACCCTACAAGTAGGCACAATGTGAATGTTAAATCGCAATTTTAACCAGAATTTAACCAGATTTCCCCCTAAACTGTGCAGCCCTAGTTGCTCCTGATTTCAGCATGTTCACAGTTGTTTTTTACAGGTACCAGATGCAACTGATGAGTCCTGCTGACTCCTCCTAACCTTCTCTGATCAAATCAAGTCAACCTTTATTTTTATAGCATATTTAAAAACAACAGTTGACCCAAAGTGCTTTACAGATCAACCAAGAATAAACTATAATGAATAAACTATAAATAATAATGAATAAACTACAAAGAATAAAAAACTATAAAGAATAAAACTATAAAAAAAAATAAAAAAAATGTGTTTTAAATACAACATCATACATTCTATCAGCTTAAAAAATCCATTTCATGATCTATTCAAAGCCAAAGAAAACAGATATGTTTTTAAAAATGGCTAGTGATGAAGATGACCTCAGATGGAAAGGAAGACTATTCCATAATTTTGGACCCTTCACCGAAAAGTGAAGGTCCCCCTTATATTTATAACAGCAACGAGGAACCGTCAATAGCAATACGTCAGAAGACCTGAGTGCTCTAGTTGGAGAGTAAGGCTGGGCATACACTGTGCGATTTTCGTCTGATTTTGAGCTGAAATCTGACTCGTGTGACTCTTTTATGGGTCGGGCCAATTTTCAGCTTTGTCGTGCGTCGTTTGTTGTGCAGTGTACAGGGGAAACGAGATGCGATAAACCTCTCCCGACTGGCAATCGGATGGTCGGATGAATTTCTGGCATGTCAGAAATTTTGGTCGCTCCTCATGACTATATCGCGCAGTTGAAGCAGAGATACGAACCGATTGCCCTAAACTCAGTGTTTTTCCCCTCACTGCGCCTGTGCAAAATTAGGTATTAGATAAAATTAGATATAAATAATATAACCATTTTATCCATTTAAAAAAATTATATTATCTTTAATGTAGCAAGAAAGAAAACGAAAAGAGGGAGATCTTTAAGTTCTGTAGATATCAAACTAGCTACAAATTACTGTTGCTTACCTCCAGTTCGTTTTGCAAAATGGATAAACCATATTACCCACGTCTTTCAAGCCACATTTGATGTAGCTACACCCTGGCTCTTTTATTAATTTGTAAAAAAAAATTGTTACACAAGCTGTTTTTGAAATAAAGCTGTTTTTAATTTTCATTGGTGACTGATTATTCCAGTGTTCGGAAATATTATAGACTGTTAATCATTTTGGTAACACTTTACGGTAAGGGTACATGAAATATCATGAATTCATGTATAAATTCATGCATGAAATATGCATTCATTCATGCATTAATATCTCATGAATCATCAGGAACTAACACGAGTTCAACGTACTTCATGGATGAACAACACTTCAATGTTAATTAAAACATTAACTAAGATGAGGACATCATCATGAATTATGATTTATTACGCATTATCATGATGTTTTCTTTAAAGATAAAGCTACGGTCAATATCTGGGTATTGTGTTAAAAGGTGCTCCACGCATTTTACTTACCATTATTTACAGGCCTCCAAAATACTCTCCAGCCTTTGCTGAGGACTTTACAGAACTGTTATCAACAATTACCTCAGAGTTTGACTGTTTTGCCATTGCTGGAGATTTTAACATCCACATAGATAATGCAGAAAACAATATGGCAAAAGAAATCAAAACTGTTCTAAAAACTTTTGATCTGACTCAGCATGTACATGGACCCACACACAATCGTGGACACACTCTAGATTTACTTATCAGTAAGGGTCTAAACATTTCATCGATCGTCATTAAGGATGTAGCACTGTCTGATCATTTCTGTATTTTCTTTGATATATTGATCTCTCCTGCCACTGAAGCGAGATCTGTGTCTGTCAAGAAGAGATGCTTAAATGAGAACACTAGTGTACTATTTATGAAGGCTATATCCTTAACACCAAGCATATCTGCAGACTTTTCTCCTTGATTCTTTTAACTCAAAAGTTAAAAGTGTAATTGATGAAATTGCTCCTGTGAAAGTCAGGAAGAAGAGTGGCAGACAAAAAGCACCTTGGAGAAACTCAACAGCAGTGCAAAATATGAAAAGACAATGCAGAAAAGCAGAGCGCATGTGGCGGAAGACAAAACTTGTAGTCCCTTATAACATCTACAAAGACAGCATCCATGCTTTCAATATGGAACTAGGCAAAGCTAGACAGACTTTCTTCTCAAATATTATAAACAGCAATTTAAACAACACACACACTCTTTTTGCTACTGTAGAGAGACTGACAAACCCCCCAAGCCAGATTCCCAGTGAAATGCTCTCAGACAGCAAGTGCAGTGAGTTTGCTTCTTTCTTCTCTGAGAAAATCAATAATATCAGAAAGGTGATCAGCACATCTTTGAGTTGCGCTGGGGTCAGACAGATCAGACCACCTGAGAAAGTAGTTACTATGTCTGATTTCAAAGAAATTGATGGCAAAATTTTGGAAGAAACCGTACAGCACCTTAAAACATCAACATGCGCTCTTGACACACTTCCCACATCTTTTTTCAAAAGTGTGTTAAACAGTTTAGAAGCAGATCTTCTAGAAGTGGTAAATGCCTCACTTCTCTCTGGGAGTTTTCCAAACTCCCTGAAAACTGCAGTTGTCAAGCCCCTCCTGAAAAAGAACAATCTGGATAAGACCATATTAAGCAACTATAGACCAATCTCAAATCTTCCTTTCATAGGCAAGATCATTGAAAAAGTTGTCTTCAATCAGCTGAACAAATTCTTATGCTCGAATGGATACTTTGACAATTTTCAATCTGGTTTCCGACCGCACCACAGCACAGAGACAGCGCTCATAAAGATAATAAACGATATTCGCTTAAATACTGATTCAGGCAAACTATCAGTGCTGGTACTACTCGACCTCAGTGCTGCATTTGACACTGTCGATCATAACATACTTCTGGACAGGCTGGAAAACTGGGTGGGGCTTTCTGGGATAATCCTAAAATGGTTCAGGTCATACTTAGATGGGAGAGGTTATTATGTGAGTATAGGAGACCATAAGTCTGAGTGGACATCCATGACATGCGGAGTACCTCAAGGCTCAATTCTTGCGCCACTCCTGTTCAACCTGTATATGCTCCCAATGAGCCAAATAATGAGAAAGAACCAAATTGCTTACCACAGATATGCAGACGACACACAGATCTACTTAGCCCTATCACCTAACGACTACAGCCCCATTGACTCCTTGTGCCAATGCATTGATGAAGTAAACAGTTGGATGTGTCAAAACTTTCTTCAGTTAAACAAAGACAAAACTGAAGTCATTGCGTTTGGAAACAAAGATGAAGTTCTCAAGGTGAACGCATACCTTCACTCCAGGGGTCAAACAACTAAACATCAAGTCAGGAATCTTGGTGTGACACTAGAGTCAGACCTTAGTTTCAGTAGTCATGTCAAAGCTATAACTAAATCAGCATACTATCATCTGAAAAATATTGCAAGAATTAGATGCTTTGTTTCCAGACAAGACTTAGAGAAACTTGTGCATGCTTTCATCACCAGCAGGGTGGATTATTGTAATGGACTCCTCACTGGCCTTCCCAAAAAGACCATAAGACAGTTGCAGCTCATACAGAACGCTGCCGCCAGGATTCTGAGCAGAACCAGAAAATATGAACATATCACACCAGTCCTCAGGTCTTTACACTGGCTCCCAGTTAGATTTAGGATTGATTTTAAAGTATTATTACTGGTATATAAAACATTCAATGGCCTAGGACCTCAATACTTTGCAGATATGCTCACTGAATATAAACCCAACAGATCACTCAGATCATTAGGATCATATCAGCTAGAAATACCAAGGGTTCACTCTAAACATGGCGAGTCTGCTTTTAGCTATTATGCCAGCCGCAGCTGGAACCAGCTTCCAGAGGAGATCAGACGTGCTCCTACTGTAGTCACTTTCAAATCCAGACTCAAAACACATCTGTTTAGCTATGCATTTACTGAATGAGCACTGTGCCACTGTTCGTCCGACTGTTTGTACTGTACTGTATTTTATTTGTTTGATTTTTTTTTTTTTTTTTTTTTTTACTGTTTGAATTTTTATTATTATTTTAATTTCTTCTATGTAAAGCACTTTGAATTGCCATTGTGTATGAAATGTGCTGTATAAATAAACTTGCCTTGCCTTGCCTTACGGTTATGGTACATGAATCATCATGAATTCATGCATAAAAAAGCATTAATTCATGCATGCAAGACTACTCTTCGAATTATTAAAGGAATGTACAAAAATCCACATTACCTCAAGCATGCATACAGGCTAAGAACAGTATATCAATTAATGTGAGAACTGTTTTTCTGAATTATGATCTGAATTTCCAAGCATGTTCATGTCTTCTTCATAGCCTGCAGGTAAATGGACAGACCCCAAAATTGGCCAATCACAGCACATAAACATACGAATTCTGTTGGCATTCAAATACAATAGTCATCATTAACTAAGCATTATTAATCAATGACTTCATCATGTGTGTGGCCCCTCAACTAAAGTGGTGACTTGGTGCTTTGAAGCACTGATGAACAATGTGGCATAACTGTGAAATGACATGAATATGAACATGAAAGTTCAAGCCTTTGCAAACAATGTACTGTGGACACAAATGGACTTTGATCTTAACTTTACTGCTTTATTCTTAAACGGTATAATGGTGGTTTCCTCTCGATCGGCAAATGTTTTTTAAGCGCTAAATCACAACGCTACACAAACTGTAAGGCGAAACTTTGCATGTTTGGTAACGTTGGACTCGGCAAGGATTCAGGAGTATAATGAGATGACTCATGAAAATAAGTCGACCACACCTAAAGTTATAAGCATTAGTATATAAAAAATATAAGTCAGTCGACTCGGCATGTTGCCCTGAATCTAACAAGATTTTATGATTTTTGGACAAACAGTTCATATCTCCGGACCAGTAGGTGGTGCTGCACCGAAACGCAGCATGTTGCCTCAGGTCATGCTTGTGATGACATGTGCCAAGTTTGGTCTGAATCTGATAAAGCGTTGCGGAGATACAGCCTTACGTCTGTTTTCGCAAGCACTACGTAAAATTTGTTCGTGGGTTTATCGAAAACAGTTCAGACAAATCAAGTTGATTTCCATTACTTTTTGTCAGCATGGTGTGGAGATCATCTGGTGAAAATCGGAGTAACGGCCTAGAAGGAGTTAGAAAAAGTAGGTTTTTCGGACAATTAAAAATGGCGGCCATATTTGTATGACGGAAAATTACGTCAAAGGGTGCAATCGAATCGTTATGAGCTCAGGAATCAGAGGAAAAAAAATTGTTGATTGGCCTTACGGTTCAAAAGTTATTAGCATAAATATGAGTGAAACTTTGGAGACGTGGTGGCGCTAGAGGGAATAACTTAGACATTCCTTTTTCCTGCAACCCAATGTTCAGCAGGCAGCAGTCTCACTCACTCATACACACTACCTTCAGTGACGCACGCCAGCACCGCCCGCCCCTCAAACAACACACTAGATCGCGATTCGCGGGGTTTTAGAACTTAGCTAGCTGACTGACACAGCAGTTTCATGACAACTCTCTCTGGGTCAGCGGAAGCGCCAACACAGATTTGAATGTTTTGATATGATTTTGTCAAAGGTTTAGTAGACAGACGAAATGGAATAAGATTGCGTGGGTGTTTGACTCAAGATCACAGTCTTTAAAGATGAATCGTGCAGCTCTGTAATTCAAGTCAAGTTAAGTCATCTTCATTTATATAGCGCTTTTAACAATGTAGATTGTTTCAAAGCAGCTTTACAGAGATAAACGTATCATTTATGGTAACAGAGATTGTTTTGGCTTTATATCGGTTCCTTAATAAAGTTATTTTTCAGCTAAAGTTAGTTTTGATTGATTAGCTTCCGTCGCAACGATCATTAGTTATTAAATTTGGGGCCGTCAAGACGACACCATTCTCTCTACACAGACTTTAAACGCGACCCTGTGAGAAACGCTGATGGCGTTCACATGCGCATTAAGAATTGGTTCTATAGTTATGTGCGTTTGTAATTCCCTACAAACCAAGCCTAAACAAAGTACTGGTCTTTCCTTATAAATTTTGATACAGAATTTTATTTTCCCGTGGACTCACCACCTACAAGAGGGACCGTAAGGGGCCGGTGCTGAGAGGATCGGGCGGCAGTCAAAGGCGGGGGCCTCGACAACCCGATCCCTGGACACGGAAGCTAGCTCTAGGGACGTGGAACATCACCTCGCCGGCGGGGAAGGAGCCTGAGAGTGTGCGTGTGGTTGAGAGGTTCCAACTAGAGATAGTCGGGATCACCACGCACAGCTTGGGCTCTGGAACCACAATCATTGAGAGAGGATGGACTCTTCACCACTCTGGAGTTGCCCAAGGTGAGAGGCGACGGGCTGGTGTGGGTTTGCTCAGCCGCCATGTGTTGGAGTTTACCCCGGTGAACGAGAGGGTCGTTTCCATGCGCCTACAGGTCAGGGATAGGTCTCTCACTGTCGTGTGTGCCTACGGGCCAAACGGCAGTGCAGAGTACCCGGCCTTCTTGGAGTCTCTGGGAGGGGTGCTGGAAGGTGCTCCGACTGGGGACTCCGTCGTTCTACTGGGGGACTTCAATGCCCACGTGGGCAGCGACAGTGACACCTGGAGGGGCGTGATTGGGAGGAACGGCCCCCCTGATCTGAACCCGAGCGGTGTTCTGTTATTGGATTTCTGTGCTAGTTACAGCTTGTCCATAACGAACACCATGTTCAAGCATAAGGGTGTCCATCAGTGCACATGGCACCAGGACACCCTAGGCCTTAGGTTGATGATCGACTTTGTGGTCGTTTCATCTGACCTACGGCCGAATGTCTTGGACACTCGGGTGAAGAGAGGGGCGGAGCTGTCAACTGATCACCACCTGTTGGTGAGTTGGATCCGATGGCGGGGGAGTATGGGGTCCGGGGTCCTTTGCTAAGGGCTGTCCGGTCCTTGTAAGACCGAAGCAGGAGCTTGGTTTGCATTGCCGGCAGTAAGTCAGACTTGTTCCCGGTGCGTGTTGGACTCCGGCAGAGCTGCCCTTTGTCGCCGGTTCTGTTCATAATTTTTATGGACAGAATTTCTAGGCGCAGCAAGGGGCCGGAGGGTGTCAGGTTTGGGGACTACACGATTTCATCTCTGCTCTTTGCAGATGATGTTGATGTGTTGGCCCCATCAGACCAGGACCTTCAGCATGCACTGGGACAGTTTGCAGCCGAGTGTGAAGCGGCTGGGATGAGAATCAGCACCTCCAAATACGAGGCCATGGTCCTCAGTCGGAAAAGGGTGGCTTGCCCACTTCAGGTTGGTGGAGAGTTCCTGCCTCAAGTGGAGGAGTTCAAGTATCTTGGGGTCTTGTTCACGAGTGAGGGAAGGATGGAACGGGAGATTGACAGACGGATCGGTGCAGCTTTTGCAGTAATGCGGTCGATGTACCAGTCTGTCGTGGCGAAGAAAGAGCTGAGCCACAAGGCGAAGCTCTCGATTTACAGGTCAATCTACGTTCCTACTCTCACCTATGGTCATGAGCTTTGGGTCATGACCGAAAGGATAAGATCCCGGATACAGGCGGCCGAAATGAGCTTTCTCCGTAGGGTGGCTGGGCGATCCCTTAGAGATAGGGTGAGAAGCTCGTTCACTCGGGAGGAGCTCAGAGTAGAGCCGCTGCTCCTCCACATCGAGAGGGGTCAGCTGAGGTGGCTCGGGCATCTGTTCCGGATGCCTCCTGGACGCCTTCCCACATCGAGAGGGTCAGCTGAGGTGGCTCGGGCATCTGTTCCGGATGCCTCCTGGACGCCTTACTGGGAAGGTGTTCCGGGCGTCCCACTGGGAGGAGACCCCGGGGAAGACCTAGAACACGCTGGAGGGACTATTTCTCCCGGCTGGCCTGGGAATGCCTCGGTGTCCCCCCTGAAGAGCTAGAGGAAGTGTCTAGGGAGAGGGAAGTCTGGGCATCTGCCCCCGCGACCCGGCCCCGGATAAGCGGAAGAAGATGGTATGGTATGGAATTTTATTTTATTTTGTCACTTCGGGGTAGGTATGCAAAACGAATTTTCCGACAACGCCTTATCTGTAGAGTGGTAAAGGGATCCTCCATAGGGAGAGACTAGTTGGCACTTCAGCACTGCGTTGTCATCGGGTCCAGGCGAAGGTCCTTCGTCAGACCTGGATACGGCCTGGATCCGGCAGGCTGCAGGAAAACCTCGGGATAAACAAAGACACTAAAATTGGCGTAGATGCCATTCTTCTTATGATGTAACGAGTACATCTGGATTCATGGGAAGTGTTCCCGGTTCCGGCTGACCTAATCTATGCAGCCTAACATTGAATTATAGAAGTCTATAATGTATTATGTGAATGCTAGGTCAAAGAGATGTGTTTTTAGTCTAGCTCTGAACTGACAGAGTGTGTCTGCTTCCCGGACAATGGTAGGAAGACTGTTCCAAAGTTTTGGTGCTAAATAGGAAAAGGATCTACCGCCAGTAGTTGATTTTGATAGTCAAAGTCAAGTCAAAATGTATTTATATAGCACCATTTATACAGACAAGCTGACCAAGCTTTACAAAGCAATATAATATCACACAACAGACAGAGCAAGAAAAATTAAAATACAAATTACAAATTATTAAAAGCAATTGAATAGAAGTGTGTTTTCAAGATGCAGAACGAACATGATTAGGCAAGCTATTCCATAATGTCGGGCCCGCAATGGCAAAGGCACGATGACCTCTGTGTTTTAACCTGTACCGTGGTATAGATAAAAGTTTCTGTGTACCTGACCTAAGATCTCTGGAAGGATTGTATTGCTCTAAGAGCTCAGATAGATATAGGGGAGCTAGATTATTTAGGCACTTATAAACAAATACAATTTTTTTTAAATCAACCCTAAAGCGAACCGGCAACCAGTGAGGGGATGCTAAAATCGGGGTAATATGTTCGCATTTGCGAATGCCTTTTAAAAGTCTCGCTGCTTCATTTTGGACTATTTGAAGACGTGTTAGAGTAGTTGAATTTATTCCATAGTATAAAGAATTACAATAGTCCAGTCGAGATAACAGGAATGCATGTATCACCCATTCAAAAGCTTGAGGACATAGAAAAGGCTTAACTTTAGTCAGCATACGTAGATGGAAAAAACAAGATCTGACAACAGAATTTATTTGCTTATACTGCTTATAATTATATCCAATTTCAAGGAACTATCTAATGAAACACCAAGATTTTTCACACAGGTATTTACTGGCAGAGAAAGTGTATATGCTTCAGGGAGGTGGTTTAAACTACTTTTAGAAGGACCAAAGAGTATAAGTTCCGTTTTATTTTCATTTAATTTTAGGAAGTTTGCAGACATCCACTTCTTTATTTCGTCTAGGCACGCCAACAGGTGCTCAAGTGAAATTTTTCCTGCCCGTTTAATAGGAACATAAATCTGAATGTCATCTGAATAGCGTTGAAACGACACATCATATTTTTTAAATATGGATCCCAAGGGAGCATATAGAGGGAAAAGAGCGTAGGGGCCAGGATTGAGCCCTGAGGGACCCCCCATCGAAGCAGAGGACATAGAGGAGCCAAAATGGACAGAGAAACTTCGATCTGTCAAATATGAACTAAACCAATTTAATACTGTTCCTTTCAGCCCCACATCATATTCGAGTCTAGACAAAAGAATATCATGGTCCACCATATCAAAAGCAGAGCTAAGATCTAAGAGCATTAAAATTATAGAATCTCCAGCATCTGTTGTCAGATAGATATCATTAAAAACCTTCAGTAGTGCTGATTCAGTACTGTGGAGTGCTCGAAAACCGGATTGAAACTTCTCATATATAGAATGTAAATGTAAATAAGAATGTAGTTGATTTGATGTAGTTGATTATCATATTGTGTTACAAGTTCGCTTAAAAGCTCAGCAAATTCACCGATAAAATCTGTTGTGGCTTTCGGAGGGCGATATATAAGTGCCACCACAACCGCATTTTCAACAGTTAATCTAAATAGCTGTAATTAAAAGCTTTTTAATGCATTGGTGGACAGTGACTGGCAAGAAAGTTTGTTTTTAAAAACAGAAACTAATCCTCCACCCCGTCCCGTAGTCCGAGGGTAGTTTAAAAATAGATAGTCCTGAGGTAGCAGTTCAGTCAATGGCGCCAGATCTCCAGGTTAGGGTTAGGGTTAGGGTTAGGGTTATAATTATTCCGCTTATACTACAGTTACCACACCTCGAAACATTGTTCAGATTATGTATTTCAAGACGTTTGTAAAGTTTTTGTCATTAAAAGGCTCTTGTATGTAGGACTAATTTCTTACACATCTAGTCCAATGCCTCCGTTGCTAATTCCAAAACGTAATTTTAGAGTTAGTAACGGAGGTTTGACTAGCAGACTAATGCTGGGGACACACGACTAGCTGACACATTCTCTGACTGTTCATCGACTGCAGCAGATTTTAAACACCGACTCTGAACACACACTGAACACGTGTTTGGACATGATCTATGGAGGGATTATTGGGTCAGATTTAAAACTAAGAGTCTAAAACTAAAAGTCTTAAACGAAAACTAAAAGTCTAAATTTGAAACTAAAAGTCTAAGTCGAAAATGAGCAGGGCTGGAGCGAGGACTGTACTTTACAATGTGATAACTTCAACTTAATGACAGCGTTGTGACATTTATGTGGCCTCACACACAAAGTCACCAGTGAAAGGAGTGCTATCGGTCTAACGACGAGAATAATTATTATTATTATTATTATTAATAGTGAGTGCGCGCGCGCGGCCGGGGCTCTCTCTCTCTCTGCTCGTTCTTATATATGCCCTGTCAAGCGCGCCCTTGTTAAACTGACATGCAAATGATAAACTTTCACTCTATGATGGTTAAACTGTGCAATTAATCCGATAATGATAGGAACCACCTGTTTAAGCATAAGTTGTAATAGACAGCACACTGGTATAGTAATAAAGAAGCTGCTTGTTTCTTGCCACGGCTTTCACAATATCACTGTGTACTGTTACTGTTGTCAACAAGCGTCAACAAGCTTCCCTGTACTTTTTGACAAGCGTCCTTGACAGGGCGGCCAGAGCTTCTTTGCAGCTCAAGTTGGCGGCGTTGTGAACGTACAGTTACTGTTTCCTAACCTTGTTTTTTTCTGATGCGTTGCGTTAAAATATATATATATTTTTTACTTGGCTTGGTTGAATTCCAATGTAGAATGCGGTCTGTTATTATAACAGACCGCTGCGAAGTATAACACACCGTTGCCATGAAAAACAGAGCGTTGCTATGGACGCGGAATGGACTATTTTCTTTAGCGGAAGCAAAACAATCTTTTTTAAATCAATAAACTCCTTTTTAAATCAATATTTTGTGTCAAATTATTTATTTATTTTGTAGGTAGTAAATATATACTATATATTTATATATAGTATATATATTATATGCTTCGCGTCGGGGTCCCGTTCAGCCTGTCGTGGTTGTTATTCGCTATAACAACCGCCTCGCCATACATTATCCCTTACATAAAGTACAGTAACGTTACTCGCTCCAGCCCTGCTCACTCGCTCTGTTTGGTTTCATTACAGTGTGCTCCTTAGCACTGGGAGCTCCCTCTGCTGTCCATAAGGTGCCTCTGCGCACCAGCCATTTCAAACCCAGCCTCCAGTATTTGGGCCCCGCCTCCTTATTTGCATACACTCCTCAATCCTCAATCCTCAAATGCCCAATCCTAAATCCCCAAATTCCCAATCCTAAATCCCAAAATCCCCAATCCTAAATCCTAAATGGCTAAATGATTAAATGCCCAATCCTAAATACCAAATTCCCAATCCTAAATCCCTACATGCCCAATCCTAAATCCTAAATGGCTAAATGACCAAATGCCCAATCCTAAATACCAAATTCATTTTCGACTTAGACTTTTCGTTTTCGACTTAGACTTTGTTTAAAATTTTGACTTTTAGTTTTCGTTTAAGACTTTTAGTTTTAGACTTTTAGTTTTCAATCTGACCCAATAATCCCTCCATAATGATCAGTCATAAGTATCAAATTACATTCATAACCGGCCTTAAAGTGTGTCCCCGGCTTAATGCAGTTATTAATGCAGTTATTAGAGAGAGATGTTGCAATAATGAGACAGAAAAGCATGTGCGTCAATATTATTATTTATTTATTAATTCAATTCGTTTTAAGTAATTCTTTCTTTTTTTTTTCTATTATTGACAGATGACAGTAGACTAGCCAAATAAATGAAACACAAAGCCATTTTAACAAGTAGACCTATCAATAATTATTTATTTGTTATATTATCTGCAATAAAAATCCGTGCTGCATGACTATCCATTTATTTAGCCTATATTCAGTTTATTTTCTATTGATTATAGATAGGACTATATACTTTATTAAAATTAAACTGCATGTTTCCATTGATTGTGAAGCTAGACATTGAAAATTGCAGATCTAGTGCATGGGGATAAATGTTTTTTCTTGTTATGAAATGTATCCTATTTTCCGTTATTACAGTTAACTACGCGAAGTGATATGGAACTGTGTTACAACCCCTTGGCTCAAGGAGCAGCAACATGAATGGGGAGGCCAAACACATAATCAAATTTGTACAAATAAGTATTTTAATTATAAAACAGACATAACTACATTTACAGTAAAAAAATCTACAAACACAAAACAACCACATCAAGCCTTGGACTGGAGAGGATGAAAAGTCAGCATGTCCACCAAGCAACAAGACCAGCAGAGACCAAGCCCAATTGTTTTCCTCTCGAGGGTGAGAAAACCAGCATCTTATAAGCAGCATGGTTAATCAACCAATTCTCCACACCTGCGACACATCAATTAACCTGAAGACACAAAAAGTGTTACCCAGAGAGACACCTACTGGCAAAACAAAGCACCACAGCCCCTTGGATCATCACACCTCCCTCCCAAAGACAGAGGCCCTTATAAAAGGTACTCTGTAAACATAATACAAAAACACATACAAAACATAATCTAATTCACAAAATGAGATTTAATCAGATTTAAAAATCAAACAAAACTATTGGATCCACTTACCCTCTCTCACTCACCACCTACCCTTCATCAACTCCACCTCGCAATGCTCTCAGGCGCATTGAGAACACAAATGAGGTGAAAGAAACAAAGACAAGAACCAACAATAGTTTTATAGATTACTCGTGAGCTTGTAACAAGGTATTTACTTTTCAGCTTCATGCGGTATTAGACGCAAGACCAACAGCCTTTAGATCCACGGTTTTAAACTTATTTCTCAATATGGGGCATTCCTTTTTCCAATGACCCTTTTCCAAACAATACCTGCAACTCGAATCCGGATCTACTTTTCCAGTGTACTCGGATTTGTTCGGACTCATTCGCACTACATTTCCGCTACCATCTTCCTTTTTATAAAAAGAATCACCGGTGTTTTTATGAATTAGTACATATTCGTCCGCAAGAATGGCAGCCTCAGCAGCCGTTGTCACTTTATGTTCATTTACATACATAGCGACACGCTCTGGAATGATGTTTTTAAACTGCTCCAAAACTATTAGATTAGAAAGCTCTTCAAAGGTACTAACACACAATGATGTACGCCAACGATTAAAAAGACTTGCCAATTCCCTTGCCACTTCAACGTGTGTTTTACGCTCATCTTGACTCCAACCCCTAAACCGTCGCCGATACGCCTCAGGGACAAGTTCATAGGCTTTCAAAACAGCCTCTTTTACTACTTTATAGTTCTTTCGGTTTTCAGAAGAAAGGGAGATGAAGGCTTCCTGAGCTTTATTTTCAAAAACACTTTGTAGTAAGAGTGTACGTTCCGCGTCGCTCCAGCCTCTATCCTCAGCCAAGCTTTCGAACAGAGAAAAAAACACATCTGGATCTCGATCATTGAATTTAGGTAAGAGTTTAATCATCTGTACTAGACCGGTCATTCGATTTCCACTCGCCCCTGCAATTCCCTGATCATTTAAGGAATCACCATTACCACCAGAAAGCTTTCCTTGTCCGATCAAATGTAACCGTTCTGCGTCCTGAGCTAATTTCATCTCCTCCATTCTTTGTTGCATTCTGAAAGTTTCAAATTTGCGTTCTTGTTCTCGCTCTTGGCTTTTCAATTTCTGTAACGTCTCGGTTACGTATGTAACCCTCGTTCCCTGAGTAGGGAACAGAGACGTTACGTCGGATGACGACGAATGGGGTTTCGCTTAGAAATCTTATCATCTTCGAGTATTAAAACACGAGCCAATGGCAAAGAAATGCCATGGGTCTGCGGAATTTGCATAGCGTAACTCCGCCCCGCCCTGGGGGTATATAAGGAAGTGCGCGAGCAGAATGCAGATATGTCTTCGCTGAGGAGCCGAGACTGAACTCAGGCATTCCAGCGGTACAGCGGAAGTGGCAGGGAGACGTAACGTCTCCGTTCCCTACTCAGGGAACGAGGGTTACATACGTAACCGAGACGTTCCCTTTCGTTGTCACTCCGAGTTACGTCGGATGACGACGAATGGGGTTCCCGTATAATCACGCCACCTCTCGACTGTCTTCCAGTGCCCTGCGTAAGTCTGAGCTCCCTGTCGTGAGACTAGCACGGACGAAGGA
The DNA here is from genome assembly GCA_021554675.1 of Leuciscus idus. NCBI lineage: Eukaryota > Metazoa > Chordata > Actinopteri > Cypriniformes > Leuciscidae > Leuciscus > Leuciscus idus. The sequence goes on along the minus strand of JAJAVR010000031.1, from coordinate 407,165 downwards.
GTCCTACTTAACACAGGAATACCAAGGTACACTGGGAAGCATATCCAGTGGAAATATGCAATCATGCCCAACCCGAAGGAGGGGACTTGGAGTACACATATGACCCCGAAGGGCTGCATACGGAGTAACACTGGGGTGTCCAGCCGCAGGTGGAATATTTCAACCCCAGGGGTGGCAAGATGGCTTGCCAAGGGAAAGACACATGCTCAAAGAGGCTTACAGTGGAAATACACATGTGGGGGTCGCCCGAAGGGAACCATGCACATGGAGACACCTAGCCAAGCGCGAAAGCTGCCAGTGGCATAACTCTGGCGTTGACGTCATCAGTGCTGGAGGAGACTCAGGGCTTATGAGGCTCACCTGAGAAGATGATCGCACGTATCCCGTCCGTGGAGAGGAATGGCGAGCAAGCGAAGACACCTGAGCAGAATCTAGCACCGGCTAGTTGAAGCGAGTACATGAGAAGAAACTGGCTCTACTCGGAGATTGTAGAATCTCGCGAATGTGTTAGGTGTCGCCCAGCCTGCAGCTCTGCAGATGTCTGTTAGCGAGGTGCCATGCGCTAGAGCCCAAGAGGATGCCACACTCCGAGTGGAGTGGGCCGTCACACCAAGGGGGCATGGTCGACCTTGCTGCTGGTAAGCCAAAGCAATGGCGTCCACTATCCAGTGAGACAACCTTTGCTTGGAGAGAGCCTTTCCCTTCAGCTTCCCACCATAACAGACAAAGAGCTGGTCTGAGGTCCTGAAACACCGCGTTCTGTCTACGTAAGCACGAAGGGCGCGTACTGGACAGAGCAGTGCCAAGGCTGGGTCTGCCTCCTCCAAGGGCAGCGCTTGCAGGTTCACTACCTGGTCTCGAAAGGGTGTGGTAGGAACCTTGGGCACATATCCAAGCCGGGGTCTCAGGATCACATGAGAGTTAGCCGGCCCGAATTCCAGGCACGCTTCGTCAACCGAAAATGCCTGCAGGTCCCCTACCCTCTTGATGGAGGCCAATGCAACCAGGAGCGCTGTCTTCATTGACAGGAACTTAAGCTCCACTGATTGTAAAGGCTCAAATGGAGCACTCTGCAGGGCAGTTAAAACCACTGAGAGGTCCCAAGAGGGTACGAGGGGAGAACGAGGAGGATTTAGTCTCCTGGTTCCCCTCAGGAACCTGACAATCAGGTCGTGCTTTCCCAAGGACTTACCATCAACTGCGTCGTGATGTGCGGCAATGGCGGCAACATACACTTTCAGGGTGGAGGGAGACAGCCTTCGCTCCAACCCTTCTTGCAGGAAGGAAAGCACGACACTGATGGGGCATTTCGTGGGTTCAAGATTTTTAGAAGAACACCAGGTGACGAAGAGGTTCCACTTCAACGCATAGACATGTCTCGTGGACGATGCTCTAGCGGAAGTGATGGTAGCCACCACCGCTGGTGGTAGGGTACTCAAACCTGCCTCGTCCCGTCCAGAAGCCACACGTGGAGGTTCCAAAGACCGGGACGAGGGTGCCAAAGGGTGCCCCGTCCCTGAGAAAGGAGGTCCTTCCTCAGAGGAATTGGCCAGGGAGGTGCTGTCGCAAGGAGTATGAGTTCTGAGAACCAGGTGTGGTTGGGCCAGTATGGGGCAACCAATATAACCTGCTCCTTGTCCTCCCTGATCTTGCGCAGGGTCCGCGCAAGAAGGCTCACTGGGGGAAATGCATACTTGCGTAGGCCCCGCGGCCAGCTGTGGGACGAGTCGTGGGAGGCAAACAGGTCTACCTGTGCGTCGCCGAACTGATCCCAAATCAGCTGGACCGTCTGGGGATGGAGCCGCCATTCTCCAGCGAGAGGCCGAACTCGAGACAGCTCGTCGGCCGCCTGGTTCAGGTGTCCCGGGATATAAATGGCTCGAAGCGACCTCAGATGCTTCTGACTCCATATGAGGAGGTGGCGAGCGAGTTGCGACATACGGCGGGAGCGTAGACCACCTTGATGGTTGATGTACGCTACTGTCGCGGTATTGTCTGATCGGACTAGTACGTGCTGACCCCTGAGCAACGCATGGAAGCGGTGCAGGGCGAGACGTACAGCCAGCAACTCGAGGCAATTGACATGCCATAGGCGCTGGGGTCTTGTCCAGGAGCCCGCGGCAGCATGTCCATTGCACATGGCGCCCCAGCCCGTGGTGGAGGCATCTGTTGAGACAACAACATGCCGGGAAACTCGTTCCAGGGGCACTCCGGCCCGTAGAAAGCTGAGGTTCGACCACGGGGTGAAGTTCTGACGGCAGGCCGGAGTCACTGGGACCCGGAGCTTGCCGTGTTGCCATGCCCACCTCGGGACTCGATCGCGAAGCCAAAGCTGAAGCGGTCTCATATGAAGCAATCCGAGCGGCGTTACTGCGGCTGCGGATGCCATATGCCCCAGGAGCCTCTGAAAAAGTTTCAGTGGGACCGCACTCTTGCCCTCGAACTGGCGAAGACAAGTCAGCAGTGATTGCGCGCGCTCGCTCGTAAGCTGCGCGCACATGGCGACCGAGTCGATTTCCATACCGAAAAAAGAGATCCTCTGCACTGGGCAGAGTTTGCTCTTCTCCCAGTTGACCCGAAGGCCCAGACGAGCTAGGTGCCGGAGCACAAGATCCCTGTGTTCGCAAACCTGGTCTCGAGAGTGAGCTAGGATCAGCCAGTCGTCGAGATAGTTCAGGATGCGAACCCCGTGTTCGCGTAGGGGAACAAGGGCTGCCTCGACGACCTTCGTGAAGACGCGAGGAGACAGGGCTAGCCCGAAAGGGAGAACCGCGTACTGGTATGCCTGCCCCTCGAAAGCAAACCGTAGAAACGCTCTGTGTCGAGGTAAAATGGAGACATGGAAGTCCTTCAGGTCGATCGCTGCAAACCAATCCTGTGGCCGCACACACTCGAAAATGCGTTTGGCCGTGAGCATCTTGAACGGCAGCCTGTGAAGGGAGCGGTTCAGGACGCGCAGGTCCAGGATCGGTCGTAACCCACCCGATTTCTTCGGAACAATGAAGTAAGGGCTGTAGAAGCCGGACCTCATTTCGGCTGGAGGGACAATCTCGATCGCACCCTTCGCCAGTAGGGTGGCGACCTCCGCTCTCATGACAGGGGCATTGCCACCGACCATAGTGAAGCGGACTCCGCTGTAGCGGGGAGGAGATCGCGCGAACTGAATCGCGTAGCCGAGCCTGATGGTTCTCGCGACCCAGCGGGACAGTCTGGGAAGCTCTAGCCAGGCTTCCAGAAAGTGCACCAGCGGGGTCATACGAACCACAGACGTACCGTCGGGGGTGCAGCGAGGCGGAATGACCGGCCCAGGCGTGGGTGGCATAGCGGCCCGGTGCGGGGGCACGGTCATTAGCCGCGTCCTGCCAGAGAAGGCCAGGGGAGGACCAGCGTCCCACGGGGGCGTGCTCTGGCAGGGGTCTGGCGACAGAGGGGGATGAGAGGAGCGTGGCCCGTGGGCGGCCCGTGCTCTCATCCGCACACTCCGTGTGCTCAGAGATGGGATAGTGAGTTCTTTCTTTAACCATTTTAGGGTGCTGCCCGTCGTGGGACGAGCAGCGGGGATGGGAAAACCAAGGATTCTCCCCCGGCCCTCCACCGGGGGAAGGAGCGGCCCTGCTACCGGCTCCTGTACAGAACTCATCACCATCTCTGAGCAGCCCGTCTCAGGAGCGCCGCTTAGCCTGGCGTTTAGCGGGGCGCGGGGCGGGAGAGGGCTGTGGCGCCTTCCTACGGCTTCCTCTCCGACGCGACCCGGGAGCAGCGGACTGCTGGGGCCGATCGGGAGGGGCGGGAACCGCAGGAGGGCGCCCTCGGCGGCGAGCGGGCTGAGGCACCTGTGCCGACGACTGCGCTGCCGGAGCAGCGGGCCGCCGGGGCAGGACGTGTTTTAGAGCCTCAGTCTGCTTCTGGGCAGTCGAGAACTGCTGGGCAAAGTCCTCGACTGCACCGCCGAACAGGCCAGCCTGGGATATGGGGGTGTCGAGGAACCGGGTCCGCTCGGCCTCCCGCATATCAGCCAGGTTTAGCCATAGGTGTCGCTCCTGGACCACCGAAGTGGCCATCACCTGACCCAGCGAGCGTGCGGTCACCTTCGTCGCTCGGAGAGCAAGGTCGGTGGCGGCACGCAACTCATCAAAGAGTGCTGGGTCAGACCTCCCCTCGTGCATATCACGCAACATCTGGGCCTGGTAGACCTGCAGAGTCGCCATGGCATGCAGTGAGGAGGCCGCCAGCCCCGCAGCTCTGTAGGCCTTCGCCACCAGGGTGGAAGAGAACCTACAGGCCTTGGAGGGGTGCTTTGGGTCCCCGCGGGAAGAAGCACTCTGAGGACACAGCTGCATCGCAACAGAGCGTTCAACCTGGGGAACCCCAGTGTACCCTTTGGCGGCCGCCTGATCAAGGGGAGGCAAGGCGGAGGCGGTCGCCGAACGATCACGGGAAGACAATGGTGCCTTCCAGGACCTCGTGACCTCCTCATGCACATCCGGGAAAAAAGGCATTGGGGTTGGCCGCCGACGCGGATCAGCAGCCGCACCCAAAAACCAATCGTCCAGCCGCGAACGAACCGGCCCAGGTGGCGGGGACCACTCAAGACCGATCGCCGCGGCTGCCCGGGAAAGCATGGCCGTCATCTTGGGATCAGACTCGGACAATGCTGGGACACCCGAGGGTGGCAGCACAGCCGAATCCTCACTTCCCGAGGACTCCTGCCCACCTTGTGATGCAGCGATCGACATCACGTCATCCTCTGGAGCGCCGACTGAAACTCGCGGCAAGTCCGAGGACTGTACAGCGGTTTCCACGCGGACACTCGCGGGTTGCACGGGAACAGAGGGAAGTGTGGAGCGTGGAATAGTCGGCGCTTTGTTCCACACTGTAACCCTCAGATCACCCTGGCCGCCAGCCGAAGTACCAGCCCTCTCGGGACCAGTAGATCGGGGTGCGGATGAGGGGACTCTCACATTAAGATCATTGAGTCTCGATCTCAACCGTGCGATGGGCATGTTCCCGCAGTGGGAACATGACTCATCCACAAACGCTGCCTTAGCGTGCTCGACACCCAGACACACAAGACAGCGATTGTGCCCATCAGAGTCAGACACGAATAGACCGCAACCAGAAGTGCACGGGCGAGGCATCTTTAAAAAGACGTGCCGCGTGCAATGCTCTTTTGTGAAAGGAGATTTCTCCGCAGAGTGTTGAAGCGACCAGGGAGAGAACACACAAACTCTGGCAAATCACTGCACAGATCAGCAGGGAATGTGCACTCGCTGGAACTCGCTGTCACACCAACACCTGGAGAGAGGCTCGTCTCGAAGAGATGAAGAGATAACTCAGAATTTGGCTGTGGAGTGAAGTACATCAACTTGGCTCCGAAGCGAAAACATATCTGCATTCTGCTCGCGCACTTCCTTATATACCCCCAGTGCGGGGCGGAGTTACGCTATGCAAATTCCGCAGACCCATGGCATTTCTTTGCCATTGGCTCGTGTTTTAATACTCGAAGATGATAGGATTTCTAAGCGAAACCCCATTCGTCGTCATCCGACGTAACTCGGAGTGACAACGAAAGGGAACTCAAGTTCTCTGTCCAATTCACGTTCTTTATTTTGTATCTTAAGGATTTCTAACTGTTGCTCATAGGTTAACCTTTTAGGATCTAACAACGCATGAGGTGTCGAAGTACCTTCAGGTATCACCTCCTCATCAGACTGTGACTCTGAAGTCAAAACCAACATCTCTTAATTTCTCCTCTACAGCCCCTCGCAGAGGTTTTACCTTAGTACTTTTTGTTAAAGCCAATTCAAAATCAAAATGTTCAGCTACTTTAAACAATTGCTCTTTTGAAAGACGCTCTAACTTACCCATCGTAGGAGCAACAATAAAATCCTGTAACAAATCCATTTTAATTTAACTTTGTTACTAAAAAGAACGTTTGAACAATAAAATATATAATACTCACCAAAGCCAACAGATCACACTTCAACTGCCAGAAAAATTCGTTAAAGCCACCCCGTATCTAAATAATATACATACACAACTAATTATACTCAACCCTGGTCTTCGGCACGCCCACATGCAGCTCAACTGCTAACCAGTCTACCCGCGTCCGACGCACCAAAAACAACAAACTAAAATAACAAACTAAAATAACAAAAAGCGTTAAGCGCTCTTCAGCCTAACACGGGGTTATTTTTGGCTTATGCAGTCTAAACCGCAACATCTGAGCAATTTAGTGCAACCGCTGGACAATTCTCTCTCCAGTCCAAAGCCACTAATCAAAACAAAAATACTTTCATATGGCACACCCAGAAACTTATTTTACCCAACCAATAATTAACCTAATGAATAAACCAAACTGTAATTCTAAAGAATTACCCAAATCACAATTCTAATTAAAGAATCATCCAAATCACAACTCTAATTAAAGAATTGTCCAAATCATAATTCCAATTAAAGAACTATCCAAATCATAATTCTAATTAAAGAATCATCCAAATCACAACTCTAATTAAAGAATTGTCCAAATCATAATTCTAATTAAAGAACTATCCGAATCATAATTCTAATTAAAGAATTACCCAAATTATAATTCTAATTAAAGAATTATCCAAACCCTAAGCCAATTTAGTTAATCTCGAACGAGCCCCCATATGTTACAACCCCTTGGCTCAAGGAGCAGCAACATGAATGGGGAGGCCAAACACATAATCAAATTTGTACAAATAAGTATTTTCATTATAAAACAGACATAACTACATTTACAGTAAAAAAATCTACAAACACAAAACAACCACATCAAGCCTTGGACTGGAGAGGATGAAAAGTCAGCATGTCCACCAAGCAACAAGACCAGCAGAGACCAAGCCCAATTGTTTTCCTCTCGAGGGTGAGAAAACCAGCATCTTATAAGCAGCATGGTTAATCAACCAATTCTCCACACCTGCGACACATCAATTAACCTGAAGACACAAAAAGTGTTACCCAGAGAGACACCTACTGGCAAAACAAAGCACCACAGCCCCTTGGATCATCACAACTGTAATGTGGTCAAGACAGTGGCGGAACTAGAGTTTTATACAGGGGGTGGCCACTGCTACTTTCGGGGGTACACACACACACACACACACACACACACACACACACACACACACACACACACACACACACACACCACACAGTGGAAGGAATTGGGTCACTCTGTTTGTGTCTATAAGTGTTGAACATCCAAAATATTTGCAGAAAACAAAGCTGAAGCACCAATGAGATAAGATACAGTAGCATGTGTCTGTTATGAACTGCTGCGTTTATTTCCCTTTTTATATATATATAAATTAGATATAGCAGGCATCAAGCAGACATGTACTTGAAAAATGTAAACAATTTTAGTGCCCATCAATAAAAAATCTTATCCTAGGAAGATTTAATACAACATAACTCCGGGGTCCATTGGTGATGCAAGGGCTGGGGTCTGTTTGCACCTGATCTGCCTGTTTGTGCTTCTTTAAAAAGAACTCTGATATCTCTCCCTTTCTTTTTGGCCCTGTTCAAAAATATGACAAATTGAAAATATGATTCCAATCATATTCATATTCTAATCATCATCCAATTACCAACATTTTTATCTTAACTCTTTCTCACCAGCATAAAAAAAAAAAAATTGTCAGCCACCATTTACGTTTTTGTCAATTTTCACCATTTCATGGCACCCCAGAATATTTTGTTGTATGAATATCTGAACATATTAAAAGAAAGAACAGACCCTGTGCTTTTAAACAAAAAAAGTTTTATTCTAGCTTCGTGCATCCTTTTTTATCAACACTTGAATGTAGTAAGTTTCATAAAAAGCAACATGAGCAAAAAGCTGAGAAAATCGCATTTTTATCAAAGACTACATCTAGATCAGATTCAGAATGATGATCAAAACACAGTAGATCGAGTCCATCAACAACACCCTACACCCATAAAGTTTCACAGTCCTATAGTGATCGCATTATGATATCGCTTGTTTCTGCTCTTCTTTGCCTGCGTTTTGACCTGGAGGTAGTGTTAGCCTGCTCATTCAGGAGATGCGTAATAGCGCCCTACCGTAAACTTGTCAATGGCAGGGAGAGAGTAATTTAAATTACATTCATAACTATACATTAAATCAACTAAGTTACCAGTCAAGTTACCAATTTGATCATTGCTAGCCCTATTCTGAACTGAACTATCCACATTAGCTAGAACATTTGTATACTGTAACGTACACACGGCATGGCACTGTATATGCGTATGTTAATGTATTCGGAGCAAACAACCCTGATGCTAAACCTTAAAAACTTACTTCAAATATGGTTCTTATTCTTCGGTGAAGTTCGGTATCTTGCAACCATCTCTCGTCCGTTTGAAAACGGAGAAATTTTTTTTTTTTTTTTAAATCAGCATCAGCAACTGCCAGTAGCAAATCAAATTTTGGGGTTGCACCCAGGGTGGCCAATCGCATGTCAGGGGTGTCCAGTGCCACCCCGGACCCCCCTCTAGCTCCGCCACTGGGTCAAGACCTGCCTGGAACTACTTTAGCTGTGCGTTTCCCAGAAAATAATGCACACCTTAGAACGTTCGTCAACCAATCAGATTCAAGCATTCAACGGCCCTGTAGTATATATATATATATATATATATATATATATATATATATATATATATATATATAACAGTAATATGAAAGGTAAAAGATAATATAATAGTTAAATACAACTTTGCACTTTCTAGCCTCTCCAGTTTCAACTTCATGGTTTCACAATTTCTAATGTCTATCCTCTGAAAACTTGCATTAACTTTTCCTTTCAGTGAACATGTAGATTGATTTGCTGAGCATTGTATTAACCTTCTCTCAACCTTTACTCCAACACACACTGACACTGCCTGTTGATATTGTTTTAAAATCACTTCTTACCTGGAGTCTCTGTTCCTGGTATGGTAAGAAGTCTGAGGCTGTATTTATAGTTAAAGGTCTGCTACTGAGGAAATGTCTCATAAAAAAAAATGTTTTCGTCAGAAAAAAAGTGTTCTCAGAAATGTTGAGAAAGGTTGGAGGGGAGGTGGCCCAGTGGACATTGCTCCTTTGACCTTGAAATGCTTTCTGGCAGTATACAATCATTTTTGGCAGTTTACTGTGTTTGTGTGGCTACAGTGCCAGGGCTGAATTTTTGTCCCAGTCTGCCCCACTGCATATAGGCCTACAATATACATTATTTTCTGTATCAGGTTATCTTATCACCCACCTGAATTTAATAAATTAGCAAATATAGCAGACAATATAATCAAGCAGATTAAATTACTTTAAAAAAGCCTTTTTTTTTTCGGCCATCGGTCGTTCAATGTCTGCTTTAGTCAGCACGGAGAGGCATTTGTGGCTTAATCTGACAGGGATTAAAGAAAAAGATTGTTTGTTTCTTATTGACTCTCCTATTTCTCCATCTGGGCTGTTTGGTGACTCAGTTGTCACCCGCTTTAAGGAAATTAAGAAATACGAGGAAGCGTTTGTTCAGTTTCTTCCTCGCCGCACTCAAGGGGAGGGGCCATCTGCCACCCAGCCCTGCCCCGGTCCTTCAAAAGCCAGGGAGGTAAAGAAGCAGAGCGTATCGGACCGTGCTCCCCCTCGCAGGGATTGGGGACAGGTTCGCCGCGCTCAGCAACCTCCCAAGCCAGACCTCAGGACTATTTTTAATAAAAAGAGAAAGTCCTGATGGTCTGGCGCCCAATCTGGTGGGGGTAGTCCCCCGCGGGATGGGGCGCGTTCAAGATCTCTTCGCCCCTTCCCGCTACCCTCACAAAACCACTCCATTCCCGCCACCTCTCGTGCCTCGGGGGGTAGCGGTTTCCAGCAAAATGTTAGATTTTAATTTTAGATTTTAGATTTTATTTTAATACTTCCTCTTGAGGGGATGTTAGATGTTCCGTGTCCTGAATGACGGCAGGAAACAACGGAACATCTAACATCCCCTCAAGAGGAAGTATTAAAATTAATACCACTCTCAGAGAGCCTGGCAGCATGGAAACTTCTGCCAGGCATTTCTGCGTGGGTATTAAGCACAGTACAGATAGGATTCAGAATCCAATTTATTCGTCGTCCTCCGCGTTTCAACGGCGTGGTTTTCACTTCCGTGAAAATGGAGCTGATGCACGTACTGTCACAAGAGCTGCAAACTCGTCTGAGCAAAGAGGCCATAGAACATGTTCCTCTTCCAGAGAGAGAGTCGGGTTATTACAGCAGATACTTCCAGGTTCCCAAGAAGGATGGGGGGGTGCATCCAATCTTAGACCTTCGATGCTTAAACCGCACAGTCAAAGAGCTCAAGTTCAAGATGTTAACCGTCAAGACGGTCGTGACGTAAATTCAACATCATGATTGGTTCGTCACGATCGATCTGAAGGACGCATATTTTCACATAGAAATATTGCCACAACACAGGAAATTCCTGAGGTTCGCTTTTGGGGGCGAAGCGTACCAATTTCGGGTTCTTCCATTCGGCCTAGCCTTGTCACCCCGCACATACACAAAATGCATGGATGCAGCACTGGCTCCATTACGACTCCAGGGCATTCGCATTTTGAATTACATCGACGATTGGTTAATACTAGCACAATCGCGAGAGATGGCGCTCCAACACAGAGACATTGTGTTGCTCTCATCTAGTTTCTCTAGGGTTGAGACTCAACACCAAGAAAAGTGTTCTTTCTCCTGCCCAGAGAACGACTTATCTCGGGATCATTTGGGATTCGATCACGATGCGGGCACAACTGTCTCCCGCTCGAATCGAGACCATTCGGCAGACCATGACCAAAGTCAGGCTAGGCCAAGATCGCACTGTTCGTCAGTACCAAAAAATTTTAGGTTTCATGGCATCAGCATCCACGGTGATTCCTCTGGGGCTGTTGCACAAGAGACCGTTTCAGTTGTGGCTAAAAGCCAGAGGATTTCATCCAAGAGCCAATCCTCAAAGGCAAATAAAAGTGACGTGCCGCAGGCTTCGTACACTATCTCTGTGGCTCAGACCCCGGTTCCTCGCTTTGGGTCCCACTCTAGGGGCGCCGTGTCGTTGCAGACTGCTAACGACGGACGCCTCCCTGACGGGCTGGGGAGCGGTCTTAGATGGCCGTCCAGCTCAAGGGGAATGGGAGGGTCATCAGCTCGATTGGCACATCAATTGCCTCGAGCTGATGGCCGTATTTCTGGCTCTGAAATATTTTCTCCATCAATTGAGGGGCTGTCATGTCCTAGTGCGGGTGGACAATACAGCAGCAGTCTCTTATATAAATCACCTGGGAGGTCTGCGCTCACGCAATCTGAACAGAATAGCGAGGCAGATTTTTCTCTGGGCCCAGGACAAGTTCCTGTCACTCAGGGCAGTATACATTCCAGGGCATCTGAATGTGGAAGCGGATTTACTGTCCAGATAGACACTACTGACGGGGGAATGGAAACTCCACCCGGAAGTAGTGAAACAGATTTGGACCAAATTTTACAAAGCGAAGGTGGACCTCTTCGCCTCACAACAGACAGCGCAATGTCCCCTCTACAGGGTGGGCCATTTATATGGATACACCGTAATAACATGGGAATGGTTGGTGATATTAAAGTCCTGTTTGTGGCACATTAGTATATGTGATGGTCACCACCCATCTTGAGGAGTTTGCCCCCTCACATATACTAATGTGCCACAAACAGGACTTTAATATCACCAATCATTCCCATGTTATTACGGTGTATCCATATAAATGGCCCACCCTGTACTTCTCTCTGAGTCACCCAGCCCCCCTGGGTCTGGATGAGATGGCACACACATGGCCCAAGATGCGCCTGTATGCGTTTCCTCCAGTTTCTAGCCAGAGTTCGCCAACAAGGGTCTTGCCTCTTGCTGATAGCGCCACGTTGGCCGAACAGAGTGTGGTTCTCGGAGATAATATCTCTCCTCGACGGCTCGCCATGGGCGATTCCAGAGAGGAGGGACCTTCTGTTTCAGACGGAGGCCGCGATATTCCATCCCAGGCCCGACCTGTGGAATCTTCACGTTTGGCCCCTGATGGGAACCAACTGAGGGACACTGGGCTTTCGCCTGCCGTTATTGAGACCATTCTAAGTGCTAGGGCTTCCTCCACTAGACAAAGTTATGCCAGTAAATGGGGTGTTTTTGAAAGATGGTATGTTGTACACAATGTAGATCCAGTCAACTGCCAGGTTGCTTCAGTTCTGGACTTCATGCAAGAGAAATTGTCAACAGGCACATGCCCCGCCACTCTTAAGGTTTATGTGGCCGTTCTTTCGGCTTGCCACGCCTTGGTAGACGGGGCACCGCTCGGGAGACACCCTCTGCTCTCTCGCTTCCTTCGTGGGGCCAGGCGACTGAGGCCTCCAGTAAAAACCAAGATCCCTTCATGGGACTATAGTTCTCGAGGGTCCGGTTGAAACCCCCTTTGAACCTATGGAATCAGCGTCTGATAAACTTCTGACTCTAAAAATGTTTTTTTCTCATGGCAATAACTTCCTTGAAAAGAATTGGGGATATGCAGGCTCTGTCTGTTTCTCCATCCTGCTTAGACTTTGCCCCAGGAATGGTGAAAGTGATTTTGCATCCTCATCCTGATTACCTGCCTAAGGTTCCATTTTCGGCTGTACATCCGGTCATTCTAGAGGCCTTCTGCCCTCCACCGTTCACAACGCCGGAACAGGAGAAATCTCATAGACTGTGTCCAGTCCGTGCTCTTCAGGCTTACATCCACCGCACTAGCCAGTGGTGTAAGTCAGAGCAACTCTTCGTCTGTTATGGTGGTAGTAACAGAGGAGCAGCTGCTACCAAGCAGACCATGTCTCATTGGGTCAGGGATGCTATTGCACTTGCTTATGAGGCGCGCGGTCAGGCTTCGCCTATAGGTCTTAGAGCTCACTCCACCAGGGGGGTCGCCTCCTCTAGTGCTCTGGCAGGTTTTACCCTCTACCCCTACAACAGGTTTGTGATGCGGCAGGTTGGTCCTCTCCGCACACATTCATAAGATTTTATAGTTTGGATGTTCATGCCACTCCGGGGCTCTCATGTCCTTGAGTCAACGTCACAAGCTAATGTCTGAGGCCTTCTTGCGTTCTTGTAAGCACACCTGCACAACCTTAGGGGTCCAGACATTTACAAGCACGGCGGCGTGGGTATTCTCGTTCCCAATGCGCTGAGCAGCGCAGCATCGATTGTAGCTTTCGAAAGGCAACGATCCCGGTTACTTAACTGTAACCTTGTTCCCTGAGAAAGCGGAACGAGATGCTGCGCTACTTTGCCGTGCTGAAGATGTCCCAGGACTGCTCTTCAGACAAAATATCCTGACGATGCACCTGTGGCTCATCTATTTATAGCCTTGTGTTGCGGGTGCGCGCCGATGACGTCATCGACCGAGGCTATATTTCCTCCGGGTCAATTCTATCGACGTGTTACACACAATATTCACAGCTGGTCACGACTAAAGACATTCCCAATGCGCTGAGCAGCGCAGCATCTCGTTCCGCTTTCTCAGGGAACAAGGTTACAGTTAAGTAACCAGGATCGTTCTACTCTCTAATTTTTTATTTCATATTTAAAAGATCTTAGTTACCACAGAGTGCACACACATATATGATACAACAATAATGATATCAATCTTCATAATGTTCATAATACTATTATTGCATACTGTTCAAAGATTTGGAAAAAAATTATTTTGATGTGGGAACAAAGGTTCTAGAAACACTCATGTCAATAAAGCCCATCTGAACTGAGAAAAAAAAAAAATAGAGAAAGATGCAAGAAATCTGAATAGAAATAACATATTATTGACATGACTTTTCCTGACCTTATATATACCAATTTATTTATTTATCTTTTGTCATACTATTGCCTACCCTGAGCTGTGTCCTTGAAAGCACTTCATATAGAGTACAGTACACAGTAAATTACACAATCTAACACGTGGTATTTTAACTGTCAATTATTATGATGGCCTCTCTGTTATGTCTGACTATTAAAATGTCATATGTCTCAACCAACATTATAAAACCATTTCAAAATGAAGAGACGTACTCATAACATGTATTGTGGGTAACGTTAAACAGGCTGACTGTGAGCACGTGACAGTAAGAACATTAAGATTATTTTAACTGAATTAAAATGGAAAAACAATGAGTAATTAACAAGCTTTCAGAACGAACATGCTACAGTTTATTGTGCTGTCATTAAGTCAACACAGGCTTATCATGCAACAGTTCTGTTAAATGAATGTGCTAACAATTCATTTTACAGCATTAGAGGCTATGATGGCTACCATAGACAGTATATAAACAGATACTCAGACTCTGATTGTCATCCATCTTCGCTGGTCCTCTAATTCGGTAAGTGGCGTTGTCACTAAAAACCTAGGGTCCTAGAAATGCGGTCCTAGAACTGGGGTCCTGAAAATGCAGCCTCCGGTTTTGCAGGCAGATGCTACTCAGGTGGAAACAGGGCATGAGAATTAAAGATCGATCGTTTGAGTTCAGCAATAAGCAGTACAATCAAACGCTTCACAGGTGGACGTGCACAAACAACAGGTTTTCAACTTCAACTTCAACTTTTATTTATTTATATAGCACATTTAATAGCAGCATGGTTACCCAAAGTGCTTCACAGTTATAATTAAAACACACATACATAAAAAACATTTGCCAATAGCAAATGAATGCATAACTACACACTCGTAGACATACACCCTCACACAACTGTATAGTGAGATCAGTACAGGGAGAAAAATAAAAAATAAGTGGTTTCTTCAATAAACATAATACCCTTAAAGGGACAATGTGTAGGAATCAGTGATGCGCGGGTTGATCCGAAATGAGCGGGTGCCTGCGGTCACCCGCGGTTACCCGCGGTTACGAGTCATCCAAAAATATTTTTAATGATATTCGGGTCGCGGTCGGTCGGGTCGTTTGAAATAAAGATGCCAATTAAACCTTTGTAATTTATATAGTTCTAGACACAGTTTTCTATGAATACGTTTTAAATTTAATTTACACTTTATTGGCTGAATAACTGGCGCGAAGATGATGCACGAGCTCAGTCTGCAGGTAGAGATGGAGGCGGCAAGAGAAAAGGTGAAGACTGGGGAGTGGAAGCTCCGCAAATACACAAATAGAAAGAGCAAAGTGTGGGAGACATTTGCCGAAATAATGAAAGATGATGACCAAAGTGCTGGCTTTGTCATGTGTAGGCTACTTCTTGCGATGCTATTTACACATTTGATAACCACAAAACTGGCACGACCAACCAGGCACGGCGCCAGGATTCCAGTTTTGGATAAGCCAGACCAATTGTGGGTGGGCCTTAAATTAAAAACGTTAAATAAAATAAAAATAAAAAAACGTTATCCAATCACTGCTTATAATAAAAAAATATTGACTAATATAGCCTACTGTTATATTATCTGTGCGTATACATAATATAGATTTTAATAGCTTGATGCTCTTTAAATATTGTGTTGCATTGTAAAAGTAAATCCGCGATCGCTCTCCATGGTTCTGACCAAAGAAGAGCGCTTTGGAATCTCCATTATGCATATACCTGGGCTGCATTTTCTGATAACATTGTCTCTTAGCGCGCTGCGATAACTTAACTAAAGGTATACTACCACTAAAGGTATATCATTGCTAGGCGTCTTCAGGGCTATCATCCACTCGTGAGGCAGAGGCGCTGAGAGGCAGAGGCGCTGGCGCCCTCCTAGCAACGGCGCTGTTTTTGGTAAAACATGATTTTGACGACTTCATTAAGTTTTGTTTTGTAGAAAACTCTTTTTAAAAGATTTTCGTTTTGTATAAATTGTATCTTAATTTTGATCAATGTTTTATCAATCAATTGCCCGTATTTATTAAATAAGAAGCAAATATATAGCAGACAAAATAAGGCGCCGGTACGCGATCACTGCATGTGAACTGGAGGGCGCCGAAACTCAGCTTGTGCCTCACAGATTTGATAAATATAGGCTATATTACAGAAAGCTTGAAATGTCTACTTTTAAACGAAAATATTCAAACCAAAATAAATAGGCTATACTCTCTGATTATGTAGGCTAATCCATATGAAATGTGCATTTCTCTCTGGCGTTCATGGCGAGTCCGCAATCTCCGCATTGTCAACTTCATCTTTGCAGCGACACAGAAAACACCAGTTTATTACTAAACAATTAAATGTCTCCTTGCTAATTTAGACACATTCATAATCATTACTTTAACCGGTTCTTTGCGGCAAGCTTTATGCGTGCGGTCATTACGCTTATTCCTGTAGGCTATAGCCTATTTAAGTAATTCATTTAATATAAAGGGGCGATTTGTCCACGAATGGCTTAAATGAACAACTAGTCGACTAGAAAAAAATTAGTCGGAGGCAGCCCTTATTCCACATATTTTCGAAACAGCGGGCCATCTGGGTTGGGCGAGCGACCGTGAGCGGAGCGGAATATTCAGAAATGCGCTCTCCGCTCACGAGCTCTGATCGGAACAAACCCGAACCTCACTGTCTGCTGAACTTGCATATAAACATCAAAATAGACATAGCCAGCTTTTTAATTTTTTATTTCAATTTTTAAAAAAATTTAGACTATTTTAGTACAAATTATGAGCTTATATTGACGATTTTTTATAATTCTTGACAAAATTAGAATATTAAGTTATATTAAGACGCTACGATGAGCATTATAGCTACTTTAAAAAAAATGCGGGTCAGGAAGCGGGTCGGGTACAATATTTTCTTTTTCGTTTTTTGCGGTACGAGTTGCGGGCGGGTTAGTTGAAAACGTCGGTCGAGTGCGGTTTGTTTATACATTGACCCGCGCATCACTGGTAGGAATTTCTCCCATCTAGTGGTAAAATTGTATTTTGCATTCAAATGAATAATGCTCTCCAGTGCCTCGCTTTTTCAAATACGTGTTGCATCTATGGTAGCCGTTATGTACTAAAAAGCTATGACAGGATGTCTTATACTTAATCGAGTTTTTCTTCGGGTGAACGGGTTTGTTATTTAAAACAAACTGCAACTTGAAACAACGAAAAAAAGAATGTTACAGTATGAATTACTGACTGTGAAAAACATTAACTATGGTAATGAGTAGTAATGCCTTTCTTTATTCGTTATATTTTTTGAAGTACGTGCATTGTCAGATATCATCATCATCATCAGTTTACTTTACTCAATAGCTGCTATTCATCAAAGAGCCTGTTTAACTTTTAACTATAATTGTTCTACTGTCTATATAATACAGTACACAACCAAGCAATGAAAAATAAGCTTGTAATTAAGACCGTAACATTGACTTACCTGTCGAGAAGAAAGCAGGCAACTTCAGCGTCTCTTTTGAAAGCTTTCTCCTGCATTAGCTATCCCGACATTAACCCTTGTTTTTGTAATCTCTGGTCACGTTTCCTTTTACAGTCTATTTTGGAGTTTTTTGATGACGAGGACTCCTTATCCTGTGACTCAGCGTATATGGTCCTCCATTATAAATAACCGTGCAGTACAGTCTTTTAAACTTGCCGCGGCAGTGACAAGCGCCTCTCTCTTCTCTGCTCCTCCGCGTCTGCTGGCTTCAGTCACGTGACGCTGGTTCTGAACGAAAAGGCGTTGTGGAAACGCGTTGGCCTAGTACTTTTTGTCCCTCTCTGCTATTATAGTTTTTCAAGATGGCGGAACTACAAGGAAGCCTCCATGGACCTACCCGTCCCATGTATATAAAGATAATAAATTCATCGTTTACGAGGATAAGTCTGATCATTGGCAGAGGTATTTGTACACCATTGAGGGCATATTTATGAATAAAAATATTGATTTTAGATAATAAAATACCTAAAAAGCTACACATTGTCCCTTTAATCATGTCACAGAATAAATCAGTGACGACTTGAGGTCAACATATTCATATGATGGTCTGAGGACGACATCATGTTACAGAATAAATTAAGCTAATTTAAACGTTTATCCCTGGATCTCGCAGCGAATCGCACTGTACTGTCTGACCAAGCTGAATGGTCAGTGTGACGCAAATGCTAACATACTTAAAGAGATTTTAGGAAACTTTTCTGTGGCACCAGTGCGAGTGCTAACAAACTGTCGCACCGGCAGAAAATGAGCTCGCAAAAGGCCAGGGTTATTTATTTTTTATTTTTTATTTTTAGCTAGACACACTATAAAAAATATAAATATGTAAACAGTATATTAGCGATGCTGATCAATTTTGGCTGGCAACTGCCAATTAACTCGCCAATGCCAGCTAATGTTATTGTTAACGTCAGTACTCCGATGGTGGAAAAATGCTATTCTAAAAATAATGAATTTTAACATCATCAGCCGTAGTAGAAGACTGATGTTAATTAATAGGAGAATGTAAAAAGTCATTGGTCTTACCTTTAAGTTGTGCGCTTGTTGGCAGAGGTTTTTTCTTTTTTTTGGCGGACTCGACGGGGGGCACACGGTGATGACATCATAAAGGTTGATTGGCTGAGGCAGATGTTGTCCCAGGGTCATCATAAAGATATTGGTCTGAGGACAGCTCCCACTAGGCAAAATCAGGACGTGCGCTTCACACATAACAAGCAGCCTTGGCCCGAATGTGTCCTCAGACTGGCACTGCTGGCCTTTGGTCGGCAATGGCATGTCTCCTTGTCAGCCAGAGCTGGGCCATGTGTGGCAATGATGGTACAGCATGATCACGGCAAAACTTATGAGGCCTGAATGTTGGTGGGAGAATTGTGGCCAAGATCAGTCCATTGATTATCTGGCCCAAATCAGGCTTGAGGCATGGGCCATATAAATGCACTTTCCCACATAGGAAATTTTATCTGGCCCAGTTCTGTTTCACAAAACCCCTTTTTAAAAGCCCACATATCGCATGACAGCCCTGCAGTGGCCCAGATCTGGATTTAAGAATAGGACCACACATGGGCAACAACTGGCTTGATTCTCAGCCAATTAATGACCCATAACTGGCCATGCACTTGCCCCCTAACTGGCCATGCACTGGGCCTGAATAGGTTTTAGTATTGGTACAGATTCTATCAAAGATTTGGATTACAGCACAGGAATTGAATACTTTATGATCATTTTATTGTGTTTGTGGTGTATTTTAAGACAATGGTAAAATGGTCACAGAAGTGACAGTTCTTTTCATTCTGTTATAACTTGTCAATTCAAAGATTAATTTTAAACAATACTACACATTAAAATTTTAACTGATTAAAATTTCTGTGATAATTTTACCATTATCGTGAGGTATTTTATTTATTTTGTTCACCATGAAGTAAATCATTTTATTATATGTACCAATACTAAGACCTATTCAGGCCCAGTGCAGGGCCAGTTACGGGTGATTAATTGGCTGGGATTAAGACTAGTTATAGTCCATTTGTGGTCCTAGTCTTTAATCCAGATCTAGGCCACTACAGGTCACTAGTTAGTCAAGTCAAGTCACCTTTATTTATATAGAGCTTTTTGCAATACAGATTGTATCAAAGCAGCTTCACATTGATAATATAAAAATAATACAACAAAGTTTGTTTCTAGGAGAAAATTGCATCATTGTCCACCCTAAAGAGGCAGATCAGTAATATCGTTGAATATTAAATGTCCCCAACTAAGCAAGTGTAGACTTGGATTTAAACTTTTTCCCCGTTATTATTTGATTCACAGGACCGGACACCAGTTATCTTGCCAAGAAAAATCTTTATTTTTATATGTCAGGAGAGAAACTCTGAGAAGATGTTATATTCATGCCAGGTCTATGCGTTTCCGTATTTCTCTGCTGTAGTACAGTAAGATTGAGCTTAAATACACAACTGAGCGACTTTCGTCTTCCTTTTAAGGTATCAAAAACATATAGCTTATGTTTAAAAATGGAATGTATACCTAATTCTTACACATGGTGCAATCCACTATCCTTCTGTGTATACATTAATACATTAGTGGTATACAAATGGTACATTTGCATCAGTTGAAACATTCATTTTCTCGCAAAGAGCATACCAACTGTACACATTTGAAGTATCATCATTATTGGAACTCTCTTCTAAGTGAACATTGCATTGCACACATACCTTTATGCAGAAAACAAAATCCTCCCAGCTACCCTCCTGATGTCCAAAATATGTTCCTTAAACACATGTGTCCATGCAATCTATAATCTAACTTGTGCATTTTAAACTTCATAAGATAATACAACTAATAAAGAATAGTAATAAAGAATAATAATACAGATACATAATATAAAATAATGAAATTATATTCAAAGATGAAATTTAGTCTTCACAAGCCAAAAGCCAAGGCAACAGTGGCAAGGAACCGAAACTCCATCAGTGACAGAATGGAGAAAAAACCTTGGGAGAACACAGGCTCAGTCGGGGACCAGTTCTCCTCTGGCCAATGAGCGAACAGTGTATGATTATGATCCAGGCAGCATTACAGGTCAGAGGTCAGATTGGTTGTGTCGATGAGGCCTTCACAGGGCTGATGAGGCTGGCACTTCAGGGATGCGTTGTGGGTGGGTCCAGGTGCAGATCCATCATCTAATCTGGATACGGCCGGGGTCCACCTCACTTTAGAAATGGAGAGACTGGTTGACACTTCAGTACTGCGCTGTCATCGCGTCCAGGCGCTGGTCCTTCATCTGATTTGGATTCGGCGGACTGCGGTAAACCTCGGTATAAACAGAGAGACTAATATTAGCGTAGACGCCATTCTTCTTATGATGTAACGAGTACATCAGGATTTATGAGAAGTGTTCCCAGTTCCGGCTGGCCTAATCTATGCAGCCTAATATGGAAATATAGAAGTCTATAATGTGTTATGTGTATAATAGGTCAAAGAGATGTGTTTTTAGTCTAGCTTTGAACTGACA
This sequence comes from Leuciscus idus, assembly GCA_021554675.1. NCBI lineage: Eukaryota > Metazoa > Chordata > Actinopteri > Cypriniformes > Leuciscidae > Leuciscus > Leuciscus idus. The sequence continues at coordinate 386,249 of JAJAVR010000031.1, read as the reverse complement.
GAGTGTGTCTGCTTCCCGGACAATGGTAGGAAGACTGTTCCAGAGTTTTGGTGCTAAATAGGAGAAGGATCTACCGCCAGCAGTTGATTTTGATATTCTAGGTATTATCAACTGGCCGGAATTTTGAGATCGCAATAGACGTGAAGGACTATAATGCGTTAAGAGCTCGCTCAAGCACTGCGGAGCTAAACCATTTAGTGCTTTGTTCAATGTTTAATAGGCTGGGTTGTGGTGGCGCAATGGATAAGACACATGCCTTTGGTGTGAGAGACCCGGGTTCGAATCCACTGTGAGACACCAATGTGTCCCTGAGCAAGACACTTAACCCCGAGTTGCTCCAGAGGCGTGCGACCTCTGACATATATAGCAATTGTAAGTCGCTTTGGATAAAAGCGTCTTCTAAATGTAAAATGTAGGCAGCCAGTGCAGTTTTGACAGAACTGGGCTAATATGGTCATACTTCCTGGTTCTGGTAAGAACTCTAGCTGCTACGTTTTGAACTAGCTGTAGTTTGTTTATTAAGCGTGCAGGGCAACCACACAGTAGAGCATTACAATAATCTAGCCTTGAGGTCATGAACAGATACTAGACACTAGACACGTGACTTTCAAATGAAAGATTGGTATCAAAGAGCACACCCAGGTTCTTAACCGACGACGAAGACTTAACAGAGCAGCCATCGAGTGTTAGACAGTATTCTAGGTTATTACGTGAGGACGTTTTTTGTCCAATAATTAGAATCTCCAGAATTAAGTAGTAGGAAATTACTAGTCATCCAATTTTTTTCATAACAGTGAAAACTAATGCCGTGCTTCCTAATGATATCTCCTAAGGGTAGCATGTACAGAGTGAACAGCAGTGGTCCTAGTACTGAGCCTTGTGGTACGCCATACTGAACTTGTGATCGATGAGACATCTCATCATTTACTGCTACAAACTGATAACGGTCAGATAAGTATGATTTAAACCATGCTAGTGCAATTCCACTAATGCCAACATAGTTTTCGAGTCTATTTAAAAGAATGTTGTGGTCGATAGTGTCAAATGCAGCACTAAGATCGAGTAACACTAATAGCGAGATACAACCACGATCGGATGATAAGAGCAAATCATTTGTGACTCTAACGAGAGCTGTCTCAGTACTATGGTACGGTCTAAATCCGGACTGGAAATCCTCGCAGATATCATTTCTTTCTAGAAAGGAACACAGTTGTGAAGATACTGCCTTTTCTAATATCTTTGACAGAAAAGGTAGATTCGAGATCAGCCTGTAATTGACTAATTCTGTAGGATCAAGTTGCGTTTTTTTAACAAGCGGTTTAATCATAGGCATCTTAACCCTCTGGGGTCTAAGGTGTTTTTGGGGTCCTTGAGATGTTCTGACATGCCCTGACATTTGTGCTTTTTTCAGTTGCTTATAAACATATTAATGGCAAAAAAAATTACACTCTTTTTAGCACAAACAGGGCTACCATAATATGTGAGCAACAAGAATGTACATGTTTGTATTTTTGAGAGAATAATGCTTATGCGTGGTTATTGAAAAAACTAAAAACGAAAGTTTCTGAAATAAGGCCACAAAACACATACTAAATATGCGTCAATAAGACTTTTGACTAATGGATGTTGTCGCCAGAGTTTTTTCTTCAAAATGATGTGAAAATCATCCTGCCTAATCATTCACATAACACAATACATTGATTAGAATTTTGCAAAAGCACTTTCTGTTTGGAAAGGCAATATTCGAGTGGGCGTCAACGATCCAATGACACCATCATGCATATTTAGTGGTTCGCACCTGAGGAGACAATGGGGCCCGCATACTTAATGAGCCATTCATTCAGGTGTGTCACAAGAAAGAATGCAAGAGCAACAGTTGGAAGCATCTCAATTTTTTTTTTTTTTTTCACAAATTGTGCTTGCAAATTGGCCTATAATATCCAAGGAAAACATGTCTAGTAATTGTGCAGTTAATTCTTAGGGACCGTTCGGTATTTATGGAAGGGGCCACCGGAGGAAAATAGGGGAGGGTCATGTCTTTTTATTCTTTGTTGAGGGGAGGGTCATCCAACTTTTATATTCGTGAAAACAGCAACATTTCAAAGTGGCTTGTTTGGTGCTATTTTTTTCCATTTAGCTCCATGTTGATCTCACGTTACCAACCCCCCTTCGATATCAGATGGGTCTGACCCAACAAAAATCCAGTTTGGCGCTGTTTGACAGTGCGCCCGCAGCCGCGCACTTCAGTCCGTGCTTAGAAAAAGTGCATCATGTCAGAACAGAATGCCAAAGAAATGTTTAACCGGCAAAGCTTTAAAGCACAAGCAAATAATGAACTTTTGTTAAGTGCACAGTGTCCTGTGAGTGTAACTCTACCGCTGCATTAACATGTGATGTGAATGTACGTCGAGTTTTACAGTATTGGGACTGAGGCGCCAGAACTGCAGCTGATAGAATGTGCACTGTAGCGCGATACTACCATATTTTAGTTTCCATTCTTATTTTGTTTCCACGATGTGTAAGAAGTAGGGCTACCACATATTTAAATTACTATTAGTATTATTTAAGTTAACATAAAATACGTAGACCTACACCACAAAAACTAGTTGAGGATAAATTCGTTAAAATTGGGCGATTCCAGTGTTATGGACGTGACATTTGCAGTCAAAACTTGAAATATAAATTCTCAGAAAATGCATTTAATACCAATATTTTGAAACGTCTGAAAGGAGTCAAGACATTAGAAAAATATCAGTCTACACATGCGTTTTATATTTAATATGAGGGAAATACACATGTGACGGTTCACAAAAAATCTTTAACTTTTGGCAAAATATTTTTTAGTAATTCTATGAATTACACTGTGCAAACCAAAAGATATATACCCACCGGATGAATAAAGATCGGCCTCCACAGAACATAAAATATTAGATTATTTTTATTTTATTTTTTGTGTTAGCATTTATGTAAAAAAAAAATAAAATAAAAAATGTTACGGGCGTGACAGCTCTCCATTACGGACATGACTGCTCTGAAGCGACTTTAAAAATTTCACAGAGACCTCAAACAGAAAGCACAAAGCCTTCCTTTAAAGTGAACTTCGTTTTTTTATTAATTGTATCTTAATTTTAATCAATGTTTCATCTGGATTTAATAAATAAGAAGTAAGTAAATATAGTAGAAAATAGATAATCATGACACGGAGGCGCGGGCGAGTGAACTGGACTCGTCTCATAGATGAACCGAAACTCAGCGTAAGGTATTCTACTTGCCTCACAGACCTGAGAAATATACAGAAAGCTTGAAATGTCTACTTTTAAACAGAACAATTAATAACGAAGGAAAACAGACTGCTTTCTGCTTATAAAATGTGTAAAATGTCTCCTTGCTATATTTGACATATTAATAATCATTACTTTTGCCGGTTCTTTGTGACAGCTTTTAGATGCTTTATTCGCAACGCCACCCACATGTTGAACGAGTCACACCGCATCAGCCCCGAAAACATGATTTTTTTCAAATCTAAAATCAAAAATCGTGATACGAACCGAATCGTAGGTTTGGTTTATCGTTACAGCCCTAGTAAGATGAGAAAGCAAGAGTTTATGGTTTAAAAAACAAACAAACAATGGCTATCTGAACATCTTTGCCAAGCGCAAACCAGTACAGAAGAAGGCTAATCAATAAATTATCGGGGAGGGTCATGCCTTTTTTCACAATCATTTTGGAGGGTCATAGAAAAATGTATTGCTGGCGAAGGAAGGGTCATGTCTTTTTTGACAACAGATCTTAAAACTCCTCCGGTGGCCCCTTATATTGTATTTTCAGTTTTGGAATATTTATCCTCTCCCCAAATTTGTCACTAATAAAACACAATAAAAATTATTTAAAGAAAAGGCTTATATTTACCTTTTAATAGTTTGTTTACATCTACCTTGTAAATATATTTTTTTATTAAAAAGGTTAAATTTACAACAATTCAAGTGTAATCTTTCTTTGTAAAAACTAAAGTATACATTTTATCATACATATTTCAAAGTTAAGGATTTGATTGATTATTTGATTACTTTATTTTTGACAAAACATACTATATTTAACATATGAGCAAAAATTGGCAAACAAAAGCTTATTTGAGGTGGCAGATATTTTACAGTAAAAATGTATAATCTATCCCAAACTAATCAACGAAATGTTGTCTTTCATATGTCTGTAACATAGGTCTTTCGTTATTATTATAAGAAATATAAATGTTGATTTGCAGTTTAATACGTTGCTTATACAAATAGCCTACATTTTATTTCAATATATTTCAGTCGATTTTTACTCATCTCAGTATAGCAATACAGTTTCAGCTAAAACATCATCATTCATTCACACACGTGATTTAAATTTAAACTGTCTTTTGTCTCTGGACTTAACTGACAGAGAGAAGGCAGAACTCGCTTCGTGTTTATTTTTCTTTATTTGGCAAAAAGCACAACACTTTGTTTTTATTGTACACAAAAATAATACACATTTAACAGAATCAATTGATGTATGAAACTGGTTTGTAATATCAAAGTCAACAGAGCAAAATTAATCTCTTTTGAACTGATAAAAAAAAAGCGAGCCTATCGCGCCGGCGCGATTGCCGACCTCAGGGGGTTAAAGGTTTTTGGTACATATCCTAGAGACAAAGATGAATTAATGAGAAGATGATCTATGACCTCTGGAAGCATCTCTTTCAGTAGCTTAGTCGGTATAGGGTCTAACATACATGTTGTCGATTTAGATGATTTAACGAGTTTAGTAAATTCTTCCTCTCCTATAACAACGAATGAATCAAATTTTTCCTCAGGGAGACTACAATGCACTGCCTGATGCGATACTGTAGTAGACGGTTGCATAGTTATAATTTTATCCCTGATATTATCAATCTTATAAGTGAAGAAATTCATAAAGTCATTACTTCTGTGCTGCTTGGAAACTTCTGGGCTTGAAGCTTTCTTTTTAGTTAGTATAGCCACCGTTTCAAATAAATACCTAGGATTATGTTTATTTTCTTCTAATAGGGTTGAAAAATAAGCAGATCTAGCAGCTTTTAAAGCCTCTCTGTAAGTAATCGAGCTCTCTTTCCATGAAATGCGAAATACCTCTAGTTTTGTTCTCTTCCAGTTGCGCTCAATGAAACTGATCAGGAAGATTATTGATAAAGCAATCTTTAGTGGCAGAAGTGATAGGTCTCACATATTTGAAACACGGAGTTGGCTTTGCAGCCTTGGCTAAATGAAGTTTACACGAGACTAGATAATGATCTGAGATGTCATCGCTCTGCTGCAGAATTTCAACGGCATCAACATCTATTCCATGTGATAATATTAGATCTAGAGTATGATTACGACGATGAGTAGGTCCTGACACGTGTTGTCTAACTCCAATAGAGTTTACAATGTCTTTAAATGCCAATCCCAATGAATCTTTCTCGTTATCTATATGTACTGTATATTAAAATCACCAACAATTATCTGCAGCCAGAACTAACTCTGATAGAAAATCAGCAAATTCTTTGATAAAGTCTGTATGGTGCCCTGGTGGCCTGTATAATCTTCTGAAATCTTCTCCGCCAGCCTAACTATCTCCCTGCATTTATCACATGTAAATCCTGTGCTGGCAGAGAAAGCTATGCTATACATGTTACATGAGGTGCAGGTGACAATAAGAGGAGAAGATTCAATTCAATTCAATTCAATTCCAATTTATTTGTATAGCGCTTTTCACAATACATATTGTTTTAAAGCAGCTTTACAGAAAGTGCATTTCAGAGATGTACATAGAAAAATACAGTTAGTTAAACATGCATTAATTTAGGGCATAAATGTATATAGAAAAATACATAGAAAAAAAAAATACAGTTAGTTAAACATGCATTAATTTAGGGCATAAACATATCGCCAGCGTCGAGTCGTCTCTTATCAGGCGTCGAGTCGTCTCTTCACAGGCTTCTAGTCGTCTCTGCACAGGTGTTGGGGCATCTGTAGTTTCCATGGGAGGCTGGATACAAACTTGAGCTGACAATCTGTATTTACCTCGGGACTAGCGTCCCGAGATAACAACAGAAAAGCAGATGGGAAAAAAATTAGCGTAGCTGCTGTTCATAACAATAATGCATTCAATCTGATTCAACTGTAGTATAAAAGGTAAGTATTATGTGAATGCTTGGCTAAAGAAATGCGTCTTTAATCTAGTTTTAAACTGGGACAGCGAGTCTGAGCCTTGAACAATATCAGGAAGGCCATTCCACAGTTTAGGAGCTAAATGTGAAAACGCCCTCCCTCCTTTAGTGGACTTAGATATTGTGGTGAGATCTGGTATTGCTCTCACGTTCCTGATTAACCCCTAGTATCAATGTGTCTAGGTGATCTTTTGCTGTCAGGTCAGAATAGGAATTATTCCCTCAACTTGCTTGTTATCATTTATACCAGTAAATCTAGGTGTAGTCCCTACGCTCCCAAGGAAACAATAATAAGCATTACTAACTAGACATATGAATTAAATTCATGCTTACCTTCCAGCTGAATCGCTCTTGGAACCCTTGTTATCTTCGATTATAAAGGATTTATGTATTGCTCTGTCTATTGCTATTAGAACTGTTTGTAAAAGCTGAAGTAAGACTTAACAGTGATTGTCTTTAGAAATACAAATTTATTTATACAAAAGATTAAAACACTGTGTGTGTGCGTGCATATGTATCTGGAAGTGTGTTTGTACGTTCAAAATACCTATCAAGATTCACAAATCCTGCCACAATATCCTAGGAATGACCAGAAGCCTCGAATTTAGTGATCTTAAAGAGCGCGATGGATTGTAGGGCGTTAGAAGTTCCGTTAAATACCCAGGAGCTAAACCATTTAGGGATTTATAGGTCATTAGTAATACTTTGTAATTGATAATGAACTTAATAGGTAACCAATGTAGAGATGATAGAATAGGTGTTATATGATCATATTTCTTTGACCTAGTAAGAACTCTCGCAGCTGCATTTTGGACTAACTGTAGCTTGTTAATTGAGGATGCAGGACAACCAGCTAATAAAGCATTACAGTAATCTAGTCTCGAGGTCATGAATGCATGAACTAACTTTTCTGCATCAGAAACAGATAGCATATTACGTAGCTTAGCAATGTTTCTAAGGTGGAAAAAGGTTGTTCTTATAACATATGAAATATGATTTTCGAAAGACAAGTTGCGGTCTAATATAACACCCAGGTCTTTTACTGTAGTGGATAAAGTAACAGGACATCCTTCTAAAGTAAAGTTGTATTGAAGATGACATGACTCACCGTGTTTGTTGACTGATACTCACCACAGGTTTTTGATGAACTCGTAAAAGGCGCGAGATAAAAATAAATAAAATAAAGAGCGATTGGATGGCATGCTAACAGGCTAGCGAATTACTAGCGTGTTGTGCTAGCAATAACGATTTAGATTGAAGCTAGCGATGTCAGGTTAATGTGTGATGTTGGTTAGGTTATATTTAGCAGTATAAATAACAAGGAATGATAGTAAATAATGATTAAAACAGAAAGATATGAAGCTTACAGACGCAAACTAATGCAACGCAGCAGCAGCAGGCAGGGAAGACAGGCAGGGTAGACAGGAGCAATCGAGTTAAATAGGGTTTGTCAGATAATCAAGAAACTGGATGCCAGATTAACACAAATAACAGGGAGGTATCTGACTGTTACGGCGTCTAGTGAGATCCCCAGTACTCAGTCTCGAGCGCCTTCCCCTGAATACTAATGATGCATACTCCTCCTAGTATGCATCATTGGCGCTCTGATCACCTTCCACCTGTCTGCAATGAACTCTGAGCTCAAGCCTATGTAGCGACAATGAGAAGGAACCAACCACCAACTAATCTTCTTCCAGAAAATTAATTCAAACTTTCCACTTCCTGCCGAACAAAGAGGGAGATTTGGTCAGGACTTCGTATCCTCATCAATCTTGTCATGGGGTCCAGGCATCACCGGTCTGACTATTTAAAACTGACCCCCAGCACTAACGAAATAACTGGTCAATGCTAGCTTTGTTGCCAAAATACTGATTGGTTAAGAGAAAGACAGAGACCAAGGTCTCACACAAGAGTCCTCACATTCCAGATTCCACCCAACCCAGAGCCATGAATCATTCACAGTCTCCAGAAAGTCTGCTAACCAGAGACTTTTATTGGTTAACTTTAAGGAAGAACGTTGTCAACGTGTGATAGTTTCGCAAGATGGATCGGTTCAGAAGATGGTACTGCTCAAGGTCCCATGAGCAATGGACAAAACAGACCCCATCTGTCTTAAGGACCTCTGAATGACCCCAGGTTGTAAAATCTTTTCAAACCACAGAACTGAGGTTTTACCTATAACTATACATAAAATCATTCAAGAACAATTTTCGATGGACTTATAATGAACATCATGCAACTACATAATCCTGTGTTGTTTTCTACCACATATGTGCATTTCTTTTTAATAAGTTTAAATCCCATGTAAGTCATTTAATGGTTATAACTGTTAGATGTTTGAATGAAAGTGTGTTGTGTTTCATATCAGTATGATCGTATGCTCGTGATTCAAAAGATGGCTTGATTGAAATCTGTGTAAAATGTTTCATATTCTTATAATAGTAATGAGGTCTAAACTGTGGCCTCTGTACTCTCTGCTAGAGCTTGGAAAGTAAGGAGATCCCAGATAATGCATGATTTACGATGAGACAAACAAAGCCAGTGTCTAATTGGTCCGATCTCTTCAGGAGGGGGGACAAACTTTGAGTTTAAAATCTTAGACCCGAAACAAAGCTCTCTCTCTCTCTGTGCTCTCTATCTCTGTGTTCTCGCTCAAGAAACGCTCTGCTATCACTCTCAAGAGAGATGGGCAGAAAAAGATGAAGATCTAAACCAGACAAGTAACCATGTAACTGAGGAGCAGACCAACCCAAATTAAGATCAGATGGGTTAGATTCATTTTCAGTCATCTAACTACTAACTACTTTTATTTCTTTCTTTGTGTTATTTTCCTTTTCCGATTGAAAGTCTCGGTTTTAAGTTAAGTTTTGCTGCAAAGTTTCGGTCCACGATTCACGGCTGCAACGCACGCTTTCAACTTCAAAGACTTTTCAACCATCCGACATCCACGCCACAGACATCTATCCAGGCACGAGGAGACCACAGCCAACGAACGGGAAACCCAAGGGAACCCCCAAAAGCAAAGACGCAAGTACCTCCAGACTAAAACTGAACTGGTGCATTGATATAAATTTAATAACCTGCCTAAAACGACAGAAGGGTTGAATTAATGCTTGATGGTTCGTTCAGGTTATGTCTTCTAAGTGCATAGAATCTTGAGATTTCATCATCTCACTCTTAACCCTCTGGGGACCAAAAACGCGCCTGCGCGTTTTGCTCGTTTTTTTTTTTAGCAATGAAAAATAAACACAAAATGCTCTGTTAATTTTGATCTTTAATTTTCGTGTTATACATCAATCGATCCTGTTCAGTTTCAATTTTTTTTCTGTATACTCACAATAAAAATAAAGTGTTTTGCTTTTTGACAAATAAAGAAACTTTAACATGATGCGATTTCTGCCTTCTCTCTGTCAGTAAACTCCCATTTGAAACGCGTTCGAAAATGATCTATAACTCCGCGAAAATTCAGTCAAACAGGCAAACAGACCCACGGGCATAAAGCTTGAGATCGCAGCTTTTAAATGAAGTAATTTATATAAAAAACAAATATTATCAGCTTCTGTAATCTGTATAAAAAGTGAGCGATTCCAGTCGAGCTCATTACGAGCTCATTGACTTTAATTCGTTCACGCCTACTCACGGAGCGCGCTATTCACAAGATAATGTGTTAAGCCATCTATGCAAAACAGGTAAACGCCCCCAAGCAAATGCATTAAAAGCTTCAAGTTTCATCATTCAGTCACCTGCGCGTTGGGAAGATGACACGGTACATCGGTGCGGAAGCCCTTCAGTTCGTCCTGGATACTAGCGACGAAGAGTCCAGATTTTCATCAGAAGAGGAGCGCGACTACTCTGATGACGACCGTTTGTATTTTGAAGAGCGTCTTGATCCAGCCGTGGATAGAATTTCGGATGAGTAAGTATTTATTCTTACTTGCATTAGTTGACAAGCTATTCAAAACATGAGCTTATATATTATACTGGGTGGACTTGCCATCCAGAGTATTGACATTTGATATCTACCTATATTCAACACGATCTAATGAAAGTGCATATCTATACCATGAATTTAATATCTCGTACCATTTCAACGTCAAAAATGTTTTGTTTTGTTTTTTTGTGTACATATGCTACACCCCTTGGTTAAGAAAATTTGTATTTGTATGTGTAGCCTAAATGATATGTTTAGATCATTATGTATGAAAGATAGAATTTAGAAATTATTTTAGAAAGTAGGCCTAGTAGGTGTTTAGATTATATTTTGACTATATAAATGCTGCCTCATTATCATTAACGATGCATGCTCGCAAATATCAGTTGTAAATGTGTGTAAATGTGCTGAAATGTGTAAATATACCCAGTTAATGAAGTGCACAAATGTGTTAGGCTAATGTTTGCGGTGTGCCTCTCCGGTAATGGCCCATTGACACGCATATAGGCTTATTGCACGCGTCTAAAATTATTTACACCAGTTATTCATTATAGACTAATGCTACTATAGTTATATTTATGTAATAATATTCTTCAACTTTTTTAAAAGGAATGTAGCTTCATCACTACCTCCGCCTGCAACTCGGAGTGCGCTTAGCAACACAGTCAGAAATCAGAAAGAATAAGTACATATTTACCAACTGCCTTTACTTTTGTTTTTACAAAATTACAATAAAACAGATTGAAAAACAAAACATTTGAATCTCCTCATTCTTTGTTCAGGCTGCCTCACTTGATGGCCCATTAGCACTTGGGGGAGCGTCTATGTCACACCCCTGGTCTGAATCTCATTAATATTGATGACCCATTACCACTCCCACGCATAAACCTCTTCTGACAAAAAAAACTGTTTTACAATGTTTAAATCAATGTAGTGTTTCATGTGAACAATCAGGCAGGATGATTTTCACATAATTTTGAAGCTAGACCTCAAAGGGACAACATCAATTAGTCAAAAGTCTTGTGGACACATATTTAATATGTGTTTTGTGTTCTTAAATCAGCAACTTTCATTTATTTTTATTTTTTTTCAATAACCACGCATAAACATTATTCTCTTAAAAATACAAACATCTACATACACGTTGCTCGCATATTATGGTAGCCCTGTTTGTGCTATATAGAGTGAATTTACACCTTTGCCATTAACATGTTTATAAATAACTGAAAAAAGCACAAATGTCAGATCATGTCAGAACATCTCAACGACCCCAAAAACACCTTGGTCCCCAGAGGGTTAAACTCATTTTTTTTTCAAACTCTTTCTTTCTCACTCTCTTTCTTCAGCAACCTGTATGAATGTGTGTGTATGCGTGCGCGTGTGTTTGTGTTAGATATTAGCTTTATGTGTTAGTATATAATCAATAAAGTATTGTTTGTATTTGAAAAGAGATTACTTGTGTTATCTGCTTACGAATTTATTGTCTTGAACTTCGATTTAAGTTACCTATGCTTTTACCCTTAATTTACTTCATAATTTACTGTTAGCTGGGATTATCCTTTCTTGGCCAGGAAGATATTATATTTCCTAGAGTTAATAATTGTTTATGCTTTCTGTTCATTGGATGAACTGATAAAATAATCATACTATTGATTCTGCTACAGTAAATTCTGAAAATAATTAAATTATTAATTATTGATCATAATTCATTATGAATAATAATTAATTATATTTATACGTGGGCGTATAAACGCTACACCTATATCTAGCTTGTTAACTCGGCGTCCGTTGCGAAGTATTGTCTCACTCCCATGTTACATGACTGAGCTTCTTTTGAAAAACCCCTGTTACTCTGATATACTGAACCTTTGCTTAAACTAACCTCTCTGATTGTGTGCAGCCCGCCTTGTGAAACTCTGCCTGTGACCTGACTCCGATACTCGCCGCCTGCCTCAAACTCTGCCTGTCTCTGACCTGCATGCTTGCTGCCAGCCCCGAACTCACGCCTAGTTTACATCGACTTAGCCTGCTGCCTTTACTACTGTTTTTGAGTTCTTTTTGTTACGTCTTCCCCTTAATCTAGGGGTAAATAGGGAACGAGTTAGAGAGTCAAAAGAAAACAAAACAATAACTCTAACTAAAAAGGGGATAACACTAACCTACATACAAAACAGAAATCAAAACAAAACATATATCTTCCCTCACTCCCTAACTAATCAATAAACAGGAGAAAATGTAAGGGTATCCTCCGCCCTACATTACTCATAAACTCTTAACTGATCATAAATTGCATAAGTCAAAGAATCACGTTATCATACACATTGTGACCACACCCCAAAGAGCGAAACCCGCTCGTCTGAAATTGGATAGCGGAACAACCTCAAACGCTGCGCTGTCTATCTCCTTCCTCAGCGCTCTCTCTGCTGTTTTATGTTGGACTCCTCAGGACACGCACCAATCAGTGCGCGGGCAGCACTCACAGATAAACGAGCACAGGTGGTAGCCATGTAGCCATTAATCCTATTAATCAGACACACAATAAGAGAAAAAGAGAGAGAGAAAGAGAGAAACACATATGCACTGGCAAATAACTAGGGTCATTCTGATTCCGATACTAGTATCGGAAATGCCGCCGATACCAATACAAATTCTGGCATCGGTATCGGCGAGTACATCTACCCATGTACCGATCCGATACCATTTTATTAAACAATACCTAGTAATGCACGCTAGCTTTGCTTAACGCTGCAAATCGGAGATCATTTCTTCTTCACTGCTCTAAACAGTGGTTGCTTGTGGCAACACAGGAAGTTGTGCTGTTGCCACAAGCAACCACTGTTTAGAGCAGCGAAGAAGAAATGAAAACGCGCGCAGTATGATTATTTCAGACTGGACCAACCAGCCAGTAAAACGGCGACATGTCTCATATGCCATACTGCAATTTCGAGGCACAAGTATTAGCAACACGGTTCGTTGGACTATTTTTCCTGCCGACCAAAATTTAGTTATTTCAAATGTAGGCGCGCGGCAAGCGCATAATGTAAGAGACGCTGGCACCCAACATCAAATGGCAAACACAATGAAAACGTGGTAAAACTAATATTCATGATAATAATAGTAGGGGTAGTAGAAGTGGCAGTACTGTAATAATAATAATAATAATAATAATAATAATACCATATTTTAGGCCAGTCAATACAATTATTGTAGATATATATTATTCTCTAGGCCTGGGGGCCACTCTACTACTGCCAGTGAGCACAACTAACAGACCCCCCCAACAAAGACACCTCCCTCAGATTCACCGATCCAACCTGGCCCCCCCACCACCACCATCAGTGACACCCAACCCCAGCAGTTAAGCTTCTATGTTTCGCTGAGTCTTCCTCTGCAGAATATGCTATGGCACCATTACAGGCACCTCCAGACCAAGCTCACCTAGTCTGGTTGTGACCTGACAGGACCAAAGTCCAAATTATTTATTTATTTATTTTTTTATTATTATTTTTTTTTTAATAGGTGATCTATGGCTTGTACCCTAGCGTGCACTGGTTAGCTCCCTAGCCAGAGACACCACATCCAGCCCAGATATCCATCCAACAAATTTAAATTATTTTGCATATCAGAAGCCTGGGATTGGGGCAAAGGCGGTAAAAATGAGAGGCCAGTAAATCCAGGAACCGAGTTACTAATGAACATGCCGACAGGACGTGCTAGTCATACCCACCGACAGCACCCAGAATAGTCGCCTGACCCAGATTAAAAAAAGAATACAAGTGGTTTTATAATATCAATACCAATACCACCATCCCCTACTACCACCCCTACCAACAACAACAGTAAATAGTAATAATATGCAGCTTTTACATGTAAAACGAAAAGTATAGCTTATAGAACACAATATAAACACACACATATATAAGTATACACGACTGATGTATTTAATAATGCTCAGAAATTATTTATTATAGAAATAATTTGTATTTATGCATATTGCGATTCCTTATTATTAATCCATTTAGTATACCAAAGATTTGAGTTGAGGCATCGACTAGCTAGCTAGTTTTAATCAATATTTAAGGATGAGAGCAGTGGACTAAAAATGTTATTAAATTTGTTTAGATGATTTTTATTTGCTAACGTTTGTTTCTCTTTAATAATATGGTCCCTTAATAGATGTAGCCATTGTGTCGTTGATATTTGGTATTTATTTTTCCAATTGAGTAGTATTGTTTTTTTGGCGATAGCTAGAGATATGAGCAGAGGTTTTGAATGTTCAAAGGGAGGGTTAATTTGAGATGTGTCACCTAAAAGACATAATAATGGGAGTGCACTAATTATAATTTTAAAGAAATTCGATAATTTATTAGCGACATCTATCCAGAACTGATGAACTGGTGGGCATAGCCAGAATGCATGAAGGAAAGTGTCTGGTGTATTTACACTGCAGTTAGTACATCTATCGGAAGTTACTAGTCCCATTTTAAACATCTTACGCTGTGTTATGTGTGTTCTGTGTATAATTTTATACTGAATTAACTGGATGTTTATGTTTGTACTTATGATAAAAGTGTTTCTGCAAATTGTTTTCCAAAATTCGTCATTTGTGTTGATATTGAGATCTTTTTCCCATTGTTTAACTGGAGCTACTATTGTTTTAGAGTCTATAGATGATATTAGGGTGTATAATTTACTAAGTGTTTTTGATGAATTACTAATTGTGGTGATATGTTTTAGAATTGGGGGAGGTTGTGCAATGTCTTTGTTTCCAATTGTGGTTTTAATAGAATTCCTGATTTGTAAGTAATAGTAATACTGTTCTTTTCCTAAGTTAAATTTCTGTGTTAACTCTATAAATGTAGCGAAGGTGTTGCCAGTAAACAGGTGATGTAGATGTGTGATACCTTTTTTCTTTCCATTTAATATTGTTAAGCGGAATTTTGTTGATAGTAAAATCAGGATTATGCCATATAGGTGAGTTGATGTGTGGTATCAGTTCATGTTTTGTCAATGTATTAATTTGCCACCAAGCAGTGAGAGTTGTTTTAATCATTACGTTCTTACAAAGATTGTTCTGTTTGATTTTTTTTGTGACTGATGGGAGATCAGATATGGTTATTTCTTTGCATTCTGTTTGTTCTAACGCTAGCCATGGGTTTTGGGGTGTGTCACCTTTGATCCATTTGCAAAAGTATTGTAGTTGGGAATGGGATGCTAAGTAATAGTGCTGAAAATTTGGTGCTGCTAGACCACCTTGAGCTTTATTTTTTTGAAGTGTTTGTAAACTAATTTTAGGATTCTTTTTTTTCCAGTAGAATTTGTTGATTATTTGATTTAATGATGTAAACCATTTCTTAGTTGGTTGTACCGGAGTCATGGTGAATAGATAAAGAAGTTTTGGTAGAATACACATTTTAACTGTTGCAATACGACCTATAATGGAAAGCGGTAGGTTCATCCATCGAGTTAAATCATCTTCTATCATTTTCAACAGTGGACTGAAATTGAGGCTAAACAAGTCAGAGAGGTTCTGGGATATGTTTATTCCTAAGTATGTAATATTATTAATTTTAAACGGTGTGTCTTGTATGCTCCTGTCATGCGATTTCATGTTCAGGGGTAAAATTGTTGATTTCGTCCAATTTATGGAGTAGTCTGATATGATAGAATATTCATTGATGAGTTTAATTATTTCTGTAAGCGATGTTTTAGGATTTTGTACAAATAGTAGTATGTCGTCTGCATATAATGAAATTTTATGATTAGTGTTAATTGATAGAACTCCCATAATTTTATCATTCTGTCTTATTGCAGCAGCAAGAGGTTCTAAAAATAAGGCGAAAAGTAATGGTGATAAGGGGCATCCTTGGCGAGTACCTCGTTGAAGTTGGAATGGTGATGATATTATGCCATTCGTTATGACAGATGCTAGTGGGGTATTATATAGCGTTTTAATCCAGTGAATAAAGCAGTCTCCAAACCCACATTTTTTAAGTGTCATGTAGAAAGTGCCAACTAACTTTATCAAAAGCTTTTTCTGCGTCTAATGATACGATTATGGTTTTTGATTTGTTTTGATTACATAGGTTCATAATGTTGAATAATCGTCTTGTATTATTTGATGACTGGCATCCTTTAATAAAACCTGTTTGGTCTGGATGGATGAGGGATGATATGACTGATTCGAGTCGTGTAGCCAAAGCTTTACTAATAATTTTTAAGTCGGTATTTAAAAGAGATAATGGGCGATAACTAGAGCATAAAGTTGGATCTTTGTTTGGTTTGAGTAAGACTGAAATTAGTGCTGTGTTCATGTGAGGTGGAATAAAAGAGGTGCTTTTAATTTCTACCGTCATTCGCAAGAATAATGGTGATATAGTTGACCAGAAATGTTTGTAATATTCTGGTGGGTATCCATCTAAACCTGGGGCTTTATTGTTTGATAGAGATTCAAGAGCTTGTTTATATTCAGTTGCTGATATAGATTCTTCTAATGATTCTCTTTGTGCTGTGGTTAGACTGGGTAAAAATACATTGTTAAGAAATGATTTAGTGTCATTAATTTTTTGTTCTTTTGCATTACTGTATAGATGTTTATAAAATGTACAAAAAGTATCATTGATATCTTGTAAAGTGTGAAGTATCTTTCCTTCTGGATTATTGATCACCGGGATAAGTGTCTTTTCTCTATTACGTTTGAGTAGATTAGCAAGATATTTACCTGATTTGTCATTATGTTCAAAGTGTGTATGTCTTAGGCATTGTTTTTGGAATTCTATCTTTTTATGTATCATGTCTTTATGTTCATCTTTTGTTTTATTTATTTCCTTTAAGATCTGTTCATTGGGAGTATGAGAGTAAATATTGTGTCATTTATGTATTTTATTTTCTAATTCTTTTTCTCGACTTTGTTCCTTTTTGTATTTGTATGTAGAGTATGATATGATCTTTCCTCTAGTTACAACTTTAGCTGTTTCCCAGAGAGTTGCAGCAGATATGTCTGGAGTGTCGTTTGTTTCCATGAAGAATGCCCATTCTTTTTTAAAGTATTCATTAAATTCATTATCTTGAAGTAATGAAGTATTCATCCTCCATCTAAATGATTTTTTAGTATCAATCCTGTTGTTAATAGTTATAGTAATTGGTGCATGGTCAGAAATAATAATAGGGTGTATTGTTGTATTTAAAATGTCAGGGATGAGGGAATTGCTTGTTAGGAAATAATCAATACGTAAATATGATTTATGAACTGCTGAAAAATAACTGCATTCTCTTGAGTTTGGGTTTGTAAGTCTCCAGCTATCGCCAAGACCAAGGTCAGTCATGTATTGTTTAATGGTTTCTGTAGATTGCCATGGTTTAAAGTGTGATGGTGTTGTTACAGAGCGGGCTCCCGCACCGCCTCCTCTCCACCACCAGAGGGAGCCTTCACCAGAATACTAGTTCTCTCGGGAACTCCAATCCCCATAATGCTTCATACCTGGGACTGATTGCGCACACACCTGCACCTCATTCAGACTCTCTATTTAATCCACACTCAAATGGAAGATCAGTGCGAAGTATTGCATTGCCACGGCCTGTAATTTCTGAGCGTTTACCCTATTCTACTGATCTTGTTGCCGACCTCGGATTGTTATCTCACTTCTGCCTGCTTGCTGCCTGTCTTGACTTGGATTGCCTTTGGATTATTGTCTCTTGCTGCCTGCCCCGATCTTCTGCCGGTTACCTGACTACTCTCTCTGTGTTGACCTTTGATTTCCCTGTTTGCTGTTCTCTGACCCCTGCCTGTTTGACGTTCCTTCAATAAAGCTGCAAATGGATCCTTCTCAATCTCCTGTATCATTACAGAATACTTCGCCATCAACTGATCCAGCAGCTGTTCTGCAGATATCCACTGAACTTACCTCTCAAGCATCTCGTCTGGATCTACATCACCATCAACTTAGTCATTTGACTTCACTCACCGAGCAACTGGTTCTGGGTCTGCAAGAACTACGAACTGCGATCAAAAATCCTCCTGTTGCACCTGCCAGTTCTTCCCCAGAAAATCCTCCACCGGCTGCCACTTCCTCAGTAAATCTACGGCTGGCTTTCCCCGAGAAGTTCGATGGAAACCCCACGAAATGCAAGGGATTTCTGCTTCAATGTACTCTCTTTGTGGAGCAGCAACCGTCATTATACACCACCAACGCAAGCCGGATTGCGTTTGTTTGTTCACTGCTCACGGGGCGAGCGCTTGAATGGGCTACAGCTGTTTGGAGAACTGATGGGTCTTCCTTCGCTACTGAGAGAGGAGACGCCGGGGAACAACTACTATCTCTCACTCAAGGGAATAAAACTGCAGCCGAATATGCTCTAACTTTCCGCACACTCGCAGCACAAACTGACTGGGTCGAGAGCACTCTGAAAACTCTCTTTCGCAAAGGTCTCACCATGGAACTCCAGTCCGAACTAGCCTGCCGTGATGAAGGGAGAACTCTGACAGAATACATTGATCTAGCTATCCAAGTGGATAATCTAATTCGCTCACGACGATCAGTTCGACCCTTGCAGCTATATCATCACGAAACACCCACTCAACATGAACCCACGCAGATTGGTTTTACTCACATCACTCCAGAGGAGAGAGAGCGCCGCATACAACACCGATTGTGCTTGTATTGTGGTCAATCAGGACACATGAAATTTGCATGCCCAACCCGTCCTTCTGCCAGTTCCCGTGCGGTGAGTCCACGCATTAAAATTTCTATGAATCCATCCAGTTTCCAATTGCCAGTAATTATCACGATAAGAGGAAAGATTTTTAGAACCATAGCTCTCATTGACTCCGGGGCTGCTGGAAACGTTATGTCCCGTACTTTTGCTGAACAATGCAGACTCAATCTAACGCCTTGTCTTTCCTCCTTGGCAGTGGAGGCGTTAGACGGCCGACCCCTCGGAGAGGGAAGGATTCAGGACACCACCGAAGAGATTAAACTTCACGTTGGCACATTACACACAGAGATCATCAGTTTTTATGTCATTCAATCAGTCCATCATCCCATCATATTGGGGCATCCCTGGTTACACGCTCATAACCCACATATTTCCTGGAAGGAGGGTCAAATCATACATTGGGATGCTTCATGCCAGAACCGCTGCCTGACTCCTGTGACTCGCATATCGCTTCAAGAGACGAAAAGTGAGCCCTCGAATCCCAGCAGCCCAACTCACCGACTACCTAGGGTGAATCACATTCCTTTGCAAAACACAGAGCCTGAATCCTCAGCTAACAAAGAACCTAACATACCTGCTGTATACACAGAACTCCTCGAAGCCTTTAGCAAGAAGAAGGCATCCCAGCTCCCCGAACATCGCCCTACTGACTGTGCCATAGACCTCCTTCCGGGTGCTTCTCCGTCTCGTGGACGGATATTTCCTCTATCCCAACCTGAATCCGAAGCCATGAAAAACTACATCCATGAGGAATTATCCAAAGGTTTCATCAGACCCTCAACTTCCCCTGCTGCCGCTGGGTTTTTCTTTGTCAAGAAGAAGGACGGTGGTCTACGACCCTGCATTGACTACCCGGCACTAAATGATATCACAGTCAAGTTCCGCTACCCCCTACCACTCGTGCCCGCAGCACTCGAACAACTCCGCAAAGCCCAGTATTTCACTAAACTGGACTTACGCAACGCCTATAATCTGATCCGTATTCGTGAAGGGGACGAGTGGAAGACGGCGTTTTCCACCACTAGTTGGCACTACGAATATCTGGTCATGCCTTTCGGTTTATCCAACAGTCCATCCGTGTTTCAATGTTATTGAATGTTACTGTTATTTCATTGTTGTTTTTAGTCAAGGTAAGCCTATCTTCGATCCTCTTGTTATTTCGTATTTTTAACTTCACATAATTCTGTATTTTAGAGAGACGCGTTGGCACAATTAACAACAGCCGCGAGTGAAAATTAAAATTATTGTTACATTTGCACTTAAGCCTTTGCTCCTAGCAGGTTGGAATTGCCACATTTTCGCGTTATTTACACTTAATTGCCCGACCGAAACAGCTGTACTCACTCAAGCGGTGAAAGCATTATCCGTATATCTGTGTAATTTGCGCGCTGTCGCGGAAGCGTCAGCGGAAGCGTTCAGCTCTCGTGTTCAGCCTCCTCGTGTGAAGACCGACTCGGGAAAAGACCAGCGACTCTACCTGCGCGACTCCACCGAGCAAGGACACCTGAAAGGCACTTAAGTATCTCCTCTTCCCTTCCTCTTCCCTCTACTTACCTTATTGTTCACCTTAATCAACATGTGCTTTCAATACATTCCTGTTATCTCTCGGCACCGCCCTTTCATCACGCGCAATAGGCAGCGCAATACTGCCAATCTGCGTCCCATCCTCACATCCTCACATACTCCTCTCTCTCTTTCCGTGGGTCTATGGAATTGTCAGTCAGCAGTCAATAAAGCTGACTTCATTCCAGCCTTTGCATCTCATTCTACTCTTAGTATCTTGGGGCTGACTGAGACCTGGAATTCGTCCAGAAGACTCAGCAACCCCTGCTGCTCTCTCTAGCAATTTCTCCTTCTCCCACTCCCCTCGCCAGTCTGGGAGAGGTGGGGGTACAGGGCTTCTCGTTTCTAACAATTGCAAATACTCCACGCTCTCTTCTCTATGCAACAACAACTCATTTGAATATCATGCTATTACACTTACAACCCCCATTAAAATCCATATTGTAGTCATTTATCGCCCCCCAGGTCAGCTGGGTAACTTTGTAGATGAGCTAGATGTGCTGCTGTCCACTTTCCCTGAGGACGGCACCCCACTTCTAGTCTTCGGTGACTTCAACATTCATCTCGAAAAGCCACATGCAACAGATTTCACCTCTCTCCTAGCCTCTTTCGATCTCAAACGACTCATCACCACAGCTACTCACAAATCAGGCAACCAACTGGACCTGGTTTACACACGCAACTGCACCACAGAAAACATCCTGGTGACACCTCTCCACGTTTCAGATCATTTCCTCATTACTTTCAGTCTACAACTCTCTACCCCTGCACCACCACCCCCACCACCAGTCACTTTCAGACGAAACCTGCGCTCACTTTCCCCCTCCCATCTCTCCTCTGCCGTGTCATCCTCTCTTCCCCCACCCACACAATTCTCATCTCTGGATGTGAATACCGCAACGGACACCTTATGCTCCACTCTAATCTCTTCTCTAGACATTATCTGCCCTCTCTCCTCCAGGCCAGCACGCACTACTCCCTCTAACCCCTGGTTATCTGAGGTTCTTCGGGAACACCGGACCAAACTCAGGGCAGCGGAGAGGAAATGGCACAAATCAAAAGACGCATCTGACCTGAGTATGTATCAATCTCTCCTCTCCTCCTTTTCTGTTGATGTTCATGCTGCAAAATCTTCATACTTCCACAACAAGATCAACAGCTCCTCCAACACACGATTACTCTTCAAGACATTCAACTCTCTCCTCTGTCCACCTCCACCACCTCCCGCCTCCTCCTTAACTGCTGACGATTTTGCGACCTTCTTCACCAACAAAACAACAGCTATCAGCAGTCAGTTCTCAGCTCCACACACACAGGAACCCAGACCGACCCCTTCCACAGCCAATACCCCTCTGTCCTCCTTTTCTTCGCTAACCGAGGAAGAAGTATCTACACTTCTCCTCTCCAGTCACCCTACCACCTGCCCGCTTGACCCCATCCCCTCACACCTTCTACAAGCCATCTCTCCCACACTTCTACCATCACTCACACACATCATCAACTCATCCCTCCACACTGGCACCTTCCCTACAGCATTCAAGCAGGCTCGGGTTACTCCACTGCTCAAAAAACCAACGCTAAACACATCATTGGTAGAGAATTACAGACCTATCTCTCTCCTACCATTCATTGCGAAGACACTTGAAAGAGCTGTCTTCAACCAACTAACATCCTTCTTGTCTCTAAACAACCAGCTGGATGTCAACCAATCTGGCTTCAAGAAAGGACATTCAACTGAGACTGCATTACTGTCAGTCACAGAAGCCCTACGGATCGCAAAAGCTGCTTCCAAATCTTCAGTCCTCATTCTCCTGGATCTGTCTGCTGCCTTCGACACAGTGAATCATCAGATCCTTCTGTCCACCCTCTCATCACTGGGCATCACAGGAACTTCACTCCACTGGTTTGAGTCCTATCTCACAGGTAGGTCCTTCAAGGTCGCATGGAGAGGCGAGGTATCCAGAGCGCATCAGCTGACCACAGGGGTTCCCCAGGGTTCAGTTCTTGGTCCCCTCCTCTTCTCCATCTACACCACATCACTGGGACACATCATACAGGCACACGGTTTTTCCTACCACTGCTATGCTGATGACACGCAGCTCTTCCTCTCCTTTCAACCAGATGATCCCACAGTAGCTGCACGGGTCTCAAGCTGTCTGGCGGACATCTCCACATGGATGAAGGAACACCACCTGCAGCTCAACCTGGCAAAGACTGAGCTTCTCGTCCTCCCTGCCAATCCGTCTCTACAGCACGACTTCACCATCCAGCTAGAGTCATCATTAATCACCCCATCAAGATCGGTCAGAAATCTTGGAGTAACGTTTGATGACCAGCTGACCTTCACAGATCACATTTCAAAGACAGCTCGATCATGCAGGTTTGCACTGCACAACATCAGGAAGATCAGGCCTTTCCTAACTGAGCATGCAACACAACTTATCGTCCAGGCCCTGGTCATCTCTAGGCTTGACTACTGCAATGCCCTTCTGGCTGGACTCCCAGCATGTGCGACCAAACCCCTACAGATGATCCAGAATGCTGCAGCTCGTCTTGTCTTCAACGAGCCCAAGAGGGCCCACGTCACTCCTCTGTTCATCTCTCTGCACTGGCTACCTCTAGCTGCTCGCATCAAGTTCAAGGCACTGACGCTTGCTTACAGAACTATCACAGGCTCAGCTCCCTCCTACTTTCACTCACTCCTACGAGTCTACATCCCTACCAGACACCTACGATCGGTCAACGAGCGACGTCTCGTGGTTCCATCACAGAAAGCCACAAAATCACTTTCCAGAACATTCTCATTTACAGTTCCATGCTGGTGGAACGCTCTCCCCACCCTCATCCGGAATGCAGAATCCCTGACAACATTCAAAAAACAGCTGAAAACCAATCTCTTCCGTGAGCACTTAACCTTATAGAAAAAAAAAAAAAAAAAAAAAATTCCTTCCCCTTTGAAACATCACTTATCAGGCTTATGCTACTCTGAATAATACCTGAACTTCGTATTTTGAGCACTTCCTGCGTTGTTGTTGCTTTTGCCTCTTTATGATGACTCGCTGAATTTAGTCCTAATTTGTAAGTCGCTTTGGATAAGGGCGTCTGCTAAATGACTAAATGTAAATGTAAATGTAAATCCTTTATGAACGACGTCTTCCGAGACATGCTGGACAAATGGGTGATCGTTTACATTGACGACATTCTAATTTATTCCAATTCCATGGAGGAACACATTCAGCAGGTCAGGCTGGTCCTTGAGCGACTCATACAACATCAACTCTACGCCAAAGCTGAGAAATGTGAATTTCATCAGACAAGAACGTCCTTCTTGGGTTACATTATCGGTCAGGAAGGGGTCGCTATGGACGAAAGAAAGGTAAAAGGAGTTCTGGACTGGCCGCTACCTCAAACCCTCAAAGAATTACAACGTTTCCCGGGGTTCGCCAACTTCTACAGAAGGTTCATTAGAAATTTCAGCATCATCGCGGCTCCTTTAACCGCAATGACCAAACGTCATTCGACTCGATTAAAGTGGTCAGAGGAGGCAGAACAGGCTTTCAAGGAACTCAAATCCCGATTTACATCTGCACCCATTCTCCATCATCCAGACCCTGAACGCCAATTCATTGTGGAGGTAGACGCTTCTAACACAGGAGTCGGGGCTGTACTATCACAGCGACAGGGTAACCCAGAAAAAATTTATCCATGCGCCTTCTTCTCCCGCAAACTTACGCCAGCTGAACAAAATTACGACGTGGGGAACAGAGAATTGCTCGCAATGAAATTGGCACTGGAAGAATGGCGACACTGGCTGGAAGGAGCAAACCAATCCTTTGTCATCCTAACCGATCATAAGAACCTGGAGTATCTACGGTCAGCTAAACGCCTAAATCCACAACAAGCCAGATGGGCACTATTCTTTACTAGATTTCAATTCACCGTCACATATCGGCCAGGAACCAAGAATATCAAAGCAGATGCTCTATCACGTCAAACAGAAGGCACAATTCAGAACCACACTCCAGAGAACATAATTCAGACAAATCTACTGGTAGCTCCAGTACAGTGGGATTTGGTCACGGAGATTCAACAAGCGAACAGTCAGGTGAGACCCCCTTCTGAATGTCCGGATAATTTACTGTTTGTTCCAGAAACTCTCCACTCCCGGCTCCTTGATCATGTGCACTCCAATCCCAGTTCAGGGCATCCAGGAATCACGGCTACCATTCATCTCTTGCAGAATCGCTTCTGGTGGCCGACGCTACGGGTCGACACCACTATACATGTAAAGAACTGTGTCAGCTGCAATACGTCCAAATCACCCAGACAATTACCTGCTGGGCTGTTAACACCACTTCCCACACCTCGCCGCCCCTGGTCCCATATTGCAATTGACTTCATCACAGATCTACCTAAATCGCAAGGACACACCACCATACTCACCATTGTCGACCGATTCTCCAAAGCATGCCGTCTCATACCTTTACCCAAACTCCCCACTGCTCTAGAAACAGCTGAAATTCTGTGCAACCAAGTGTTCCGCTTGTATGGTTTACCTGAGGATATTGTTTCCGACCGGGGTCCTCAGTTCACATCCAGAGTTTGGACTGCATTCTTCAAAAATCTGAATGTCAACATCAGTTTGACCTCAGGGTACCATCCACAATCCAACGGACAGACAGAACGTCTGAACCAGGATGTCACACGTTTCCTAAGATCCTACTGCCAGAAGGAACAAGCCGAGTGGAGCCGGTATCTATTCTGGGCCGAATACGCACAAAATTCACTGATCAAACCTGCCACAGGTATTACTCCTTTTAAATGCGTCTTGGGCTTTCAACCACCATTGTTCCCTTGGTCAGGGGAACCAACGGAACTACCATCTGTCACAGAGTGGCTACGCAAGAGCGAGGTGATCTGGGATCAGGCTCATATACATCTCCTTCATGCAGTCAGACGACAAGAACAACAGGCCAATCGTCATCGGCGCCCTGCTCCGAAGTACAGCGCTGGTCAGTGGGTGTGGCTCTCCACAAGAGATCTGAGACTTCGACTTCCCTGCCGCAAACTCAGCCCCAGGTATGTTGGACCATTTCAGATATTAGAACAAGTTTCTCCTGTATCTTTTCGTTTGGATTTACCTGCTGACTACCGCATCTCTCCCACATTCCATGTATCTCTGTTGAAACCTACCGGTGGGCCTAGAGGAGCGTCGGAAGTGGGAGCTGCAGCTCCAGACCCCTCATCCATCCTGATTGACGGCGAGGAGGCGTATCGGGTGCACGAAGTGCTGGACTCCAGACGCCGGGGTAACGTCCTCCAATACCTGGTGGACTGGGAGGGGTACGGTCCGGAGGAACAATCTTGGGTCAATGCCGGAGATATCCTGGACCCATCACTCACTGAAGAGTTTCATCAAACATACCCGGGAAAACCGGCCCCTAGACCAGGGGCGTAGCCAGAATTTTATTTTTGGGGGGGCCCATCTTAAAATGAGGGGGCAACTAATATTATATATATATATATATATATATATATATATATATATATATATATATATATAGCCTAGGCTATAGCAGCCTAGGACATAGCTCGGCGATTATTATCTTTTACATTATTATTTTAGTTCCCGCAAAAATCTGTATTGTATTCTGGTCGGTGTTGAAAAGTCCATTTTTAATTTTACGTAAAATGCGATATCCACGCAGTGAGCGCACCATTCCACGCTCTGTAAACCGTAACGGCAGCGCTTTAAATAAACCCGGCATCCTAGTTTTCCTTCTTCTTTGTGATCCACAAAAAATAATAATAATAATTTTGACGGCATTGGTGACCCTGTGGTGGTTTCTGCGGTGGGGAAGAAACGTAAGCCATCGAAATCTAATAATTTAGGCTACTTGAGGAGATTAAGAAGATGAGGCACGCGGGAGGAGGAAAAATCTCGACTGTTGCTTGTTCTCACACGACAGCATCAAACTTCTGTCACGCTGACACTTTGACCCAGGAGATCTTTTGAAAAACTTTCAATTGTTTTACTCAAAGTCAACGAAAACCGAGCAGGACCAAGCCATTTTACAGCTGATCGCCGTAAAAAAAAAGTTCAGGAGGTAGGCTATTTCTTAGCGATGGTGATTTGATGTCGGCTATTTTTAGTCCAGTGCCTGTAGGGCTATATAAGATTAGTATTGACCGAGTTCAGAGGCTGTCATATGTGGATCAACTTACTTTGTTGTGTATTTCAACAGTTAAAATATGAAAAACTTTTATAGTGTGATTCAATGGATTAATTGCATTTTGGAAAAAAAGGTGTCATGAATTTATTGCATTTTGGGGGAAAACTAATCCTTTTTTTATAATAAATATTTGAAAATCAAAATATGGATTTGAAATTGTTATTATAACCTAAAATATGCTATGTGAAAGTTTGAAACAAAAAATAGTGGTTTTAATCTTTCCACTCTCTTGGTAAAGAAAACACATTATTACTCAAAATTAATCATAATGAATTTATCGCGTTTTGAAACCAAACTCTTCATATACAACAGATATAGGCTATACAGGAAATGTGGTCATCACTGGTTGTGAAGGCGGTTCATCAATTGCAAACAAGTCATTGCGCAATGTGCCGATCTGAGTCGAAGTCTCACCGCTATTCTGTGATGAAATATGTGCGTTTCTGTCTCCTAGCCGCTTCACTCGCTGTCGTCTTGTAGTAAGCTAAATCAAACTCAGATGTAGATGGCTTATTTTCTCCTTCTCGCTCATATTTTCGTGCGTAATATTGTACTTTGCACAACGCTGCCATTCACCGCATGAACTCTCACACGAAGATGACAGCGTAGGTTAGGCACAACACGTCAAATCAAGTTTGAAAACAGCCGCATTTTACCGCGCAGTATTTTGATTGATCAATCTATCAATTAGACTAACACATCAAAAATTTCTTATTTTTATTATTTTATTTTAAGCCATCAGAAATCTGAGGGGGCCGGACATATAAATGAGGGGGCCTAGGCCCACCCAGGCCCCCTCGTGGCTACGCCACTGCCCTAGACCCTGTGGAAGACCCCGGCGTCGTCTGCCTTCTCGCCTCAGGAGCTGCTCGCAGGGGGGGGGCTCTGTTACAGAGCGGGCTCCCGCACTGCCTCCTCTCCACCACCAGAGGGAGCCTTCACCAGAATACTAGTTCTCTCGGGAACTCCAATCCCCATAATGCTTCATACCTGGGACTGATTGCGCACACACCTACACCTCATTCAGACTCTCTATTTAATCCACACTCAAATGGAAGATCAGTGCGAAGTATTGCATTGCCACGGCCTGTAATTTCTGAGCGTTTACCCTATTCTACTGATCTTGTTGCCGACCTCGGATTGTTATCTCACTTCTGCCTGCTTGCTGCCTGTCTTGACTTGGATTGCCTTTGGATTATTGTCTCTTGCTGCCTGCCCCGATCTTCTGCCGGTTACCTGACTACTCTCTCTGTGTTGACCTTTTGATTTCCCTGTTTGCTGTTCTCTGACCCCTGCCTGTTTGACGTTCCTTCAATAAAGCTGCAAATGGATCCTTCTCAAATCTCCTGTATCATTACAGGTGTATTCGATTTGTCTTGAGTTGGATCAATAACTGTATTAAAATCTCCTCCGATTATGATGGCTGATTGAGGAACGTTGGCTATTGAAGAAAAAAATTATGGAAAAATTGGGGGTCATCTGTGTTTGGTCCGTAGATATTAGCAATGGTCAGTATTTTATTGTTAAAGGTTATATTGATAATAACATATCGTGCTTCTGGATCACATATAGTTGAGTGATTAATAACTGTTATGTTTTTATTGATAAATATAGCTACACCTCTTTTCTTTGAGTTGTAGGATGCCGAGTATATTTGTGTTAGTTGTGTATTTGTTCATTTCTTGTGTTCTGATTCTAAAAGATGTGTTTCTTGCAATAAACATATATCTGCCTTGAGTTTTTTAATGTGGTTTAAAATTTTGGATCTTTTAGCTGCTGAGTTAATGCCTCGTACATTCCATCTTACTAATTTTAGGTGTGACATTCTGTGTTATGATACTACTATATAGTTTTGTTCGATATTTATTATAAGTATCTGTACCCTGTTATATGATGTGAATATAAAACATACATGCAATACATAATCAATGACAGACAAACAAATAATAAGAAAAGAAAACATAATGCAACAATGAGAGCACTTTTTTTCAAATGAATATACAGTTAACATTTTAAATACGTGAAGTAGGTGATTATAGCTAATCTTATATTGCGTTCATTGGCGACATGTTTTTTGTTTTTTTTTTCTCTCCGATCTTCCTTTCGCGGTGGATTATAACCAGTACACAGTGTCATTCCTGTAAAGATGGCCATCAACATATAGTCTGTCTACCGTGAGAACGTCTTTCCTTCCATTTTGGCGAAATTGTTTCATGAATGGAACCAATATTCTCCGTCTGTCCTGAATCTCCCGTGGGAATTGATCGTTAAGTCCAAAGGTAGTTCCACGCAGTTCTTTGCCCTTGCTCTTGACCAGTTCTTTCTGTTTGTAATGCTCAAATTTTGCAATGATGGGACGTGGGCGTTTAGTGTCGCCGTTTTTGTTGTTAGATCCGAGGCGGTGTACGCGGTGGAAGGTAATATTGTTGACAGTCTCTTTTGGGAGTTTGAGAGAAGAATGCATGAAATCTCTGATCGCTTGTTCAGGGTTATCTTGGATTTGTTCTGGTATACCCGAAAAGATCAGGTTGTCTCGCATATTGGATATAATGGGCACACTACTACCTCCCAAATAAACTTCAAAGTGCTGGAGCGCCAGCACTAAAGCAAGAGCTTCTTTCTCAATTGTGCTGTAGTTACTTTGGCACTTTGAAAACTTTTTGGAAAAATAGCATACAGGATGATCAATATTCATATGGTCCTCCTGTAACAATATTGCTCCTGCCCCAGATTAACTCGCATCCACATGCAGCTTAAATGGACGGTGGAAATCCGGAGCCTTAAGAATGGGTGCGTGACACAAAAGATCTTTAGCAGACAAAAAAGCATGCTCGCACTCATTAGACCATACAAATGTTCTCTTATCACTGAGTAGATCAGTAAGTGGGGTCACAACACTGGAGAAATTTTGACAAAAACTTCTGTAATACCCACACATTCCAAGGAAACGTCTTAGCTCACGTTTATTAGATGGAGATGGATATGTTGTTATCGCAGAAACCTTCGCTTCTACTGGTCTCACACTTCCTTGACCCACCTTCTTTCCCAAGTATGTCACCTCTGCTTTCGCAAATTCACACTTTGCGAGATTTACAGTCAGAGAAGCATCTGACAATCGAGGTAACAATAACTCAAGATTAGTCATATGTTCTGTCCAACTGTCTGAATAGAGCACCACATCATCTATGTATGCATCACACTTCGGTACATCAGATAAAACCTTCTGCATAAGCCTTTGAAACGTTGCAGGAGCATTTCGCATCCCGAAAGCAAGGACAGTATATTGAAGAAAGTTGTCGGGTATAACAAAGGCGGAAATTTCTGAAGCCCGTGGCGTAAGAGGCACCTGCCAGTACCCTTTTAACAGATCTATCTTCGTCACATATTTGGCCGCTCCCACCCTATCGATACAGTCTTCAATACGAGACAGTGGGAACGAGTCGGGTGTTGAAAGATTATTAACTTTCCTATAATCCGTACAAAAGCGATATGTGGAGTCTGATTTGGGTACTAGCAAACATGGGGAGCTCCATGGACTCTGACTTGGTACGGCTAACCCATTTTTTAATAGATATTCTACCTTGCCCTTCATAATTTCCCGTTTTTTTGGATTCACCCTATACGGATGTTGTTTCACCGGGGATGCACTTCCCACTTCAATGTCATGACATAAGACAGATGTTCTGCTAGGTACATCTAAAAAAAGTGAGGGAAAAGACTGGATCAAATTACACACATCCACATACTGTTTTTTAGATAAATGTACCAGATAACTGCATAAATCACCCAAAATGCTGGAATTCTTCAGATGAGGGGTAGAAGTTTGAGCAACACCATCGTCTTCTACAGCACAAGAGGCAGTTATAGTGACCACTGAAGAAACCAATGGCACGTCTACAGACAGAGCATTTTTCGGTTCCCTCTCCACATATGCCTTAAGCATGTTCACATAATGTAATCAGTTTCACTGAGCTTTTGCTCTATGACATATGGTCCTGAAAACTTGGCTTGCAAAGCATCACCAGGCACTGGTAAAAGCACAAGAACAGAGTCACCGACCTGCAAATTCCTCCGAACACTCTTCTTGTCAAACTGCTGCTTCATTTTTGACTGAACAACAGATAGATGAGCCTTAGCTACATCACAAGCTTTATGAAGTCTCTTTCTGAAAAATCGTATACCGGTGCTGATGTGTTAGTACGAGGTATAGAAATGGGCTGAGTACAGGTGCCTCTGCATGAAGTGGACTTAAAATCAGATTTTGTCTCTGGCATTGTTAGGTTAGGTGTTCGCAAGCAGTTGCCTGTTGCTGGAGTACATATCATTCTGGGAAATGACCTTGCAGGGGGCAAAGTTTTTCCTAGTCCAGTAGTGATGCATAAACCCATGGTTAAAGAGCAGCCTGACCTAGGTGTTCAGTTCCCTTCTGCTTTTCCAGCATGTGCAGTGACACGGGCTCAAGTTCAAAAGTTTCAAGATGTTGTTAATCTCTCTGATTTGTTTTTAAACACAGAATCCAAGACTGGAGAGTCAGAGTTATGTGAAGTAAGTAAAGTGACAGACACTTCACTGATTCTTGAAGCTCCTTTTAATGTTGGAAAGGAGAAGTTAGCAGCTGAGCAAAAATCTGATGTTTCCTTGGCAGAGTGTGTTAAGGCAGCGGTCAACATGAAAGACAGAGCGGACGCTAAAGTAGGTTACTTTTGGGAGAATGATGTGTTAATGCGTAAATGGAAACCGCTTTATGATGAAAAAGGTTTGCAGGAGACGTTTCAAATTGTCTTGCCTGTTAGCTATCGCGCTCCAGTTTTAAGATTGGCACATGAAAATCCCATGGCAGGTCATTTAGGAGTGACAAAAACTGTTCGCCGCATTTCTAAATACTTCTTTTGGCCTGGTCTTCGATCATCCGTTGTTAACTTTTGTCGCTCTTGTGATGTGTGTCAGCGTATTGGGAAGCCTAATCAGAAGGTACCCGTTGCCCCTGTGTATCCCATACCGGTAATAGAAGAACCATTTGAACGACTTATTGTTGATTGTGTGGGTCCGCTGCCCAAGTCCAAATCAGGACACCAGTATGTGCTAACAATCATGTGTGCAGCCACTAGATTCCCTGAAGCCATTCCCTTGCATTCGTTGAAAGCACAGACGGTAGTAAGAGACTTGGTTAAGTTTTTTACCACGTTTGGTCTACCGCGAGTAATACAGAGCGATCAAGGAACTAATTTTACTTCTAAAACTTTCACAAAAGTTTTGAAGGAATTAGGAATTGAGCACCGAGTATCTAGTCCTTATCACCCTGAGTCCCAAGGAGCCTTAGAAAGGTTCCATCAAACCCTTAAAACAATGATCCGTGCATATTGTTTGCAGACGGGAAAGGACTGGGTGGAGGGGTTGCCTTTTCTGTTATTCGCTGCCAGAGAAGCAGTTCAGGAGTCCTTGGGATTTAGTCCCGCCGAACTGGTGTTCGGGCACACCGTGAGGGGTCCGCTAAGACTGCTGTATGAACATTTGTTGATGAAAAATCCTTCTTCTGTATCTCTCTTGGATTATGTGAGTTCTTTCAGAGAGAGAGAAAGAGAGAGAGAGAAACACATATGCACTGGCAAATAACACTCTTGCAGAGGTGGAAAGTAACGAATTACATTTACTCTACTTTACTGTAATTGAGTAGTTTTTTTGTGTATTTCTACTTTTTTAAGTAGTTTTTAAAATCTGTAATTTTACTTTTACTTAAGTATGTTTTGTTTAAAGTATTGTAATTCGCTACATTTTAAATCATATCCGTTACTGAGTAAAAAAAAAAAAAAAAAAAAAATGAAATAGCCTTCTACGGGTAAAACATCGCGCTCCGGAAACTGCAGCATTGATTGATTGAAGGGCGGGAGAACAGTCACGCAAAAACCTCAAAAAATATGGAGACGGACAAGACAGATTCTTTACACACACACGCGTGAGGCGAACCCCTGGTAAGTAGCCTATGGGGATACTTTGGATATAGAAAAACTAACGCGTGGTTGTCCTCGAGGCTCGAGCATATTCAGTTTGCAAAAATTGTTGAAGCAAAGTGGCTGCAAAAGGAGGAAACACATAGAACATGTTCGGGAACACCATCCCTCCGTGCAGATTAAGACATACCTGTCAACCCTCCCGTTTTTCCCGGGATTCTCCCGTATTTTACATTGCTATCCCGCTATCATCCCGTTTAAATATTTTCCCGTATTTCTCCCGTATTTTTAATCTTTCTATAATTTTTTTTTAAAAATCCCAAAGGGCGCAAACCAGTTAAGCGGAAATCCCGCCCTGCAGCTAATTTCATTGGTTAAGGTTACAATGACGGGTAGGTTTAGGGGTCAGTGTTTGGTGTAGGCAATCAGTACTGTGATTCACATGACCAATAAAATCTTTAGAATCGGCTGCAGGGCGGGATTTCCACTGAAGTAGTTTGGGGGGAAAAATCGCGCAAAGAACAGCAGCATCCGAGGATGGATGAACATGAGAGAGATGGCATTAACACACGCAATTATGTCAAAATGTCCGTTTTGTCGAGTATCCTCATAAGAACAACTGAGCAGTCTATTAGTTAAAAAAAAAAAAAAAGTCGTAAATGAAAGTAAAGAGTTGTGAGAGAATGAGACGCGTGTGAGATCCGTCAGCGGCTGTTTTTAAAGAGACAGTAGCCAATAAAGCTTTCTGTCAGTAAAGTTAATCAAAGAACAAAGGTAACAGAGAAAAGCACTCACTGTTCTTGACTAAAGATCTTTTTTTACTTTAATAAGGATTAATCTATGTACAATTTAAATTGTATGTTTGATAACTTCAATTTCTGTATATTTTTCCTACCTGTTAGACAAATATTTAAAATATACTGTTTTATGTTTTTCTACATTAATTTGTAGATTAATTGTGAAATTATTACATTATAAAATGTACGTTTTTTAATGGCAATTAATCGTGATTAATTAATGTAGTTAATTGTTGCAATTGATAAAAATAAAGAAAGAAACATGAATAAGTCTTAGGTTTATTTTAATTGAATAGTATGTATGTATTTATTTATGTTAATATCTGCGCAATTAATGTCTATTTAGCCTGCCTCTAACCACCCCCCCCCCCCCCCCCCCCGCGTTCAGATTTCCCGTATTTTGGTATCCAAATGTTGACAGGTATGGATTAAGATATATCTCGTTTAAGGCCGAAGGATTTCTGTGATGCAGAGGGAATCCCGGAGTTTCATTATCATGAAAATGGAATTTACAGTAATGCAGATGTCATGTAAAACACATGATAGTAAAGCTGTACAATAAATCAAATTGCGACATGGTCTGTATATTAAAGCACAAGAGACTGCTATATAAATGTATAATCTGCTTGTCTATGTGAATCAGTGCGAATGAGACGAGCCGTTTCGTCTACTACATACTCAAGTACGCGACGTGCTAATGGTGTTTTCAGCATGTCACAAACAATATGAGGACATGAAAACATGAACATCTCCAGAGCTGCTCTGAGAGAACGCCTAGTGAGCATTTTCATCATTTTATTTGAGAAAAACCTTGTCAAATACACTCTGAAACAGGACTTCACTACAACCCATCAAAATAAAAGTTTGGTTTAACTAACATTAGAAGAAATTATGACATAAATATATAACTATTGTGGGCCTACAATAGAATGTACTTCTCATAATAATATTAACAACAACAATAATAATCCAATTTGGTAACACTTTATTTTGATAGTCCGTTCATTGAGACTCTTCTAGTTATTAGTAGCCATTCAGTAGCTTGTCAACAGTGCATCAGTTGACATTCAACAACACTGTTTCAACAGACAAGTAACAAACGTTCAACTGACTGACTATAGACTATAAGGTACAATTCAAGTGTTAATCTACAGATTTTGCAAAAAAGTGCCTGTTGACTGTCAATGTTATTTTGCAACAGGTTATTAACCAATTGTCGACTAACTTTCAATTGTCAACTAACTTTCTGTAGATTGAGTACCAACAACTCAAGATCAATCTGTCAGTTAAATGTCAACAGTCATGTCAGCATATGAAGTATATGATACTGTATATCCTACTCAAGGGGTCTCATATGCATCAAATTAATGATTATTTTAGCTGATTTAAAAATGTTTTTAAAAATGTTTTAACCATTTGTAGATAATCTGTTGATAGTCAACTAAAGATTAGATCTGTTGCTTATTTGTTGCTTGTCAACAAATAAATTGTTTATGATCAGTTGACTATTAATAGACATTCTCAGCTAAGCGTTAGTAGATATATTTTAGGACTATCTAATCAAAGTGAAAGACAGTTTATATCAGTAGAAAGTCTATAACCTATCAACAGATTAATATATTGTTTATGATCAGTTGACTATTAATAGACATTATCCACTAAGTGTTAGTAGATATCTTTTAGGACTATCTAATTAAAGTGAAAGACAGTTGATATCAGTAGAAAGTCTATAACCTATCAACAGATTGCATACCTAACCTGA
Organism: Leuciscus idus; assembly: GCA_021554675.1. NCBI lineage: Eukaryota > Metazoa > Chordata > Actinopteri > Cypriniformes > Leuciscidae > Leuciscus > Leuciscus idus. The sequence goes on along the minus strand of JAJAVR010000031.1, from coordinate 351,089 downwards.
CTGAAGTAGAACAAACACTATGGCCAGCACATCAGAGAAAAAAAAAACACTTTTATTAAATAAAAAATAAATAAATACAACCCATTATTTACAAGGATATCACGATCACATCTGAACCATCTGATTATGTGAAAACAATTATATTGAGCATTCCAAATGAGAAAACTCTCAATAGTCTACATCATTTCAAATGCCCGACGCCAAGATCAAAAGTTATAAACAACAAATAACAATAATTATTAGTTAATACATTTAGCCTTTCATGACAGTCAGTTTTACAGAAAATCGCATTTATTAAATGCAGTTTAACGTTATAACAGTTACTCATTTAAGAAATAATCTCTGTTCCTGCTGCAAACTCGCTTTGGAGGATTAACAGACAAGACTATAGTTTAAACCCTTAACAATACCTTCTTTAATCGTTTAACCATTTTGAAACATTTAGTTTAACGTTACGGTGAGACACAAAAGGCGTTTTCTCCTATAGAACCATAATACACCAAAACACAATATAAATTAACAAAATACATCATTTTTATTAGCTAACGTAACGTTAGATGTAATCCAAATCTTTATAATCCATACGCAAGCAAGAAACAGATCCAAATTCAGCCCTTCATCCACATCCAGCGATCTCCATCTCCATTCTCAGCAGCGACCGGAAATGTCAAATCCCGCACTCGTGATGAATTTAAATTAAAAAATTGCGCCCTCAAGAAGCGTTACGACATGTTTTACGGCAGTGATATCAAACGCTCATTGGCTCTCGCCTGCTTCGTCACAGATTGCAGCATGCCGAGTTTCAGTTGAAACAACATTGAAATGCAGAAGCGCGCGCGCCGTTTTCACGCAGAGGGAAGCTGGGTTAACATTTTCATGGATTAATAACTTAAATTCTGCTCTGTCCCTTATACAAAACTATTATATACTGCCAGAGAGGACTGCAACACATCGTCATTTGTTGTTTTTCTGCATAATGTTTATGGGTAGGTTTAGGGGCAGGAGTAGGATTAATGTTAGTGGCTCAAAATATATTTTAATGCTATTAATAAAACTGGCATTTCCCTACACATCTCTGTCCATAAAGTGTTTTATTCTTTTTATATTCTGTATAAAATGAGTAATTTATATTTAGGTTTGGGAGTAGGGTTAAGGGAACTTACATTTATCTATAAAACAGTATAAGGGAAATGATACAGATATCTTTATGATTCGTAAACGTTTTGTAGCTGTGAATTCGTAATAATTCTACGTTGCAGACATGTCTATCATACGTTTCAGCATCTATCCAAACGTACAAAAAAAGTATGTTTTCAATCTGTTGATAGGTTATAGACTTTCTACTGATATAAACTGTTTTTCACTTTAATTAGATAGTCCTAAAATGTATCTACTAACACTTGGTGGTGAAGATTAAAATTTACTGTTTAATGTTATGTATTTGTATTATTTTTCTTTATTCATAATTTCATAATGTATTTTGTCAAGCCAGTGTTGTATCTGTGTTCAGTGCATAAGAGACTATACATAGAATGGGTGCATGTGAAGATCATGTCACATGAGACAGGTGGATGAGCTATATTTTGTAGAGGGTGTGTACAATGTACATGTGTTGTAACTGATGCAGATGTAAACAACAGAGATAGTTTCTTAATATGGAAGTGAATTGTGCCATATGTTCGTATGACATATACGTTCCATTTTTAAAAGCTTTAAGCTACATGTTTGTTACCTTAAAAGGAAGCTGCTCTGTAATGTATATAAGCTCTAACTTACTGTACCACCTCAGAGAAACAAAGCCATGAGAAACAGGGGCATGAGAAACAGGGACATGAGAAACAAAGCCATAAGCCATGAGAAACAAAGCCATGAGACAGAGGCATATGAGAAACAAAGCCATGAGCCATGAGAGAGAGGCATGAGAAACTTAATGGCAGAGAAACATAAAGCAAGAGAAACCATTTACATCTAGCATGATGGGATGAGAAGATTAAGAATGGGGAACGGAGAAATCTGGAATGAAGACCTCTCGTGTAGCCTTATTCTTATGTGCTTGTTTCTCTCTGTCTGACACATGATACATAATAAATTGAATCTCTTGGCAAAGGTAACTGGTGTAGCTTCCGTGATTCAACCATAAAGGGGAAACCATGATTTTTAAATCCACAGTGGATAATGTCTATTAATAGTCTACTGATCATAAACAATTTATTTGTTGACAAGCAACAGATCTAATCTTTAGTTGACTATCAACAGATTATATACAAATGGTTAAAACATTTTTAAAAACAGTTTTAAATCAGCTAAAATAATCATTAATTTGATGCACATGAGACCCCTTGAGTAGGATATACAGTATCATATACTTCATATGCTGACATGACTGTTGACTTTTAACTGACAGATTGATCTTGAGTTGTTGGTACTCAATCTACAGAAAGTTAGTTGGCAATTGAAAGTTAGTCGCCAGTTGGTTAATAACCTGTTGCAAAATAATATTGACAGTCAACAGGCACTTTTTCGTAAAATCTGTAGATTAACACTTGAATTGTACCTTATAGTCTATAGGCAGTCAGTTGAACGTGTGTTACTTGTCTGTTGAAACAGTGTTGTTGAATGTCAACTGATGCACTGTTGACAAGCTACTGAATGGCTACTAATAACTAGTAGAGTCTCAATGAACGGACTATCAAAATAAAGTGTTACCTACAATTTATTTAAACATTATTTAAGGATTTTTTTTTGTCCATGGTTTAATTGAGTAAATCTGTTTGCAGCACTTTGCCAAAAAATAAAAGGATAAAAAATGTGTTAAACTTTTATTTGATTACCACCATTTTGGATAATATATTTGTTTTAAAAATCATAAAAAGAAAAAGGATTTTTCTGAATGAAATACATTTCATAGAAGTCTATTGTTCTTGAACATTTTATCTTCTGAAGCAAAGCGATAAGTTTGTGTAAGAAATATATTCCTATTTACAAAGTAAAATTCTAGCCTCCGGCCATACGCAGTCTACTTACACCTAAAACGCAACTTATGCAACTCATGACATCAGAAGTAGTGTAGTGCGTCCTGGCGTAGCGTAAATATCAGCAGTACGCCGCATTATTTGCATAAGTTGCGCTTTAGATTTAAGTCGAATCCATATGTTCGTTTGGCCGGAAGCTAGTTATTTTACTTTATAAAGTTTTAAATATGAATATCTTTCTTACACATACTCAACGTTTTGTTTCAGAAGGCTTTTTATTAACCCCCCATTGCCGTGTGGATCACTTTTATGATGGATGGATGGATAGATGCACTTTTATGATGGATAGATGCACTTTTACGAGCTTCAAACTAATGGTTGCAATCCACAGCCATTATCAAGCTAGGAAGCGTCAGAGTGTTTATTAATATCAGAGGCTTCCTTCACCTCTGTACAGATAAAACATTATCAAAATGATTCCAGTTCGCATGGATATGCGGAAGCGACAATTTTTTTTTGTATTATGCAGGCCAGACAAGTAATTTGGTGAGGTCAATTTGTAAAGAAAGACTACTCGCATGCACACATTCAAATGCACATACCTATAGATTAAACACGTAATACGCATGTGCACGCCGTCAGCGTTTTCACAGATTCACGTTTTTGAAGTTTACACAGAGATGATAGCAATTTCAAAAAATTTCAAAGCTTGCACCTTGGAACCTATTTCAAGGTTTACATTCTCGAGCTCCAAACACTGTTGTCGTGCAAATGAATGGCCAGAACAAATTAAAGTTTTCTGTTTTCTGTTAATGCGGTGTCGTGTTAGCAACTAACTAACTAACTAGTTATTAGTTAGTGTTATTTCTAAGTTAATAACTAATGATCTTTGCAACGGAAGTGAATCAATCAAAAAATAATGAATCAAAAACTAACTTTAGCTGGACAATAACTTTATTCTAGAGCTGCTGTAAAGCCAAAACAATCTCTGCTACTTTAATTTCTTATTATCACTGTAAAGCTGCTTTGAAACAATCTATATTGTTAAAAGTGCTATATAAATGAAGGTGACTTGACTTAATATAACTCTGATTGTATTCATCTGAAAGAAGAATGTGATATACATGTAACGGATGACAGACAGGATGTATATGCAACAACGCTCTTTATTGAAAACACACAGATGGTCAGGAACACAGCACACAGATGAACGCCAAACAGCGGGACAGGTGGGCGGACACAAACGCTGGTGGTGTGGTGACGCAGGGACCTCGGTGGGCAACTGGTGCTGGTGCAGTAATCCTGTGGTGATCCCTCGTGAAGTGCTCGATGATTCCGTGAAGAGTGCAGAAATCCAGGAAGACACGACGAAGACAGGAAGATCCAAAACGGCACAAGGAACACAGGAACAGGCACGGGAAACACACCAGGAAAACCACAACGATCTGACAACATGAGACACCAGTTACTGAGCTTATAAAGGGACACACAATTGAAACCAGCTGGCGCTACTGATCACTGATGATCAGTGACCACGCCCACAGACACACACACACACACACAACAGCACGTAGACGAGAGAGAGACAGTGAATTCATGAACCGTGACAATACCCCCTCCCCTAGGGACGCCTCCTGGCGTTCCCCGACGGACTTACCTGTCGATTGTAATCATCGATAAGGGAGTGATCCAGAATGTCTCTAGCAGGAACCCAACTTCTGTCCTCCGGACCATAAACCTTCCCAGTCCACCAGGTACTGAAATCCGCGTCCCCTCCTTCTCGAGTCCAGAATACGGTTAACCCTCTGAGGTCGACAAACGCGTCCGCGCGTTTTGCTGGATTTTTTTCAGTTCAGTTCAAAAGAAATTAATTTTGCTCTGTTGACTTTGATATTACAAGCAAGTTTCATACATCAATCGATTCTGTTAAATGTGTATTATTTTTGTGTATACTCACAATAAAAACAAACTGTTGTGCTTTTTGCCAAATAAAGACAAATAAACGTGATGCGAGTTCTGCCTTCTCTCTGTCAGTGAAGACCATTCTGAAACGCGTCCGAAAATGAACTGTAACTCAGCAAATACTCAGTCAAACAGGCATACAGTCACACAGGCATGAAGCTTGAATTCTCTTCTTTAAAATGAGGTAATTTATATAAAAAACAAATATTCTCATCTTGTGAAATCTGTATTAAAAGAGAGCGATTCCAGTCGAGCTAATTAGAGCTCATTCAAAGGTAATGTGACTCCGCCCACGGAGAGCGCGCGCTATTCAAACGCAAATTACTGAGGCAAACCTGTGAACGCCCCCATATCAGCTCGAGGAAACACAAGTTTAATCATATCATTTGTAGCCTACGTGTTTACACCATCTGGCAGCGCTGTGAGGAATAATAATAATGGAAAATCTACCTCAGAGACAGTGCGGGTATTGCAGGAGAGAGGATCCGAATACTGTAGTAAGTTTTTTTTTCCTTCTCAAGTTAATCGCGTTTCTGTGAATGAATGAACGGCAGCCGCAGAGATGCGCGCTGTTTATCACAGCTCGCAAAAAGACAGTTTAAATTTAAATTGCGTCTCTGTGTGAATGAATGATGATGTTTTAGCAAACTGTATTGCTATACTGAGTTGAGTAAAAATCGACAGAAATATGTTGAAATAAAATGTAGGCTATTTGTATAAGCAACGTATTAAACTGAAAATTAACATTTATATGCCCTAATATTTCATAAAAACAACGTTACAGTCAGGCGTTTCTGTTTGTGAATGAATGTTTCGGTTTTAGTAAACTGTATTGCTATACTGAGATGAGTAAAAATCGACTGAAATATGTTGAAATAAAATGTATTTGTATAAGCAACGTATTAAACTGCAAATTAACATTTATATTTCTTATAATAAAAATGAAAGACCTATGTTACAGACATATGAAAGACAACATTTCGTTGATTAGTTTTGGATATATTATACATTTATACTGTAAAATATCTGCCAACTCAAATAAGCTTTTGTTTGCCAATATTTGCTCATGTTAAATATAGTATGTTTTGTCAAAAATAAAGTAATCAAATAATCAATCAAATCCTTAACTTTGAAATATGTATGATAAAATGTATACTTTAGTTTTTACAAAGAAAGATTACACTTGAATTGTTGTTGTAATTGTAACCTTTTTAATAAAAAAAATATATTTACAAGGTAGATGTAAACAAACTATTAAAAGGTAAATATAAGCCTTTTCTTTAAATAATTTTTATTGTGTTTTATTAGTGACAAATTTGGGGAGAGGATAAATATTCCAAAACTGAAAATACAGTATGAGAATTAACTGCACAATTACTAGACATGTTTTCCTTGGATATTATAGGCCAAATTGCAAGCACAATATGTGGAAAAATAAAAAAGAATTGAGATGCTTCCAACTGTTGCTCTTGCATTCTTGTGGCTCAGTGACTCACCTGAATGAATGGCTAATTAAGTATGCAGGCCCCATTGTCTCTTCAGGTGTGAACCACTAAATATGCATGATCTGTGACGCCCACTCCGCATATTGCCTTTCCAAACAGAAAGTGCTTTGCAAAATTCAAATCAATGTATTGTGTTATGTGAATGATTAGGCAGGGTGATTTTCACATCATTTTGAAGAAAAAACTCTAGGTGACGACGTCCATTAGTCAAAAGTCTTGTGGACACATATTTAGTATGTGTTTTGTGGCCTTATTTCAGAAACTTTAGATTTTAGTTTTTTCAATAACCATGCATAAACATTATTCTCTCAAAAGACATGCAGACATGTACATTCTTATTGCTCACATATTATGGTAGCCCTGTTTGTGCTAAATAGTGTGTAATTTTTTTTTGCCCTTAATATGTTCATAAGCAACTGAAAAAAGCACAAATGTCAGGGCATGTCAGAACATCTCAAGGACCCCAAAAACACCTTAGACCCCAGAGGGTTAACCGAATAAGTTGGTTCCCCATCTACGAAACCGGGACTGGCGGATTAATACGTGCCCAAAACACAGGTTTAATCTTTGACACATGAAAGGCGGGATGAATTCTCCTGTACGCAGGAGGAAGTTTGAGTCGGACTGTCACCGGACTAATGATCTTGGTGACAGGAAACGGGCCGATGAATTTAGGAGCAAGTTTATTAGAAACGGAGCGGAGAGGAATGTTCTTGGTTGAAAGCCACACTTTTTGACCAACGACGTATACGGGAGGCTTCGACCGGTGGCGATCAGCCTTAGTCTTGGTGTGCGCCCCCACTTGGAGAAGAGTCTCACGGGCTCTAGTCCAAGTGTGGCGACACCTCTGGACGAAGGCGTGAGCGGAGGGGACCGCGACTTCGGATTCGGTACTAGCAAAAACTGGTGGCTGGTAACCTAAACTACATTCAAACGGAGTAAGCCCCGTGGATGACACTGGTAATGAATTGTGGGCGTACTCCACCATAGAGAGTTGTTGGCTCCAGGAGGAAGGATTCTTGGAAATCAAACATCGCAACACTCTCTCCAGATCTTGGTTGGCTCTCTCCGTTTGACCATTGCTTTGAGGATGAAACCCCGAAGAGAGACTGACAGTCGCCCCCAGTAACTTACAAAATACTTGCCAAAATTTGGACACAAATTGGGGCCCCCTGTCGGAAGCTTCCGCTGTATCGGACCACCTGAACGTCGTTCTGGGGGAGGTCAAGGCAGTCAGAGGCGCGACTAGTTGGCTGAAGTTGCGAATAAAACGCTGTTAAAAATTGGCAAACCCCAGAAACCTCTGTAGGGCCTTACGGGAATTTGGACTTGGCCAATCCACCACAGCCTTAACCTTGTCAGGATCCATACGCATTCCCTCAGACGAGACGATGTACCCTAGGAAAGGAACAGACTGTGCATGAAAAACGCATTTCTCCGCCTAGACAAAAAGCCCATTCTCTAGCAACCTCTGAAGCACTCGCCTGACGTACTGCACGTGCTCCTGGAGAGAAGATGAAAAAATCAATATGTCATCCAGGTAGACATATATGAACTGGTCAACCATATCTCTCAGCACGTCATTGACGAGTGCCTGGAAGACCGCTGGGGAGTTGGACAGCCCGAAGGGCATGACCAAGTATTCAAAGTGCCCCCTGGGGGTATTGAACGCGGTCTTCCATTCATCGCCCCTCCTTATGCGAACCAAATGATAAGCGTTACGTAAATCCAATTTTGTGAAGATGGATGCTCCCTGTAACCGCTCAAAGGCTGAAGACATCAGCGGTAAAGGATAAGTATTCTTTACGGTGATGTTGTTCAACCCTCGGTAATCAATGCACGGTAGCAGAGATCCATCCTTTTTCCCCACAAAAAAGAACCCCGCCCCCGCTGGAGATGAGGAAGGTCTAATGAATTTGGATGCTAGAGAATCAGAAATATATTTCTCCATAGCCTCCCTTTCTGGAACAGAAAGTGAATATAACTTGCCTTTAGGCGGAGACTCAACTGGCACTAAATCTATGGCACAGTCATAGGGACGATGTGGAGGGAGAGAAGCAGCACGAGACTTACTGAACACTTCTCTCAGGTCCTGGTACTCCCCGGGCACGTTAGACAAATTCACCGCCTCCTCCTGGAAAACAGACACAGGTACAGACGAACACGCAGACACAAGACATGACTCATGACATGTATTACTCCACATAGAAACAGAATTGTGACCCCAATCGACTCTGGGATTATGTAATGTGAGCCAGGGATGACCGAGTACGATAGGTGCGAGAGGTGAGTTCATGAGGAGGAATGATATTGTCTCTGTGTGGTTGCCAGAAGTGATGAGAGTGATAGGTTCAGTGGTGTGTGAAATGTCAGGAAGTTGTTGTCCATTTAGAGCTGTTGAAAACTTTTTCTTCGTCGAAGCAAGAGACCAGGAGACGTTGGGGATCACGTTCAAACAAAGTTATTCTTTATTGAGGACTTCGCTGTACGCGGCTGCAGTTCTTCCCAAATCATTCTGGCTAACATACTTTACATGGTTTCTTTATAGGTCTTTAAGTGGGCTGTCCTTAAAGGTGCTAAACATACACACAGCCTTAGAGGTAACCACTAAATCTAATCATCTAAAGACAATAGAGGCAATTGCCCCCGACTGACTTCCCCAAATGTTATAAACACAAATGGTCCCGAGAACTAAGACTATGTAACAGTCACACACAGTTCAGCTCTTAGTTGGAAGATCAAAGATGGTATAAACAACAAATGGTCACGAGACCTTAGACTAGGTAACATTCACACACTGTCCAACTCTTAGTTGGAAGATAAAAGACTAACAAGACCCCTGACTATTACAATGTTTAGACAGCTGTCACCTTGAATGCCCAATACAGTGTAATTCACCTTAGTTTTTCATGTGATGTTATGTAAGGAAGTAAGATCAGCAGATCTTAAACATATTCTTAAATTTGGATTCTTCAGAGCCTTGACAGAGATCTTGTACGGAAGAGGGGAAACCGGGATGTGAAGATGATGAGCCAGTTCTGAGTCCATAAAATTACCTTCTGCCCCCGAATCCAGTAAAGCCTTGGTGTCGTGTGTGTGGGTTGCCCACCTTAGTCTTACCGGAAGGAGAGTAGCTGATGATGGTGATGATGAGGTCTTCTTGGCGGAGATCCCACCCGATAGTAGCCTCATTGTTACTACCGGGCTTGATCTTTTAACGGGCACGAGTGGATGAAGTGACCCGCCTTCCCGCAGTATAGGCACAGTCCTTGGGACCTCCGCCGTTCTCTCTCCTCCCGGGAAAGCCGAGCTCTACCCACCTGCATGGGCTCAGGATCACACACGGTACTGACCGTGTCCAGGTTCTCAAAACGCGGGTTCTCCATACCGCGAAACGGAGGGTTCTGTTGGAAGCGACCCATTCTGCTCAACCGAGCATCCACTCGCGACGCCAACTCAATAAGTCCCTTCAGACTGCGTGGAAGGTCCAGCATGTAAATCTCCCTCTGGACACGGTCAGCCAACCCATGCAGGAATCGATCCCACTGCGCCTCCTCGTTCCATCGGCAATCTGCAGCCAGGGTGCGGAACCGGATGGAATATTCAGACACCGAGCCGTTACCTTGGCGGAGATCGGCGAGTAGTCTGGCCGCCTCCCTACCCGCCACCGCACGATCGAAGACCCTCTTCATCTCCTCGGAGAGTGCCTGGAACGAGGCACAGCATGGATCTTGATTCTCCCACACTGCCGTTCCCCAGAGAGCCGCTTTGCCGGACAACAGCGTCAGCACGAATGCCACCTTCGACTGTTCTTGACTGAACGTCAGTGGCTGTAATGAAAAGTGCATAGAGCATCGGGTCAAAAATGCTCTGCAAAACTCCGGTTCACCTGAATATCCCTCTGGCGTCGGTAGTCTCGGTTCGCGCCGCTGGGGCGGCTCTGGTGGATTGGGCTGAACGGGCAGTGTGGGCGGCGCAGTGGGAACTCTTAGCTGTTGGAGTTGTTGGGTGAGCTCGGACACCTGCGTCACAAGCGCTTGAACCGCCCGACCTGTGTTGGAGATGCTCTCCTCCTGGGTGTCCATTCTCGCGATGCTTCGAGTCGCAAACTCGTCCCAATTCGTGGCGCCTGCTACATCCATAGTTGGTCAGATCGTTCTGTAACGGTCAGGAACACAGCACACAGATGAACGCCAAACAGCGGGACAGGTGGGCGGACACAAACGCTGGTGGTGTGGTGACGCAGGGACCTCGGTGGGCAACTGGTGCTGGTGCAGTAATCACGTGAAGTGCTCGATGATTCCGTGAAGAGTGCAGAAATCCAGGAAGACACGACGAAGACAGGAAGATCCAAAACGGCACAAGGAACACAGGAACAGGCACGGGAAACACACCAGGAAAACCACAACGATCTGACAACATGAGACACCAGTTACTGAGCTTATAAAGGGACACACAATTGAAACCAGCTGGCGCTACTGATCACTGATGATCAGTGACCACGCCCACAGACACACACACACACACACAACAGCACGTAGACGAGAGAGAGACAGTGAATTCATGAACCGTGACAATACATGGCTTGAGGGTGAGTAAATCATGGGCTTGTTTCATTTTAAAGTGAACTACTCCTTTAATCTAATTCATAATCAGTTATTGAAATTAGTTGATTGGACATGTTTTATTGAAATTTGAATAAACAAACCAAACAAATGTTTCCAAAAAAACTGTTTTCATCCATTTAACTGTCATTTTAACTGATGATAATAATAACCATAATTGAATAATACAGTTTTTATATTTAATAATTGTTTAATACCGTAAACCATTATATTTCTGAGTCGGTTATCCTACTGTGAAAAACTCATACCGTTACAACCCTACTCGGGGGACTCCCCAACCAACCCCTGCTGTTAAAAAAGTAACTCAGTAACTTTTACTCTGAGTAAATTTTAAATGAGCTACTTTTTACTTTTACTTGAGTAGATTTTTCGACCGATACTTTTACTTGTACTTAAGTAAAATTTTATTGTAGTAATAGTACTTTTACTTGAGTAGAATATTTTATTACTCTTTCCACCTCTGCGCTCTTGGCACACAATACACAAATGAATAAGTCCTTGGACGTAACACCCCCACCAATACATTTTTCCTATATTCCCCCAATTTTAGGAAAAACAAAAACAACCTTTCTTATGGTTCAGCACACACTACTCTGGACAGCGCGTCCGCTACAACATTTTCAGTGCCTTTCAAATGTCTAATATCCAGGTTGTATTCCTGTACAATTAATGCCCATCGCATCAAACGCTGGTTGGCATTACACATACGGGAAAGAAACGTCAGAGGGTTATGGTCGGTGAACACAATAATGGGCACACTACTACTCCACTTTTCTTTTGTTCGTCGTTCCCTATTTACCCCTAGATTAAGGGGAAGACGTAACAATTGGGGGCTCGTCCGAGGCTACAAAATAAGCATCCACTTTAGCTTCTCTAAAAGGAGGCACGAGTTTAACATATTTGCTGATGTCAAACGCAGAAACAGTAGAATCATGAACAGGGCTAACTGGCGAAACTGGGGAAGCTATAGAGGGTGGTCGAGAACGAGGTACGGGCACCGGCTTTTTTAACGCTTCTAGATCTAATTTACGCAATTGAACTTCACGCTCCTTCTCCGCCTCTATAACCCGCAGCCTAATAATTTGAGACTCACATTCTTGTTTTTTTATTTCTAAGTCTAATTCTCTAAGTCTAATCTCCAAACTGGGATCATACCGCACCTGCTCAGTATCTGAAAAAAAATATAGGTGCCACATCCTGATATTTCTCCTTATCTGAACCCTCTGCCAAAATACCATCCTCTAGCTTGTCATACAACTCTTTTTGTATAACCTGTTTAGTAGCCTCTCTTGTCACCCGAATACTAAAAAAATCTGCGATCGCCAATAGATCTTTTTTTCTGCAACGTTCAAAAACTTCTGTGGTAGGAGAAAGAGTGAAAGCTGTCAAATCGAACTCCATTTCTCCTACCACAAGAGGTCTCTTTCCCTTCTAGCGGAGTTTCCACACACAAGTGTGTCTGACGTGCATCAGGCGTAAGTGTAACAATCAGAGCATTTTAGCAAGAAAAAGTAACTAACAATGCGTAGTTTGTGTGTGGCTTCTTTTCCCAAATGTTTCTTTTTTTTTTTGTGTGTTCTTTTAATTTAAAGACATGGGTGTTACATTGTATGTTTTACAATGATAAAACCATGTGAGATTTAAATAAACACTGTTTGAGTTGTTAACCCTCTGGGGACCAAAAACGCGCCCGCGCATTTTGCTCGTTTTTTTTTTTTAGCAATGAAAATAAACACTAAATGCTCTGCTAATTTTGATCTTTCATTTTCGTGTAATACATCAATCGATCCTGTTCAGTTTCTATTTTTTTTCTGTATACTCACAATAAAAATAAAGTGTTTTGCTTTTTGACAAATAAAGAAAAATTAACATGATGCTATTTCTGCCTTCTCTCTGTCAGTAAACTCCCATTTGAAACGCGTTCGAAAATGATCTATAACTCCGCGAAAATTCAGTCAAACAGGCAAACAGACCCACGGGCATAAAGCTTGAGATCGCATCTTTTAAATGAAGTTATTTATATAAAAAACAAATATTCTCAGCTTCTGTAATCTGTACAAAAAGAGAGCGACTCCAGTCGAGCTCATTACGAGCCATTCAAAAGTAATTTGACCACTCCCCGGAGAGCGCGTGCTATTCAAACGCAAATTCTGAGAACGCCTACATCAGCTGTAAACAAAGCGCGTTGCAATCGAGTGAGGCATAATATAGCCTACCTGGAGAAAAGTTTCCTCTGAACAGTGCTGATATGAGGAGCAATATCTCCTGATATGAGGAGCAGATCCCGCTGAGGAGCAGATCCCGCTGAGGAGTGAGGTAGGCTGTTTTCTTTTCTCAAGTGTTGATGTGGAATAACGTTACGGAATAACGTTAGTGTAGGCCTATGCAAACCGCAAAAAGATGAATCGCATTTCTATAATATGACTCGCCTTTCTGTGAGATGAATGAAGGGTACATATTTGTAAAGACTGTTTGAATCGCGCGTCTGTGTGTGAAAGAATAAACTGCTTTGCTATAGCCTACTGAGATGAGTAAAAATCGACTGGAATATGTTGAAATAAAATGTATTTGTATAAGCAACGTATTAAACTGCAAATTAGCATTTATATGCCCTAATATTTCATAAAAACAACGTTACAGTCAGTCACTTGTTGACTAGATTTGGGTACAGTTTTTAGGCTACTGTAGAATATACTGCCACATCAAATAAGCTTTTGTTTAGCAATTTCTGCTCATATCTAACGTTATATATATATATATATATATATATATATATATATATTTATATATATATATATATATATATATATATATATATATATATATATTTGCTATATTCAAAATAATGAATACATATGATAAAATGTAGGCCTATAATCTTTTTTCTTTTTCTTTTTTACAAAGAAAGAGTACACTTGAAATATTGTTGAAATTGTAATTATTGTTGTAATTGTAACATTTTTAATAAAATAGCAAAACATATTTACAAGATAGATGTAAGCGAAATCTTAAATGGTCAATATAAGTCTTCTTCTAAATACATCTTTTGTCCTTGCATTGTGGCTCAGTCAGTGTCACACCTGAATGAATGGCTAATTATGGAGAGTCATTATGCAGAGTGGGTGCACCTTGTAATCTAAGGTGTAAACTACTCCTCCCCCTCGCATATTGGCTTTCCAGGCAAAACCTGTTTTACACCATTTAAATCAATGTATTTTTTTTTTTTGTGAACGATAAAGCAAGACTATTTTCACATAATTTTGAAGCTAGAACTCAAAGGGACCACATCCATTAGTCAAAAGTCTTGTGGACACATATTTAATATGTCTTTTGTAAGGACCATCCATTGGCCCAACGACGGAATCCAACGGCCTGGCGAAGGTTTAAAGCGTGTATGCCTTTTCAGCGATCCAGTGAAGTTCACTTAATTTATTGGAACTTAGTTTTAGTATTACTTTAGCTCTACGCTTAATCTGACTCCAATTTCAAATGATAATCAAATTTAGATCGTATTTCTGATTAGAAAATAATCATAAATATTGATTATGAATTAATTTAGATCTTTGATTACTCTGAGTATCCCATACTTTCAGTTATTAAATCATTATGGACCCGAATGCCGCTTAGAGATCACGTCGGCCAACTCGTGTTTCTCACGGACACAAACCAGTTAATTCTGATTTTAGTCAGAGGATGTAGGGTTTGCTAATACCTCTAAAGTCAGTTGCCTACTGCTCACTCGGACTAGAGAGTGTAGTTTAATTTAGCCATTTCCATACAACTTGCTAAACCAGTGATAGACAGAAATCAAAAGATCTCCAGATGACGTGCCTACTGCTCCGTTCATACATGCGCCTTTAGTTTGACCTACCTTAACTAAGATTTGCGGTAGCACCAGCCTCCTTAATATATTAAAATAATGATTTCAGAATACTTCTGAATAAATCAAGATGTAACATTTATTTGTCAGGTAAAAATGTATCATGCCAATTACAGAAGTAAATGATTAAAAGCCAATTCAGAAAATACATGACATCATTTACTCAAAGATGACTCTAAAAGTAAGCAATGTTCTCCTGACAAAGACACACAGTAATGTGTCAGGATTTTCCAACAGGAAAATACTGACATGCATTACTGTGTGGGGGTGATCCTGGTAAAAGATTCCCAAAGATTGCTCTGTCCCCTCACCTTAAATACCAGACCAGAACAACAGGGGTTATACAAATGTTGTTTAGAGTTGGTTGGGCCAATCCATGTACCCCAGGGGGGTAGCACCTGGTTTCTTGAGATATCGTAAAGAGATATCAGCCAGAGAGGAGATACAGGATTCTCCTAAGTTCTCAATCTTTTTCATTAAACCAATGACTGCAATGAAACTAAGACCATTTTACCAATCGCACTGAGACCCTTAAAATGATACCAAACATGAAAAGGAAAAACAACACATTCACAAGATACACCATATGCGATATATAGACATTCTTAATTTAACTTTCAGTGACTTGAGGAGGGAGAAGAGGATGGAGAGGGGGGATGAGTTGAAGTCAAACAAAGGGACAATGAAATAAGTTTGGGCAGGACAAGGTTCTGTGCTCTGTCTTTGCTATCTACTGTCCAGGGGGCATTTTATGGCTTTATTGCAGGGTGTGTTTTGTTGAAGCAGGAAATTCAGTCCTTACAGACGGCCCCTGGCCCCTTGGGACAGATTTAGATCAGGCCTAACGGGACATTTTTTGGACATTTTCCTGTTTCCACATTTTCAGTGTTATTCTCTGAGTGTTCATAGGGCTGACCACTGTAGTTTGCAGTGTTTGTCGATTGGTGCAGGAATCCAGTCACCTGAAATAACAGCATTAAAACAGGTTGAACATTAAAATGAAAGCATGGCAGAATTCGTGGATGCTGCGCAGCTGGACAGGGTGTCACATGACCCTCTTGGCCGGGTTTGCTTCCACCTGCACTTGGCTGCGTTGGCATTCAGTCTGTAGAATGATCTCGTTGTATCAAGTCTGTTTGCTTTGGTCAGCATGATCAGAAAGTGTCATCATAATGCTTTGCGGAAACATCTTTGTCCTCCCTAGGATGTTTTAACTGACCCTTTGAGAAGTCCTCGGTCACCTTCAAGCAGAAGGTTTCATTTGCCGGGCAGATCAGTAGTCCATAGTTGAAGGAATCATTTCACTGATGACGCTCCATTTCGTGTGAGACACCTGAACAACTTCTGAATGACCATGCAATAATTGAACACTGATGTATTTGTGGTTATTATAAGATGAGAAAAAAGTTATTGGATAAACACAAGAACACAAGATAACAAAACATGATGTACTTAAAAATGTAAAACTCAAAAGTCAAAGGTGCGAGTGGCAAATATGGTCTCTTTTTCAGAATCATATATTTAATGAACAGGTGTAATTTGATCACCAAATTCTTCACTACCGCAGTGATCTGGTAGTGGAATTTAGACTTGGTCTGGATGAATCAAGGGAGGGTAACAGAAAGTCACCATAACTAGTATATTTACTAGCGGTATGCATAATTAAAGTAATTAGAGTATATCACATAATTAAACATGGAAATACACAATTTCATAATTATAAAATTGTCTACATTAGTTGTTATAAGTGCAAATCATCAATGAAACTTAATGTTTTAATAGATTCAATTAGAGAATGAAATGTATAGAAACAGAGATTTAAATTCTCTGGTTTAACTTAGTAATTATCCTCTGTGCATTTGATGTACAGACTAGGTCACACTCAATAGTGCAGGTCTGAATTGTATAGTTGACAAATAGAAATGCCTGCATTTTAGATTTAGCTGTTTAGATATTGTCATTAGTCATTTGTTGGAAACTAGGGGGCCCTCCTGGTTTTCAACAATTGCCAACGACTGGACATAATAAATATTTTGTCCAAAGACCAGTTGTATTAATGGGTCTCAATTAGATTTTTTAAGTGGATTTAAATCAATTGATGTGTGACCACAGCCATGCATGTCCTATGCACAGCACAGTATTTACATACAGGAAGTTGACAAGACTGTAATGCTGAAAAGAAATTATTAAAATAGTTTCCCTTGTCCTATATGTATGAAGGTGAATGATGTATTGTAGATTTGCATTATGTGAATAATTTTGGCCTGGATAGTCTTATGATCTATGCCAGGTAGAGATGTTCTAAGATTGCCATAGTGATGGTGTGTATTGTGTATGTTTGTGTATAGGAGATGGGTGGTGTTTTATCCTACCATAATTTGTGTTGCATAATTTAGTTCCGGTGCTACACCGGGGAGGCCACATACAGGAGCTGCTTCTGTAGTGTTATGAGGTGTGAGCGGCCCCTTGAAGTTTCTCCATCCCCATCTCCTCCTACATGTAAAGCTGTGTGTCCTGCTTAAGGCAGGCGAGACCAGACCCTTATGGAATCTGGTTCTAAAGAAAGTCATTTGTCAGCCTGTAAGGAAATAGACCTAGAGAGGAAAA
Organism: Leuciscus idus; assembly: GCA_021554675.1. Lineage (NCBI taxonomy): Eukaryota > Metazoa > Chordata > Actinopteri > Cypriniformes > Leuciscidae > Leuciscus > Leuciscus idus. The sequence goes on along the minus strand of JAJAVR010000031.1, from coordinate 333,538 downwards.
CACAGTTTAATCTTGAGCCTTTATACAAATTGCATTTAAGATAGATGGTCGATCTCAATATTTATTTGATGGCTTTAGCCAGACAGTTGTTACTGATGGCTTTGATCTGTTAAGATTTTATGCCATTAGAAGAAAATTTGTTTTTGTTTACAAAGACATGTATCATTATCATGATCATGTGTTTGCAAAGAAAAGGTCAATTAAACAGTGATGATGGTCAGATCTCACTGCTATTGCATCTAAACTCACACAGTCTGCTGTGTTGTGAGCATTAGGACCCTCAGGTCTGCTAGGGAAATCTCTTTACATGATGTTGTTTATTTACACTAGCCAGATCTGTGTTTAGAGCAATTAGATCACCAGGTGTGGTGCTGTGCTTGTTTGTTTTAGCCTTTGGAATTTATGGTGCCATTCAACTCTTGACCATTTGGATCTCTGTGGTCCATAAAGACTGTAGATTTTCTGCCTGATGTTTACATTTCACACAACTGTTCTTACATGTCCAGTAAAATACCTTCCCTGATCAGATTCCATGTGAGCTGAAGCTCCCAGAGAGGAGTTTGTTAAAACTTGCACCACTTCGTTTGTGGTTTTGTTGCAAGAGAAAATTAAAATTTGCACCTCCCCTTGTTACTGGGTTAAAGATCTGTTAGATCAAAATAAAATCATCCTGTGGATTTGGATGGATATTTAAGACATGGTAATCAGGTTGATCATTTTAGTTGGTATATACTGGGCATTGTAATTTCTCTCATTAAAGATTTTTGCACAAATAGAAGGTAAAGAAGTTCTTTCTGATTCATTCTTCCTTTCAGTTTCCTTTCTTACCAATACTTTCTCTAACCATTTATTATCTCATTCCTCCCAACACTAGTAGTGTTCCTCCTTCTTGTTCCCTACATACACGTACCATCTTTCTACATTCTGATTCTTTTAATTCTCATTAAACATTCTTTCCTCTTCTAACCCAATGCTGAATCATCACGAGATTAAAGCCATTCTTGGCCATTACAATATAATATATATTACAATCTGGTCATAATATAAATTATATTTTATAAAATTGTATAATCAAACCAATTTTATTTACTGGTCTCGGGGGTTTCTACTGAGTAATTTGTCCAAACTGACTTGTTATCTTCTCACTGATCTTTTAGAAGGTGATTGGCCCTGCAGCTCCAGCTGTGCTGGCATTAGCATTGTGTACACAGCAACAACCAAACTGGAAACCAGTTACAGCTGCTTCGATGCTGTGAACATTCAATGGCATTGAGAAACAAGGGTCAAATCATTGCTCAATTTAAAGATTTTTGTGACTACAATTTAGAATTGGACACAATTATCTTATTTTAGGCTGAGATGTTATCAGTTGCATTCTTTTAAGAATCTTATTTGAATATGAAATAAAGGTTGGACAAACAGGTCTCATGGAGGGCGCCAAGATTGTTTTATGGTTTGTTGCTTTTATCAGTCTCTTTTGAGACCTCGAAAGCATACAATAATGCAGTGATTGCAAAGTCTGGTATAAAACCAAATTAAAAGCTATGTTTTATAAGACTGAGTCTTAAATGGTGTTGTTTAAACCATATATGGGACATCAGTCATGAACTTTTTGACACTATTAACCCTCTGGGGACCAAGCTGTTTTTGGGGCCCTTGAGATGTTCTGACATGCTCTGACATTTGTGCTTTTTTCAGTTATTTATAAACATGTTAATGGCAAAGGTGTAAATTCACTCTATATAGCACAAACAGGCCTACCATAATATGCGAGCAACATGTATGTAGATGTTTGTATTTTTAAGAGAATAATGTTTATGCGTGGTTATTTAAAAAAATAAAAATGAAAGTTGCTGAAATAAGACCACAAAACTCATACAAAATATGTGCCCACAAGACTTTTGACTAATGGATGTTTTCTCTTGGAGTTCTAGCTTCAAAATTATGTGAAAATAGTCTTGCTTTATCGTTCACAAAAAAAAAATACATTGATTTAAATGGTGTAAAACAGGTTTTGCTTGGAAAGCCAATATGCGATGGGGAGGAGTAGTTTACACCTTAGATTACAATGTCCCACCCACTCTGCATAATGACTCTGCATAATTAGCCATTCATTCAGGTGTGACACTGACTGAGCCACAATGCAAGGACAAAATAGCCTATATATTTAGAAGAAGACTTATATTGACCATTTAAGATTTTGCTTACATCTATCTTGTAAATATGTTTTGCTATTTTATTAAAAAGGTTACAATTACAACAATAATTACAATTTCAGCAATATTTCTGCAAAAAAAGTACTCTTTCTTTGTAAAAAAAAAAAAAAAAAGATTATAGGCCTACATTTTATCATATGTATTCATTAGTTTGAATATAGCCAACATTGGAACATCTTAGTCTATGACTTTATTTTTGACAAAATAGTATTTTATATATATGAGCAGAAAAGCTTATTTGATGTGACAGTATATTCTACAGTAAAAACTGTACCCAAATCTAGTCAACAAAATATTGTCTTTCATACTTCGCCTGACTGTAACGTTGTTTTTATGAAATATTAGGGCATAGCCTATAAATGTTAATTTGCAGGTTAATACGTTGCTTATACAAATACATTTTATTTCAACATATTTCAGTCGATTTTTACTCATCTCAGTAGGCTCTAGCAAAGCAGTTTATTCACACACAGACGCGCGATTCATATTTAGGCTAAACAGTCTTTACAAATATGTACCCTTCATTCATCTCACAGAAACGCGATTCATATTTAGGCTAAACAGTCTTTACAAATATGTACCCTTCATTCATCTCACAGAAACGCGATTCATATTTAGGCTAAACAGTCTTTACAATTATGTATCCTTCATTCATCTCACAGAAACGCGATTCATATTTAGGCTAAACAGTCTTTACAAATATGTACCCTTCATTCATCTCACAGAAACGCGATTCATATTTAGGGTAAACAGTCTTTACAAATATGTACCCTTCATTCATCTCACAGAAACGCGATTCATATTTAGGCTAAACAGTCTTTACAAATATGTACCCTTCATTCATCTCACAGAAACGCGATTCATATTTAGGCTAAACAGTCTTTACAAATATGTACCCTTCATTCATCTCACAGAAACGCGATTCATATTATAGAAACGCGATTCATCTTTTTGTTTACATAGGCCTACACTAACGTTATTCCATAACGTTATTCCACATTAACACTTGAGAAAGGATAACTTAGCCTACCTCACTCCTCAGCGGGATCTGCTCCTCATATCAGCACGGAAAATTTTCTCCATAAGGTAGGCTATATTATGCCTCTTTGTTTACAGCTGATGTGGGGGCGTTTCACAGACTGAAATGGTTCTCAGAATTTGCGTTTGAATAGCACGCGCTCTCCGGGGCGTGGTCAAATTACTGTGAATCATCTCGTAATGAGCTCGACTGGAGTCGCTCTCTTTTTATACAGATTACAGAAGCTGATAATATTTGTTTTTTATATAAATTACTTCATTTAAAAGCTGCGATCTCAAGCTTCATGCCCGTGGGTCTGTTTCCCTGTTTGACTGAATTTTCGCGGAGTTATAGATAATTTTCGAACGCGTTTCAAATGGGAGTTTACTGGCAGAGAGAAGGCAGAAATAGCATCATGTTAGTTTTTCTTTATTTGTCAAAAAGCAAAACACTTTATTTTTATTGTGAGTATACAGAAAAAAAATAGAAACTGAACAGGATCGATTGATGTATTACACGAAAATGAAAGATCAAAATTAACAGAGCATTTTGTGTTTATTTTTCATTGCTAAAAAAAAAAACGAGCAAAACGCGCGGGCGCGTTTTTGGTCCCCAGAGGGTTAAAAGATTTTCAAAGAACCATGATTACTTTGATGTAATTCCTATAGGTCTTTGTCTAAATTATCTCATAAGATAAGGACAAGCTGTGCATGTCCTCTGAAACTATCAGGCCTGGTTACAAGCCTCTTAGTAGGCTTGTAACCAGGCTGTTAACAACACGGCTGTTAACAACAGCCGCGAGTGAAAATTAAAATTATTGTTACATTTGCACTTAAGCCTTTGCTCCTAGCAGGTTGGAATTGCCACATTTTCGCGTTATTTACACTTAATTGCCCGACCGAAACAGCATCTGTAAGAATAGCTTTAAATAGAGACATTTCAGATCATTCCAGCAGGACCAGCGACAAGCATACTAGAGGCACAGCAAGAACGCGCAAGTGTTTTTGCCAGAATACTCTGTTCACCCTGTTATTTCATTGTTGTTTTTAGTCAAGGTAAGCCTATCTTCGATCCTCTTGTTATTTTGTATTTTAACTTCACATAATTCTGTATTTTAGAGAGACGCGTTGGCACAATTAACAACAGCCGCGAGTGAAAATTAAAATTATTGTTACATTTGCACTTAAGCCTTTGCTCCTAGCAGGTTGGAATTGCCACATTTTCGCGTTATTTACACTTAATTGCCCGACCGAAACAGCTGTACTCACTCAAGCGGTGAAAGCATTATCCGTATATCTGTGTAATTTGCGCGCTGTCGCGGAAGCGTCAGCGGAAGCGTTCAGCTCTCGTGTTCAGCCTCCTCGTGTGAAGACCGACTCGGGAAAAGACCAGCGACTCTACCTGCGCGACTCCACCGAGCAAGGACACCAGAAAGGCACTTAAGTATCTCCTCTTCCCTTTCTCTTCCCTCTACTTACCTTATTGTTCACCTTAATCAACATGTGCTTTCAATACATTCCTGTTATCTCTCGGCACCGTCCTTTCATCACGCGCAATAGGCAGCGCAATACTGCCAATCTGCGTCCCATCCTCACATCCTCACATACTCCTCTCTCTCTTTCCGTGGGTCTATGGAATTGTCAGTCAGCAGTCAATAAAGCTGACTTCATTCCAGCCTTTGCATCTCATTCTACTCTTAGTATCTTGGGGCTGACTGAGACCTGGATTCGTCCAGAAGACTCAGCAACCCCTGCTGCTCTCTCTAGCAATTTCTCCTTCTCCCACTCCCCTCGCCAGTCTGGGAGAGGTGGGGGTACAGGGCTTCTCGTTTCTAACAATTGCAAATACTCCACGCTCTCTTCTCTATGCAACAACAACTCATTTGAATATCATGCTATTACACTTACAACTCCCATTAAAATCCATATTGTAGTCATTTATCGCCCCCCAGGTCAGCTGGGTAACTTTGTAGATGAGCTGGATGTGCTGCTGTCCACTTTCCCTGAGGACGGCACCCCACTTCTAGTCTTCGGTGACTTCAACATTCATCTCGAAAAGCCACATGCAACAGACTTCACCTCTCTCCTAGACTCCTTCGATCTCAAACGACTTATCACCACAGCTACTCACAAATCAGGCAACCAACTGGACCTGGTTTACACACGCAACTGCACCACAGAAAACATCCTGGTGACACCTCTCCACGTTTCAGATCATTTCCTCATTACTTTCAGTCTACAACTCTCTACCCCTGCACCCCCACCCCCACCACCAGTCACTTTCAGACGAAACCTGCGCTCACTTTCCCCCTCCCATCTCTCCTCTGCCGTGTCATCCTCTCTTCCCCCACCCTCACAATTCTCATCTCTGGATGTGAATACCGCAACGGACACCTTATGCTCCACTCTAATCTCTTCTCTAGACATTATCTGCCCTCTCTCCTCCAGGCCAGCACGCGCTACTCCCTCTAACCCCTGGTTATCTGAGGTTCTTCGGGAACACCGGACCGAACTCAGGGCAGCGGAGAGGAAATGGCACAAATCAAAAGACGCATCTGACCTGAGTATGTATCAATCTCTCCTCTCCTCCTTTTCTGTTGATGTTCATGCTGCAAAATCTTCATACTTCCACAACAAGATCAACAGCTCCTCCAACACACGATTACTCTTCAAGACATTCAACTCTCTCCTCTGTCCACCTCCACCACCTCCCGCCTCCTCCTTAACTGCTGACGATTTTGCGACCTTCTTCACCAACAAAACAACAGCTATCAGCAGTCAGTTCTCAGCTCCACACACACAGGAACCCAGACCGACCCCTTCCACAGCCAATACCCCTCTGTCCTCTTTTTCTTCGCTAACCGAGGAAGAAATATCTACACTTCTCCTCTCCAGTCACCCTACCACCTGCACGCTTGACCCCATCCCCTCACACCTTCTACAAGCCATCTCTCCCACACTTCTACCATCACTCACACACATCATCAACTCATCCCTCCACACTGGCACCTTCCCTACAGCATTCAAGCAGGCTCGGGTTACTCCACTGCTCAAAAAACCAACGCTAAACACATCATTGGTAGAGAATTACAGACCTATCTCTCTCCTACCATTCATTGCGAAGACACTTGAAAGAGCTGTCTTCAACCAACTAACATCCTTCTTGTCTCTAAACAACCAGCTGGATGTCAACCAATCTGGCTTCAAGAAAGGACATTCAACTGAGACTGCATTACTGTCAGTCACAGAAGCCCTACGGATCGCAAAAGCTGCTTCCAAAACTTCAGTCCTCATTCTCCTGGATCTGTCTGCTGCCTTCGACACGGTGAATCATCAGATCTTCCTGTCCACCCTCTCATCACTGGGCATCACAGGAACTTCACTCCACTGGTTTGAGTCCTATCTCACAGGTAGGTCCTTCAAGGTCGCATGGAGAGGCGAGGTATCCAGGGCACATCAGCTGACCACAGGGGTTCCCCAGGGTTCAGTTCTTGGTCCCCTCCTCTTCTCCATCTACACCACATCACTGGGACACATCATACAGGCACACGGTTTTTCCTACCACTGCTATGCTGATGACACACAGCTCTTCCTCTCCTTTCAACCAGATGATCCCACAGTAGCTGCACGGGTCTCAAGCTGTCTGGCGGACATCTCCACATGGATGAAGGAACATCACCTGCAGCTCAACCTGGCAAAGACTGAGCTTCTCGTCCTCCCTGCCAATCCATCTCTACAGCACGACTTCACCATCCAGCTAGAGTCATCATTAATCACCCCATCAAGATCGGTCAGAAATCTTGGAGTAACGTTTGATGACCAGCTGACCTTCACAGATCACATTTCAAAGACAGCTCGATCATGCAGGTTTGCACTGCACAACATCAGGAAGATCAGGCCTTTCCTAACTGAGCATGCAACACAACTTATCGTCCAGGCCCTGGTCATCTCTAGGCTTGACTACTGCAATGCCCTTCTGGTTGGACTCCCAGCATGTGCGACCAAACCCCTACAGATGATCCAGAATGCTGCAGCTCGTCTTGTCTTCAACGAGCCCAAGAGGGCCCACGTCACTCCTCTGTTCATCTCTCTGCACTGGCTACCTCTAGCTGCTCGCATCAAGTTCAAGGCACTGACGCTTGCTTACAGAACTATCACAGGCTCAGCTCCCTCCTACTTTCACTCACTCCTACGAGTCTACATCCCTACTAGACACCTACGATCGGTCAACGAGCGACGTCTCGTGGTTCCATCACAGAAAGCCACAAAATCACTTTCCAGAACATTCTCATTTACAGTTCCATGCTGGTGGAACGCTCTCCCCACCCTCATCTGGAATGCAGAATCCCTGACAACATTCAAAAAACAGCTGAAAACCAATCTCTTCCGTGAGCACTTAACCTTATAGAAAAAAAAAAAAAAAAAAAAAAAAAAAAAAAATGTCCTTTCCCTTTGAAACATCACTTATCAGGCTTATGCTACTCTGAATAATACCTGAACTTCGTATTTTGAGCACTTCCTGCGTTGTTGTTGCTTTTGCCTCTTTATGATGACTCGCTGAATTTAGTCCTAATTTGTAAGTCGCTTTGGATAAGGGCGTCTGCTAAATAACTAAATGTAAATGTAAATGTAGTAACACAATAATTGTCATTATATGCATCAGTTTTAAAATTTAGCGTATTTTTCCAAATTTCAGTCTCTAGGACTTCTGCATAGCAGCTGTTCTCTAGGACTGAGATCAATTTCTCAGATCATTTCTTTTGAAATGTTCTAATTTAATTACACTTTTTTGTCCAACTTTACATTTCACACACAAAGGATTCAAGTGAGACAGTTTTACTTGTTATCTTTTAGCTCATCAAATCACAAGATTTTTCCACAAGTTAGCGTGACCATTTTCTTATTTCCAGTGTTGCAATGTTGTTGCAACAAAGCAAATAATTAAATGTAACAACATTATTTACCTCAGAATTTAAGTTTTTAGTTTTCAACCCTCTGTTGAGTACCAGAATAAAATGTGGATGATGTTATCCCAATTTAGGTTTCATCACTTGTTGCATAGACAAACAAGGAGGTATTTAAAGTTAAAGGGATATCTTTTCTCATCTACACTGCCGCTATCATGTCCCTGATATGTGGTTTTATCTAATTCTCAAGCCCAACCGGATTTTGCGTTCTCCGGTCTAACTGGGTATGCCGACCCATTCTACAAATGTGTCTATATGAGGTGCGTCTGAATTTACCCTCAACACTTCTAAAAGGCAAAAGAGAATTGACTTACCAAACGGCTGAAGAAAGAGAAGGACATCTTTTTTCTCTTACTTGTTGCAAGTCCCAATATTTCGCTGAAAAGACACTCGCAACCTGGAGAATCACGTCGAGGTCACCACTTTGTAAGGACCATCCATTGGCCCAACGACGGAATCCAACGGCCTGGCGAAGGTTTAAAGCGTGTATGCCTTTTCAGCGATCCAGTGAAGTTCACTTAATTTATTGGAACTTAGTTTTAGTATTACTTTAGCTCTACGCTTAATCTGACTCCAATTTCAAATGATAATCAAATTTAGATCGTATTTCTGATTAGAAAATAATCATAAATATTGATTATGAATTAATTTAGATCTTTGATTACTCTGAGTATCCCATACTTTCAGTTATTAAATCATTATGGACCCGAATGCCGCTTAGAGATCACGTCGGCCAACTCGTGTTTCTCACGGACACAAACCAGTTAATTCTGATTTTAGTCAGAGGATGTAGGGTTTGCTAATACCTCTAAAGTCAGTTGCCTACTGCTCACTCGGACTAGAGAGTGTAGTTTAATTTAGCCATTTCCATACAACTTGCTAAACCAGTGATAGACAGAAATCAAAAGATCTCCAGATGACGTGCCTACTGCTCCGTTCATACATGCGCCTTTAGTTTGACCTACCTTAACTAAGATTTGCGGTAGCACCAGCCTCCTTAATATATTAAAATAATGATTTCAGAATACTTCTGAATAAATCAAGATGTAACATTTATTTGTCAGGTAAAAATGTATCATGCCAATTACAGAAGTAAATGATTAAAAGCCAATTCAGAAAATACATGACATCATTTACTCAAAGATGACTCTAAAAGTAAGCAATGTTCTCCTGACAAAGACACACAGTAATGTGTCAGGATTTTCCAACAGGAAAATACTGACATGCATTACTGTGTGGGGGATGATCCTGGTAAAAGATTCCCAAAGATTGCTCTGTCCCCTCACCTTAACCCCCTGAGGTCTACGGTATCGCCGGCGATACCAGCTCGCTTTTTTTTTATCAATGTAAAAGAAACTCATAAATACTCTGTTGACTTTGATTTTCCATAGGAGTTTCATACATCAATCGATTCTGTTAAATGTGTATTATTTTTGTGTATACTCACAATAAAAACAAAGTGTTGTGCTTTTTGCCAAATAAAGAAAAATAAACACGAAGCGAGTTCTGCCTTCTCTCTGCCAGTGAAGTCCATTCTGAAACGCATCCGAAAATGAACAATAACTGAGCGAATACTCAGTCAAACAGGCATACAGACACACAGGCATGAAGCTTGAATTCTCGTCTTTTAAATTAAGTAATTTATATAAAAAACAAATATCCTCATCTTGTGAAATCTGTATTAAAAGAGAGCGATTCCAGTCGAGCTCATCTCATCTCATTACGTTATAATCGGCCCCGCCCACGGAGAGCGCGCGCTATTCAAACGCAAATGACTGAGACGATCCCATACAAACTGTGAACGCCCACATATCAGCTCGAGAAAACACATCAAGTTTATTCAGATAAGTGTAGTCGTCTACACTGTCTCGCAGCGCTGTGAGGAATAATAATAATGGAAAACTTACCTCAGAAGTGCTGGTATTTCGAGGAGCAACGGATGAAATAATGTAGTAAGTTTTTTTTTTCATTCTCAAGTAAATCGCGTTTCTGTGTGAATGAAAGAACGCAGAGATGCGCTGTTTACCACAACTTGCAAAAAGACGGTTTAAATTTGAATTGCGTTTCTGTGTGTGAATAAATGATCTGCTTTTAGCAAACTATTTTGCTATACTGAGTAAAATCGATTGAAATATGTTGAAATAAAATGTATTTGTATAAGCAACGTATTAAACTGCAAATTAACATTTATATTCCTTATAATAAAAATGAAAGACCTATGTTACAGACATATGAAAGACAACATTTCGTTGATTAGTTTTGGATAGATTACACATTTTTACTGTAAAATATCTGCCACCTCAAATAAGCTTTTGTTTGCCAATTTTTGCTAATATGTTAAATATAGTATGTTTTGTCAATGTTCTTTACACAGAAGGGGGGAATCTCCTCAACCACCACCAAAAACCTTTAGTTTTTACAAAGAAAGATTACACTTCAATTGTTGTTGTAATTGTAACCTTTTTAATAAAAAAATATATATTTACAAGGTAGATGTAAACAAATTTTAAAAGGTAAATATAAGCATTTTCTTTAAATAATTTTTATTGTGTTTTATTATTGACAAATTTGGGGAGAGGATACATATTCCAAAACTGAAAATACAGTATGAGAATTAACTGCACAATTAATAGACATGTTTTCCTTGGATATTATACAATTTGCAAGCAAAATTTGTGAAAAAAAAAAAAAATTGACATGCTTCCAACTGTGAACCAATTTGGTAGAATATATATATATATATATACTGTATATATATTGCTCTTGCATTCTTTCTTGTGGCTATAGGTGACACACCTGAATGAATGGCTCATTAAGTATGCGGGCCCCATTGTCTCCTGAGGTGTGAACCACTACATATGCATGATGCTGTTGAATGGTTGACGCCCCTTGCGCATATTGCCTTTACAAACAAAAAGTGTTTTACAAGATTTAAATCAATGTATTGTGTTATGTGAATGATAAGGGCAGGATGATTTTCACATCATTTTGAAGAAAAAACTCTAGGCAAAGACATCAATTAGTCAAAAGTCTCATTGACACGTATTTAGTATGTGTTTTGTGGCCTTATTTCAGAAACTTTAGTTTTTAGTTTTTTCAATAACCATGCATAAACATTATTCTCTCAAAAATACAAACATGTACATGCATGTTGCTCACATATTATGGTAGCCCTGTTTGTGCTAAATAGAGTGTAATTATACCTTTGCCATTAATATGTTTATAAGCAACTGAAAAAAGCACAAATGTCAGGGCATGTCAGAACATCTCAAGGACCCCAAAAACCCCTCAGACCTCAGAGGGTTAAATACCAGACCAGAACAACAGGGGTTATACAAATGTTGTTTAGAGTTGGTTGGGCCAATCCATGTACCCCAGGGGGGTAGCACCTGGTTTCTTGAGATATCGTAAAGAGATATCAGCCAGAGAGGAGATACAGGATTCTCCTAAGTTCTCAATCTTTTTCATTTAACCAATGACTGCAATGAAATTAAGACCATTTTACCAATCGCACTGAGACCCTTAAAATGATAAAAAACAACACATTCACAAGATACACCATATGCGATATATAGACATTCTTAATTTAACTTTCAGTGACTTGAGGAGGGAGAAGAGGAGGGAGAGGGGGGATGAGTTGAAGTCAAACAAAGAGACAAGGAGATAAGTTTGGGCAGGACAGGGTTCTGTGCTCTGTCTTTGCTGTCCAGGGGGCATTTTATGGCATTACTGCAGGGTGAGTTTTGTTTTAGCAGGAAAATCAGTTCTTACAGTTTTGTGGTCTTAATTCAGCAACTTTCATTTTAATTTTTTCCAATAACCACGCATAAACATTATTCTCTTAAAAATACAAACATCTACATACATGTTGCTCGCATATTATGGTAGGCCTGTTTGTGCTATATAGAGTGAATTTACACCTTTGCCATTAACATGTTTATAAATAACTGAAAAAAGCACAAATGTCAGAGCATGTCAGAACATCTCAAGGACCCCAAAAACAGCTTGGTCCCCAGAAGGTTAATACCATGTGTGTGTCTGTCAGTTATTGAAGTTATGTTATGTATTGTAATGGCCTTGAAAACAAGTGTGTTCAGCATTGTGTAAAGAGTCCCCCAGGAAACTCGGCCTTCAGTATTCAGGTAACGGTTTTAAAACACTGTCTTGTGACGATGTAATGTTTAAAGTATATTGTACAAAGTATAGCTGAGTAATATTTGTTTTATTAATGTGCATTTGTTACTGAAGACAAAGTGTGCCGTTTGTAGTATTTGGATTAAGCCAAAGGTATTACTGAGCATACACTTTTTACTCAAATATAATACACTTCATATACATGTTTCGAAGACACTGGTAGTGAATTTGTAATGTACTTGTAACACAAATAAAGTACACTTTAATAACACTAATCAAGCATGTAATTAGTCCCTACACAGGCATATACTTAAAGTATAGTAAGTATACTTGAAGTTGTTCCAATTTGGCACACAAAAGTACACTAAATACTCTTAAAGTTATGCTTAACTACAATTTAATTACAACTAAAATATACTTAGTACAAAATTAGTTGTTTCAAAATAGAACACTTCAAGTTAACTAATCATTACCACACCTGAAGTATACTGATAATTAGTCCGGCTGCAAGTATTCTTAGCATTTTTCACCAGGGATTAAGAAATGTTTATTTGTTTTATCTCTCAGTCATCATTTTATTGCATATATGTTTGAAAACTACAAACATTAGTGATTAGTATATTAGATATAGTGACAATGGATATTTATATGCATTTTATGAAAGTGGTCTGATAAACTATTATTAAGATCTCAATGAATTACAAGCATCAGAAATGCATCTTGTGTTCATATAAATATAAGCACCATATTGCATATTTTTGCTCAGTTTGGGACTACTAATAAAATCAAAGGTGTTTCGTCCTCCTCTGCCATAAAAGCTTGATGTATCAAATATGATACAAAACACAAAAACCATGCGACGGCTGGTTGCAGAACACACACACAAAAGCAGGATCTATGTTATGTTTGTTCGCAGGGTGTATTTTATTTACATGGTGTTGATAAGAAAACCACTGAACACTGTGACACTGTGTCCATCCCAGACCCATGTGTCCTTTAGGAGTACGATATAGATTTTATCCCCTGTCTCCAACACGCCGTTGTCTCCGTTCTCTGGAGAACCCGGACTTTGACTGTGATGTGCTGTTAATACTACATGCTCTCTATTTCTATACAAGGTCAACACTGTTCCATGATCAACACCACAATGATAGAAGAAACTGAAATAGTAAACTCCCTGTACCGGTGCTGTGAAAATCCCTGTTAAAGAGTGAGACAGATCTCCACTGAACAGCTGTAGACATCAATTATACAAGTGTTGATATTGTGTTCAGCAGTGTGGATTAACAACACCTGTGGCCGGGTCGTAGGCTTCACCAACATTAATGAAGACAGCCTTGTAAACCAGTGTTGTATCTGTGTCAACTGGTCCAATGAATCCATTTGTTCCCAATGAAGCTGAAAATGCCACCTTTGCTTAAAATGTTGGAAATTGGCTCAGTAACAATGGAAGCAAATTATATACAACACTTTTTGAAACACAATTGTTTTAATTTTTATATAAAACAAAGATTATTGGAGTAAATCCTACAGCAATAGTTTTTCAGTGTATATAGTATAACAGCACACAGGTCTTCAAAAACAGTAGTCTCACCTCTGCTTTCCTATTTGTTTTCCTCAATCTGAGCTTCACTGTCAGCAAGTCTGATTTCAAGAGCTTTGAGTCGTGCCTCTGAGGCTCCGAGATCCTTCAGGACGTCTGTGCAGATTTTCAAAGGACAAGTCGGCTAACTGTTAACACCCAATTCAGAGGTGACCAGCTCAAATATAAGACATTTGCACAGAAGCAGAAGAACGGCTATTGTTAACCTCATTCTTAATGCTATAGCTAAAGCATGTCAGAGATCTGTGTGCTGTATATGAATGTATTTATCAGAATGTTGCAAATCGGATACTAGTACAAATACCTCGGTATTATTATCGATAACACATTACGTTTCGGTTCACATATACAATATTTGAGGCAAAACCTCAAGACAAAATAGGATTTTATTTTAGAAACAAGTCCTGCTTTCAGTGTCTGCTACTTTTGTACCAGTCTTTGACTATGGGGATGTGGTGTATCAGCCCGCGCCCTCTTATCTTCTGTCTCTCTGGATGCTTTGTGCCGTGGTCCTCTGAGATTTATAACTCACGCTCCATTTCAACACACCATTGTGATCTATATAAAATGGTTGGTTGGCCTTCGTTGAATATTAGAAGAAAAACGCACTGGTATTAGTTGATTTACAAAGCTATATTAGGTTATCTGCCCTCTTATCTTTGCTGTCTTATTAAACAGATATTGCCTGGTAATTACTCATTACGCTCTAACCCAATCCACAATCTGTGTGTGCCTTTTGCAAGAGCCGAGCTGGGTAAAACCTCTTGTAAATATACCGCCGCCTCGGATTGGAATCTTCTCCAGACTGAGATGACTGAGATGACTGAGATGTGGTGTCTTGTAGTCAATTTAAATTCTTATTACGCAATCGTCAGAGTAAATTAATGGTGTGTAAATGTTTTTTAACCAGTTGCATGTTTTATGTTTATGTAATGATGTTTTTGTTGTTATGTTTATGTGTGTCGTAACTTTGATGTAAAAAACTGTCTATGTAAACTGAGCTGCCTCTTGGCCAGGACACTCCCCTAAAAGAGATCTCAGTGAGTCTTCTTTCCTGGTTAAATAAAGGGTTATTATATTTATACTGTCATCTTCAGTAATTCACACGTTATGGACAATTCAGCCAATGTCAGACAAAATACAGCATATGACGACTGTTTCTCGGAAAATACTATTGCACTATATTTGAGCTAGCTTAATGTTTTACAATTTTTTTGCAATATTGACAGATTAAAGCAGTTCATATTTACCTTGGCAACTTTAATCTGTACAAAACACTTAACTTTGGACTTAACAGAACAACATATACTAGACATACATTCCATTATGTTTGCAAAAGCTTTTTTTGCTTCATTCTCTGTATTTCTCAGTTTTTGTAATCACATAATTCACAAGTAATAAAAGTGCACATTCTTGGGTTTTATCAAAGGGTATTTCCATAGATTTTTGTCTCAACTTATTTTGTTCATAATCCCCCCTTTTGCTTTCAGAATTCACTGTATATAATATTATATATGATATTCTAAAAACATTAAAAATAAACCTGTTTTACATGTAATATCAAATAACACTACAACTAAACTATAATCAAGTACTTTACACGTGCTTTAGATAGATAGATAGATAGATAGATAGATAGATAGATAGATAGATAGATAGATAGATAGATAGATAGATAGATAGATAGATAGATAGATTTATTTAATGCCATGTCAGCATCTAAGGCTATTTTCATGGCAAAAATTAAATTACAAAATACAAATGTCATATAAAAAAAAAAAAAAAAAAACAAGCAAACAAACACAAGAAGTCATAGTATACAGTTCTTTTTAATTAACATATGATAAAAAAAAAATCCAAAACCTTTTCAGGCATAATCTTACGTTCAAAAAATATATAATATAGAAATATATAATAAATATATAATCTTACGTATATAAAAAAATAAGTCCTTAAGTGAAATAACTTCATAAAAGACTGTTCTACTTGTATTAAACCCAGGACAGTCCAATAAAAGATGTTTAACAGAGAGGGGAATCTTACAAAACATGCAGAGTTGGGTCTTCACCTTTAAGCAGAAAAGCCTGAGTCAAACTTGTGTGACCTATACGTCATCTGGTGCATAGCACTGGATCAGATCTAGTTTGTACATGTGCTTTAGTATGTTAGTCAAAACCAGACATGGGCAGTATTTCAATTAAATGTATTTTAAATACGTATTTAATTACTTTATTGTATTTTGTAATTTGTATTTTGCAGGTGTGGAAAAAATAAAATGTAGTTTGTAACAAAATATTTTGAGGGAGTGTATTTAGAGTATTTCAAATACTTAAATACTTAAGAAAAATCACCATATGCTTATCACCATAGTAAATGATTTTGCCATATTTTTGGTCTGATGTTGGCAATGGCAATGTCCAGGTTAGATGCACGAAAATAATGTGACACCATGGTCTACCGCCCTCATAGAAGGGGATTAACTCCTGAATTTTTGGAGAAGTTGGTTGTACTTAAAAACAACTAGCCTAAATGACAATGGTTTAGTTTTTCTCTATTTTAGCATAGTTGTGTTATTGCTACTATTTCTGTTATTGACCTTTCAATAAAGTTCCTCATTAAAGCTGTTAGTGTACATATAGATTTATGGCTGTTTCCCCTCCCTTAGCCAGTGGGGAGGAAATGTCTCTCTACGCTTATTCAAGCCTTAAAGGGATAGTTCACTTTGAAATTAAATTTTGGTATGTTTTAGCTTACCTCAAGGGCATCCAAGATGTAGGTGTCTTTGTTTCCGCAGTAGTTTCAATTTTGATATATTTAGGTCAAACCGTTCTTGTCTGTCAGTCATATAATGCAGGTCTATAGTCACTATTTGAAAGAGCATGCACAGAGAAGTCCAAATTAAACAATTCCCCATCATAAGTACACACTGATGGCCTGGGTTAGGGTTAGGGTTACAAATACTTCGTTACTGTACTTAAGTAGAAATTTCACGTATCTGTACTTTACTTCGTTATTTAAATTTATGTCAACTTTCACTTTTACTCCACTACATTTCCTAGATAAAATGTATACTTTTACTCCGCTATATTTCCACTAAGCATCTTCGTTACTCGTTACTACAAAATAAAGAAGAAGAAATGTGTGCGACTACAATAAGGGAGGTTTGGCGAATCACTGCTCCTAGATTGCAGTACGCACGGCGCGCGCTCTATTACAGCGTAATGCTTGTTTGTTGCCATGCCAAAGGAGGAGGAAGCACAACTGAAACCGCCATGGAAGCACGAGAACCTGCCGGAGGACCTGGAGCACGTTTAACTTAAAGTCAGAGCTGCCAACTCTCACGCATTCACCGTGAGACACACGCAATTGACTTTTTCCACACGCTCTCACGCCTCACATCAATTTTCTCACGCACAGAAAAATCGCGAAGCAAAGAGGACGACCGACAGACTAGACAGAGCAGGTTACATTATGATATAAAACATTTTTTGTTTTGTTTTTAAACTCAGATTATGTCAATTTTATTACGAAATTCAAAAAATAAATACTGTTTTGGCGCTTGTAAATGTTACGTGACAGATGACAGATCCCTAGCTCAAGTGAACCGATCATCTGTACTAGCTAATAGTAAAAAAAAACATGAATACTGTTGAAAGATACAGTATAACTTACCGAAATGTTCCTCATACATAATATCGACCAATAAGTGTTTTTCATCAGCGTGAAGAGGTCAATAACATAGCTGGAGGACAATTATGTCACATTTACCTCAGGAAAGCCATTTAATAATAGTCTATAGCACAGTTGGCAAGACAAAAAATAGCTATAGAGAGTATTTTGCTAAATATGTGTTTTATATTACATATTTATTATATTTTTACTTATATCTTTAAAGTTTTTATTATAATAAAAAAAAACGCATTCTATTTAATTATTTTTAACCTTAAATAATAGCCTACGGCGAGCTAGGGCTCTCTGTATGTTTACAGCATTAGGGGAGTTTTTTTTTTTCTTTTTTTTTTAGAAAAATTAACGCAGATCTTGAGTAGCCTACCTAATATTTATACAAATGAGTCAATATTAAATCAAATCACAATTGAATTGAATTGAAATAATAAAAAAGCGTAGCTTACCAGAAATTATAAACATTGTAACATGTCACTAAACCTAATAAAATTCAGTTTAATTACAAAAATGTTAGTGACAATCACAATACACTTATTGTGATACAATTTTTTTTTTTTTTACAGCTAAAGATACATGCAGTGGGAGATAAACGATAACACAAGTAGCCTACAGTACAGGCTACACAGTCCCTCCAGTTTTTCGCGATTCCGTGATCGCTGAATTCAACGCATAATCAAAAAAAAAAAAAACTTTTACTTTTACTTCAATTACTTAAGTACATTAAATATCAGAAATTTACTTTTGATACTTAAGTACAGTATATATCAGATACTTTAAGACTTTTACTTAAGTAATATTCTAAAAGGTAACTTTCACTTCTACCAAAGTCTTTTTCTAGTACAATACTTGTACTTTTACTCAAGTATTGCTTTCTAGTACTTTATACAACACTGCACGAAACGAGCGGTTTGTGTGAGAAAACGAACAGTATCATTCATCTGTTCAGACCCTTCAGTCTCTCACATCATTCATCTGTTCAGACCCTTCAGTCTCTCACATCATTCATCTGTTCTGACCCTTCAGACTCTCACATCATTCATCTGTTCTGTCCCTTCAGTCTCTCACATCATTCATCTGTTCTGACCCTTCAGACTCTCACATCATTCATCTGTTCTGACCCTTCAGTCTCTCACATCATTCATCTGTTCAGACCCTTCAGTCTCTCACATCATTCATCTCTTCAGACCCTTCAGACTCTCACATCATTCATCTGTTCAGTCCCTTCAGGCTCTCACATCATTCATCTGTTCAGTCCCTTCAGTCTCTCACATCATTCATCTGTTCTGACCCTTCAGTCTCTGACATCATTCATCTGTTCTGACCCTTCAGTCTCTCACATCATTCATCTGTTCTGTCCCTTCAGTCTCACACATCATTCATCTGTTCAGTCCCTTCAGTCTCTCACATCATTCATCTGTTCTGACCCTTCAGACTCTCACATCATTCATCTGTTCTGACCCTTCAGACTCTCACATCATTCATCTGTTCTGTCCCTTCAGTCTCTCACATCATTCATCTGTTCTGACCCTTCAGTCTCTCACATCATTCATCTGTTCTGACCCTTCAGTCTCTCACATCATTCATCTGTTCAGACCCTTCAGACTCTCACATCATTCATCTGTTCTGACCCTTCAGTCTCTCAAATCATTCATCTGTTCTGACCCTTCAGACTCTCACATCATTCATCTGTTCTGACCCTTCAGTCTCTCACATCATTCATCTGTTCAGACCCTTCAGACTCTCACATCATTCATCTGTTCTGACCCTTCAGTCTCTCACATCATTCATCTGTTCTGACCCTTCAGTCTCTCACATCATTCATCTGTTCAGACCCTTCAGACTCTCACATCATTCATCTGTTCTGACCCTTCAGTCTCTCAAATCATTCATCTGTTCTGACCCTTCAGACTCTCACATCATTCATCTGTTCTGACCCTTCAGTCTCTCACATCATTCATCTGTTCAGACCCTTCAGACTCTCACATCATTCATCTGTTCTGACCCTTCAGACTCTCACATCATTCATCTGTTCTGACCCTTCAGTCTCTCACATCATTCATCTGTTCAGACCCTTCAGACTCTCACATCATTCATCTGTTCTGACCCTTCAGTCTCTCACATCATTCATCTGTTCTGACCCTTCAGTCTCTCACATCATTCATCTGTTCAGACCCTTCAGACTCTCACATCATTCATCTGTTCAGACCCTTCAGACTCTCACATCATTCATCTGTTCTGACCCTTCAGTCTCTCACATCATTCATCTGTTCAGACCCTTCAGACTCTCACATCATTCATCTGTTCAGACCCTTCAGACTCTCACATCATTCATCTGTTCTGACCCTTCAGTCTCTCAAATCATTCATCTGTTCTGACCCTTCAGACTCTCACATCATTCATCTGTTCTGACCCTTCAGTCTCTCACATCATTCATCTGTTCAGACCCTTCAGACTCTCACATCATTCATCTGTTCTGACCCTTCAGTCTCTCACATCATTCATCTGTTCAGACCCTTCAGACTCTCACATCATTCATCTGTTCAGACCCTTCAGACTCTCACATCATTCATCTGTTCTGACCCTTCAGTCTCTCACATCATTCATCTGTTCAGACCCTTCAGACTCTCACATCATTCATCTGTTCTGACCCTTCAGACTCTGACATCATTCATCTGTTCAGACCCTTCAGACTCTCACATCATTCATCTGTTCTGACCCTTCAGTCTCTCACATCATTCATCTGTTCAGACCCTTCAGACTCTCACATCATTCATCTGTTCTGACCCTTCAGTCTCTCACATCATTCATCTGTTCAGACCCTTCAGACTCTCACATCATTCATCTGTTCTGACCCTTCAGTCTCTCACATCATTCATCTGTTCAGACCCTTCAGTCTCTGACATCATTCATCTGTTCTGTCCCTTCAGTCTCTCACATCATTCATCTGTTCTGACCCTTCAGTCTCTCACATCATTCATCTGTTCTGACCCTTCAGACTCTCACATCATTCATCTGTTCTGACCCTTCAGTCTCTCACATCATTCATCTGTTCAGACCCTTCAGTCTCTCACATCATTCATCTGTTCTGACCCTTCAGTCTCTCACATCATTCATCTGTTCTGACCCTTCAGTCTCTCACATCATTCATCTGTTCAGACCCTTCAGACTCTCACATCATTCATCTGTTCTGACCCTTCAGACTCTCACATCATTCATCTGTTCAGACCCTTCAGTCTCTCACATCATTCATCTGTTCAGACCCTTCAGACTCTCACATCATTCATCTGTTCTGTCCCTTCAGTCTCTCACATCATTCATCTGTTCTGACCCTTCAGTCTCTCACATCATTCATCTGTTCTGACCCTTCAGACTCTCACATCATTCATCTGTTCTGTCCCTTCAGTCTCTCACATCATTCATCTGTTCTGACCCTTCAGTCTCTCACATCATTCATCTGTTCTGTCCCTTCAGTCTCTCACATCATTCATCTGTTCAGACCCTTCAGACTCTCACATCATTCATCTGTTCAGTCCCTTCAGTCTCTCACATCATTCATCTGTTCTGACCCTTCAGACTCTCACATCATTCATCTGTTCTGACCCTTCAGTCTCTCACATCATTCATCTCTTCAGACCCTTCAGTCTCTCACATCATTCATCTGTTCTGACCCTTCAGACTCTCACATCATTCATCTGTTCTGTCCCTTCAGACTCTCACATCATTCATCTGTTCTGTCCCTTCAGTCTCTCACATCATTCATCTGTTCTGACCCTTCAGTCTCTCACATCATTCATCTGTTCTGACCCTTCAGTCTCTCACATCATTCATCTGTTCAGACCCTTCAGTCTCTCACATCATTCATCTGTTCTGACCCTTCAGTCTCTCACATCATTCATCTGTTCTGTCCCTTCAGTCTCTCACATCATTCATCTGTTCTGACCCTTCAGTCTCTCACATCATTCATCTGTTCTGACCCTTCAGTCTCTCACATCATTCATCTGTTCTGACCCTTCAGACTCTCACATCATTCATCTGTTCTGTCCCTTCAGTCTCTCACATCATTCATCTGTTCAGACCCTTCAGTCTCTCACATCATTCATCTGTTCTGTCCCTTCAGTCTCTCACATCATTCATCTGTTCTGACCCTTCAGTCTCTCACATCATTCATCTGTTCTGTCCCTTCAGTCTCTCACATCATTCATCTGTTCTGACCCTTCAGTCTCTCACATCATTCATCTGTTCTGTCCCTTCAGTCTCTCACATCATTCATCTGTTCTGACCCTTCAGACTCTCACATCATTCATCTGTTCTGTCCCTTCAGACTCTCACATCATTCATCTGTTCTGACCCTTCAGTCTCTCACATCATTCATCTGTTCTGACCCTTCAGACTCTCACATCATTCATCTGTTCTGTCCCTTCAGTCTCTCACATCATTCATCTGTTCTGACCCTTCAGACTCTCACATCATTCATCTGTCCCTTCAGTCTCTCACATCATTCATCTGTTCAGACCCTTCAGTCTCTCACATCATTCATCTGTTCTGTCCCTTCAGTCTCTCACATCATTCATCTGTTCTGACCCTTCAGTCTCTCACATCATTCATCTGTTCTGTCCCTTCAGTCTCTCACATCATTCATCTGTTCTGACCCTTCAGTCTCACACATCATTCATCTGTTCTGACCCTTCAGTCTCTCACATCATTCATCTGTTCTGACCCTTCAGTCTCTCACATCATTCATCTGTTCTGACCCTTCAGTCTCTCACATCATTCATCTGTTCTGACCCTTCAGTCTCTGACATCATTCATCTGTTCTGACCCTTCAGTCTCACACATCATTCATCTGTTCAGACCCTTCAGACTCTCACATCATTCATCTGTTCTGACCCTTCAGACTCTCACATCATTCATCTGTTCAGACCCTTCAGTCTCTCACATCATTCATCTGTTCTGACCCTTCAGTCTCTCACATCATTCATCTGTTCTGACCCTTCAGTCTCTCACATCATTCATCTGTTCTGACCCTTCAGACTCTCACATCATTCATCTGTTCAGACCCTTCAGTCTCTCACATCATTCATCTGTTCTGACCCTTCAGTCTCACACATCATTCATCTGTTCTGTCCCTTCAGTCTCTCACATCATTCATCTGTTCTGACCCTTCAGTCTCTCACATCATTCATCTGTTCTGACCCTTCAGACTCTCACATCATTCATCTGTTCTGACCCTTCAGTCTCTCACATCATTCATCTGTTCAGTCCCTTCAGTCTCTCACATCATTCATCTGTTCTGACCCTTCAGTCTCTCACATCATTCATCTGTTCTGACCCTTCAGTCTCTCACATCATTCATCTGTTCAGTCCCTTCAGTCTCTCACATCATTCATCTGTTCTGTCCCTTCAGTCTCTCACATCATTCATCTGTTCTGACCCTTCAGTCTCTCACATCATTCATCTGTTCTGTCCCTTCAGTCTCTCACATCATTCATCTGTTCTGACCCTTCAGTCTCACACATCATTCATCTGTTCTGACCCTTCAGTCTCTCACATCATTCATCTGTTCTGACCCTTCAGTCTCTCACATCATTCATCTGTTCTGACCCTTCAGTCTCTCACATCATTCATCTGTTCTGACCCTTCAGTCTCTGACATCATTCATCTGTTCTGACCCTTCAGTCTCACACATCATTCATCTGTTCTGACCCTTCAGTCTCTCACATCATTCATCTGTTCTGACCCTTCAGACTCTCACATCATTCATCTGTTCAGACCCTTCAGTCTCTCACATCATTCATCTGTTCTGACCCTTCAGTCTCACACATCATTCATCTGTTCTGTCCCTTCAGTCTCTCACATCATTCATCTGTTCTGACCCTTCAGTCTCTCACATCATTCATCTGTTCTGACCCTTCAGACTCTCACATCATTCATCTGTTCTGTCCCTTCAGTCTCTCACATCATTCATCTGTTCTGACCCTTCAGACTCTCACATCATTCATCTGTTCTGTCCCTTCAGTCTCACACATCATTCATCTGTTCTGTCCCTTCAGTCTCACACATCATTCATCTGTTCTGACCCTTCAGTCTCACACATCATTCATCTGTTCAGACCCTTCAGTCTCTCACATCATTCATCTGTTCTGTCCCTTCAGTCTCACACATCATTCATCTGTTCAGACCCTTCAGTCTCTCACATCATTCATCTGTTCTGTCCCTTCAGTCTCACACATCATTCATCTGTTCTGTCCCTTCAGTCTCTCACATCATTCATCTGTTCTGTCCCTTCAGTCTCACACATCATTCATCTGTTCTGACCCTTCAGTCTCACACATCATTCATCTGTTCTGACCCTTCAGTCTCTCACATCATTCATCTGTTCTGTCCCTTCAGACTCTCACATCATTCATCTGTTCTGACCCTTCAGTCTCTCACATCATTCATCTGTTCTGTCCCTTCAGTCTCACACATCATTCATCTGTTCTGACCCTTCAGTCTCACACATCATTCATCTGTTCTGACCCTTCAGTCTCTCACATCATTCATCTGTTCTGTCCCTTCAGTCTCACACATCATTCATCTGTTCTGACCCTTCAGTCTCACACATCATTCATCTGTTCTGACCCTTCAGTCTCTCACATCATTCATCTGTTCTGACCCTTCAGACTCTCACATCATTCATCTGTTCTGACCCTTCAGTCTCTCACATCATTCATCTGTTCTGTCCCTTCAGTCTCACACATCATTCATCTGTTCTGACCCTTCAGTCTCACACATCATTCATCTGTTCTGACCCTTCAGTCTCTCACATCATTCATCTGTTCTGTCCCTTCAGACTCTCACATCATTCATCTGTTCAGACCCTTCAGTCTCTCACATCATTCATCTGTTCAGACCCTTCAGTCTCTGACATCATTCATCTGTTCTGACCCTTCAGTCTCTGACATCATTCATCTGTTCTGTCCCTTCAGTCTCTGACATCATTCATCTGTTCTGACCCTTCATTCTCTGACATCATTCATCTGTTCTGACCCTTCAGACTCACACATCATTCATCTGTTCTGTCCCTTCAGTCTCTCACATCATTCATCTGTTCTGTCCCTTCAGTCTCTCACATCATTCATCTGTTCAGACCCTTCAGACTCTCACATCATTCATCTGTTCTGACCCTTCAGTCTCTCACATCATTCATCTGTTCTGACCCTTCAGTCTCTCACATCATTCATCTGTTCAGACCCTTCAGTCTCTCACATCATTCATCTGTTCTGACCCTTCAGTCTCTCACATCATTCATCTGTTCAGACCCTTCAGACTCTCACATCATTCATCTGTTCTGACCCTTCAGACTCTCACATCATTCATCTGTTCTGTCCCTTCAGACTCTCACATCATTCATCTGTTCAGACCCTTCAGTCTCTCACATCATTCATCTGTTCAGACCCTTCAGTCTCTCACATCATTCATCTGTTCAGACCCTTCAGTCTCTCACATCATTCATCTGTTCAGACCCTCCAGTCTCTCACATCATTCATCTGTTCTGTCCCTTCAGTCTCTCACATCATTCATCTGTTCAGACCCTCCAGTCTCTCACATCATTCATCTGTTCAGACCCTTCAGTCTCTCACATCATTCATCTGTTCAGACCCTTCAGTCTCTCACATCATTCATCTGTTCTGTCCCTTCAGTCTCTCACATCATTCATCTGTTCTGTCCCTTCAGACTCTCACATCATTCATCTGTTCAGACCCTTCAGTCTCTCACATCATTCATCTGTTCTGACCCTTCAGACTCACACATCATTCATCTGTTCAGACCCTTCAGACTCTCACATCATTCATCTGTTCAGTCCCTTCAGTCTCTCACATCATTCATCTGTTCTGACCCTTCAGACTCTCACATCATTCATCTGTTCAGACCCTTCAGTCTCTGACATCATTCATCTGTTCTGACCCTTCAGTCTCTCACATCATTCATCTGTTCTGACCCTTCAGTCTCTCACATCATTCATCTGTTCTGTCCCTTCAGTCTCTCACATCATTCATCTGTTCAGACCCTTCAGTCTCTCACATCATTCATCTGTTCTGTCCCTTCAGTCTCTCACATCATTCATCTATTCAGACCCTTCAGTCTCTCACATCATTCATCTGTTCTGTCCCTTCAGTCTCTCACATCATTCATCTGTTCTGACCCTTCAGACTCACACATCATTCATCTGTTCAGACCCTTCAGACTCTCACATCATTCATCTGTTCTGACCCTTCACATCATTCATCTGTTCTGACCCTTCAGTCTCTCACATCATTCATCTGTTCAGTCCCTTCAGTCTCTCACATCATTCATCTGTTCTGACCCTTCAGTCTCTCACATCATTCATCTGTTCTGACCCTTCAGTCTCTCACATCATTCATCTGTTCTGTCCCTTCAGTCTCTCACATCATTCATCTGTTCAGACCCTTCAGACTCTCACATCATTCATCTGTTCAGACCCTTCAGTCTCTCACATCATTCATCTGTTCTGACCCTTCAGTCTCTCACATCATTCATCTGTTCTGTCCCTTCAGACTCTCACATCATTCATCTGTTCTGTCCCTTCAGTCTCTCACATCATTCATCTGTTCAGACCCTTCAGTCTCTCACATCATTCATCTGTTCTGTCCCTTCAGACTCTCACATCATTGTAGCGTAAACGACTCGGGGTAAATGTGAATTAGCTCAAGAATATAGGGGATATTAATATTTATGACTCATGGTCATAATTCATAAGTCGCATGTACATTTATTTTATCAATTATCGAGATTACCTTGTTCTGTACTGTCTGATCATTACAGTTAAGAAGGGGTTATCTCTTTTCAAACTCCAAGAAAGTTTTATCTTCTGGCCGCGAATATCAAACTTTCTGAGTTTATGAATTAAAACTACTCAAGGTAGTCAATATCGAGCTTGTAGCTTAGATCTTTTAAAATTTCATTGACTTTATAAGGTGGGTTTTCAAACACAGAGACAATTAAAAGTATAAATGGGTTTATTAATAAAATGGCACACACTAGAGATTATATAAACTACAAACATAAACGTACGTAAAAATGCAAACAAACATTTAACCGAACAAAGACATAAAATGAAAGAAAGAAAGATATAGAGGGAAGATAGAGGGTAACTTAAATCACAGACCTAAGACCTAGACACCTGGAACAGCTTTTATAGGAATCAATATACTTGCGAGTTGTGGTACTCTTTCAGTGTGATGCTGAAAAGGGGACGCGCGCGTGCGCGTGTCCGGCTGGTTTGCGTCTAGCTTTGTCTTCTGGGTCGTTTCGCAAAACGATGTAAAGGCTCACTTGAATTTAACGTTACCGAGAAAGTTCAGATTCGTCTCCCGGGATGGGAGAGGCTGGAAATCTTAGTTGCAAAGACCGGCTGTTACGACTCGAACATGGGTTCGTTCGATGGAGAAGGCCAGGGCCTCCTCCAGATGTTCCTTGGAGAAGCGCTGCGCCGGGGAGAAGAAGGTCCGAAGAGAGGAAGTTGAGTTGGAAGCGATAAGATGAGAGGAAGATGAGAGAAGGTTTTGGACTTTTATCAGTGTCCCAGGTGCCGTCCCCTCCTTCGTGTAGGACGAATCAGCTGTCGAGATTTTTCGAGCGGGAAGATTCCTTTGTCCGGTTAGACACGCCCACTCGAATGAGTCATGATTGACTTTAACTGGAGAGGATTTTCTCCAGACATATGAACTTATAAAACAATGCGCATCACTGAATTCTGTTATTGGAATTCAACTCCGTTAGCTGGAGAGGATTACAGAGATATCAAAAATAGAATCTAGGCGTTGTAGCCATGCAACGATACATTATTATGCATTTGTATAGGCAATAGCAGTTCTATTAATGTCACAAATAGGACATATGCTTTCCTATGGTTTACACACACCTCTTAACCCACAAATTTATATATTTAGTACCTTTAAGAGTGACTTTATGGGTAAAAGTCCTTTTCTGTAGGGGGTTTCTGTTTCACAGTCCAGAGTGTGTTTGTATGTGTGTGTGTTGGAATGCTGCGACCCTGTTATCTCATGCATAGGGCTGGATAGCTCTGTGGTCAAATTTTATGACCTGCCAATGAGCTCGGGTTACGGAATGCGATTCTACTGGGAGAACATCCTTCAAAAATACATTTCAGATCCAAACACTCGAAGATCAGAACTATATGATCAAAACAACCTTAATCACACATACATTCAGGAAGTTCAGATACCAGTCTGAGTTACACACATTTTAAGTTAACCCTCTGGGGACCAAAAACGCGCCCCCGCGTTTTGCTCGTTTTTTTTTTTAACAATGAAAAATAAACACAAAATGCTCTGTTAATTTTGATCTTTCATTTTCGTGTAATACATCAATCGATCCTGTTCAGTTTCTATTTTTTTTCTGTATACTCACAATACAAATAAAGTGTTTTGCTTTTTGACAAATAAAGAAAAACTAACATGATGCTATTTCTGCCTTCTCTCTGTCAGTAAACTCCCATTTGAAACGCGTTCGAAAATTATCTATAACTCCGCGAAAATTCAGTCAAACAGGCAAACAGACCCACGGGCATAAAGCTTGAGATCGCAGCTTTTAAATGAAGTAATTTATATAAAAAACAAATATTATCAGCTTCTGTAATCTGTATAAAAAGAGAGCGACTCCAGTCGAGCTCATTAGGAGCCATTCAAAAGTAATTTGACCACGCCCCGGAGAGCGCGTGCTATTCAAACGCAAATTCTGAGAACCATTTCAGTCTGTGAAACGCCCCCACATCAGCTGTAAACAAAGAGGCATAATATAGCCTACCTTATGGAGAAAATTTTCCGTGCTGATATGAGGAGCAGATCCCGCTGAGGAGTGAGGTAGGCTAAGTTATCCTTTCTCAAGTGTTAATGTGGAATAACGTTATGGAATAACGTTGTAGGCTTATGTAAACAAAAAGATGAATCGCGTTTCTATAATATGAATCGCGTTTCTGTGAGATGATTGAAGGGTACATATTTGTAAAGAGTGTTTAGCCTAAATATGAATCGCGCGTCTGTGTGTGAAAGAATAAACTGCTTTTACAGTTACAGTTACTGCGTTAAGTCAGGCGAAGTATGAAAGACAACATTTTGTTGACTAGATTTGGGTACAGTTTTTACTGTAGAATATACTGTCACATCAAATAAGATTTTCTGCTCATATATATAAAAATACTATTTTGTCAAAAATAAAGTCATAGACTAAGATGTTCCAATGTTGGCTATATTCAAACTAATGAATACATATGATAAAATGTAGGCCTATAATCTTTTTTTTTTTTTTTTTTTACAAAGAAAGAGTACTTTTTTGCAGAAATATTGCTGAAATTGTAATTATTGTTGTAATTGTAACCTTTTTAATAAAATAGCAAAACATATTTACAAGATAGATGTAAGCAAAATCTTAAATGGTCAATATAAGTCTTCTTCAAAATATATATTTTGTCTTTGCATTGTGGCTCAGTCAGTGTCACACCTGAATGAATGGCTAATTATGCAGAGTCATTATGCAGAGTGGGTGGGACTAAGGTGTAAACTACTCCTCCCCCTCGCATATTGGCTTTCCAAGCAAAACCTGTTTTACACCATTTAAATCAATGTATTTTTTTTTGTGAACGATAAAGCAAGACTATTTTCACATAATTTTGAAGCTAGAACTGAAAGGGACAACATCCATTAGTCAAAAGTCTTGTGGGCACATATTTTGTATGAGTTTTGTGGTCTTATTTCAGCAACTTTCATTTTTATTTTTTTAAATAACCACGCATAAACATTATTCTCTTAAAAATACAAACATCTACATACATGTTGCTCGCATATTATGGTAGGCCTGTTTGTGCTATATAGAGTGAATTTACACCTTTGCCATTAACATGTTTATAAATAACTGAAAAAAGCACAAATGTCAGAGCATGTCAGAACATCTCAAGGGCCCCAAAAACAGCTTGGTCCCCAGAGGGTTAAACACAAAAGGATGTTGGTGTGTGTGTGTGTGTGTGTACGTGTGTGTGTGTTCTGGAATGTCACGAGTCTGTGAGGTTGTAAAAGTCACAGGGAGTCCAGAGCTGAAGTGGGGGTTTTAGAGGGGATTCTAAGAAAACAGGGTTTCCTTATGTGACTCAAATGTCCCTCGGGGGAGCCACAAAGATGCAATTTTGACCGTTCAAGCAGACTTGGAGATCAGGATTTACTAATTTGAACAGCATGTGACCGCATGTCATAGTCATTGTCGTTACATCATTCATCTGTTCAGTCCCTTCAGTCTCTCACATCATTCATCTGTTCTGACCCTTCAGTCTCTCACATCATTCATCTGTTCTGTCCCTTCAGACTCTCACATCATTCATCTGTTCAGACCCTTCAGTCTCTCACATCATTCATCTGTTCTGACCCTTCAGACTCACACATCATTCATCTGTTCAGACCCTTCAGACTCTCACATCATTCATCTGTTCAGACCCTTCAGTCTCTCACATCATTCATCTGTTCTGACCCTTCAGTCTCTCACATCATTCATCTGTTCTGACCCTTCAGTCTCTCACATCATTCATCTGTTCTGTCCCTTCAGACTCTCACATCATTCATCTGTTCAGACCCTTCAGTCTCTCACATCATTCATCTGTTCAGACCCTTCAGACTCTCACATCATTCATCTGTTCTGACCCTTCAGTCTCTCACATCATTCATCTGTTCAGACCCTTCAGACTCTCACATCATTCATCTGTTCTGTCCCTTCAGTCTCTCACATCATTCATCTGTTCAGACCCTTCAGTCTCTCACATCATTCATCTGTTCTGTCCCTTCAGTCTCTCACATCATTCATCTGTTCAGACCCTTCAGTCTCTCACATCATTCATCTGTTCTGTCCCTTCAGTCTCTCACATCATTCATCTGTTCTGTCCCTTCAGTCTCTCACATCATTCATCTGTTCAGACCCTTCAGACTCTCACATCATTCATCTGTTCAGACCCTTCAGTCTCTCACATCATTCATCTGTTCTGACCCTTCAGACTCTCACATCATTCATCTGTTCTGACCCTTCAGACTCTCACATCATTCATCTGTTCTGTCCCTTCAGTCTCTCACATCATTCATCTGTTCAGACCCTTCAGTCTCTCACATCATTCATCTGTTCTGACCCTTCAGTCTCACACATCATTCATCTGTTCTGTCCCTTCAGACTCACACATCATTCATCTGTTCTGACCCTTCAGACTCACACATCATTCATCTGTTCTGTCCCTTCAGTCTCTCACATCATTCATCTGTTCTGTCCCTTCAGACTCACACATCATTCATCTGTTCAGACCCTTCAGTCTCTCACATCATTCATCTGTTCTGTCCCTTCAGTCTCTCACATCATTCATCTGTTCTGTCCCTTCAGTCTCTCACATCATTCATCTGTTCTGTCCCTTCAGGAATTTTGACTTTGAGGGGACTAAATTGCTGAAACGCTGCTGATTGTCTTTTTTCTTCCTGGAACCTCTCAGTAACAGAATGTAAAGCATCACCAAATAAACCCACAGGGGATACAGGGGCATCTAACAGAACAGATTTCTCTTTCTCTTTTTCTTGCATTTTGCTTTGATTTAACCATAAATGCCTCTCTGTGGCCACCAGGGCTGCCATAGAGCGGCCGATTGATCTGGCTGTCTGTCTGGTGGCTCGAAGAGCGAAATCAGCTGTCTGTCTGAGCTCATTGATCGTCTCAGCAGAAATTTCCCCCTGCTCGCTAGCTTCCTTAAGCAGGTCAGCCTGATAAGCTTGCATAATAGCCATCGTATGCAAGCATGCAGCAGCCTGCCCTGCCGCCGAGTAAGCCTTCCCCACCAGCGCTGATGTATTTTTTAAAGGTCTGGTGGGAGAGCCGGTGCTTTCAGCGATGACGCTGATTCGGGAAAGAGATAGCTCGCAAGCTTCTCCTCCGCCCTCGGCATCGTCACATAACCACTAGATTTAGCTCCCATAATATTAGAATAAACATTGGAAGTGTGTGTGTGAATTCTCGCTGACATTGGTTTAACCCAGGTCTTCGTCACCTCGGTGTGAAGATCAGGGAAAAAAGGCAAACACCGGCGAGAGGGCTGAGTGCGCGAGGGCAAAAATCTATCATCAAGTTTGCTTTTCATTTGAGACTCCTGCCTATCAGATGGCCACTCAATGCTGAGCTTCTCAACAGCACAGGAAAGCACATTAACAAGCTCATCATCGGGCGGAGACTGGAATGACGAGTCTTCAGCCTCCTCTGATCTGAAGTTTTCAACATCCAGCTCCTCAGAACTGGATAGCTAACCGGGATAGAGGCACTGGATCTCTCCGGTGATGGCTGAGATAGGGCGGGGCCCGTCTCACACCCATCGGTGAGATCCATTTGTGATCCCCACGACATGCGGGGAGCGCGCACCGAACCGCCCTCCTCGAAGAGCGATCGGCGAGAGCGCAAGGTCCTCATAGGAAGACACTCACAATGCTCACAATCAGCCCCCTTGAGAGCTGATTGGGCATGCTGCACTCCCAAACAAGCCACACATAGTTGATGCAAATCTCCACCTGTGATGTATCTAGTACAGGGGGGAACGCATCTCCTATAATGAGACTCGCTCGTCATTTTCTTTTGGCTCATTTTTGTTTTTTTAATATATCGATATATATATATAGTGAAAACTTCTGCCAGGGACAGACAAACACTAAATAGACAGTTTCAAACACACACAGAGAGCTGCTGAAGTAACAGAAAGTGCTTATGATTCTGGGGTGCTTTATAGATTCCTGGTCGATGACGTCACTCGCCGTGACGCTCATTCTCTCCATTGACTGATTTCATTCATGCCTCAGACGCACTACGCTGGAGGCGTTCCCACTGCGATTTATTAGGAAATTCAACGAAGGCTACATGGTGCGTCCTTCGAAGGATGCTGCCTTCACATTGGGACAAAGCTAACGTCTTTAATATACTCCCAAAAATGCCTATAGAAGTTACTCCATCTGAACCAGGTGATTTGTCTAATGATAAACGTTTCATGGCTTTTTCCACTTCAACCATACTGATATCTACATCACATACATTTTTAAAACTCTCATCTACTTTGGGGATCCAATCTTTAATAAGATCAAAGAACGCATCGGCATCTGTATGTGAATAAGAGGAAGAATACAGTTTACTGTAGAAATTGTAAATTTTCTTAGAAATCTTATCAGGATCTGTGCATTCTTGGTTATTAATTAGCAATGACCTAATACCATTACGTTCTTGTCTCTTTCTCCAATCTTCAAAAATATGCAGAGCTCCTTTAGCCCTCCTCTATCCACTTCACCCTTGAGTGACGCCATGATGCCTCTCACTTCGCGTCATTGGGATATCATGTGGTTTTTACTGAAGGAATTAATACTTCCTAACACTCATGAACTTAAAGCAGTGCTTTCCAATATGCAGGAGGGTTAGGGTTAGATTCCCAACAGGTGTTTTATTAAGACTTACAATATAACATACAAGTTTAACCCTCTGGGGTCGACAAACGCTCCGGCGCGTTTTGCTGGATTTTCTTCACATAGTAGCACAATAAACGTAAATTTCTCCATCATTTATGGTCATACAGAAAAAATAAATATAAAAAAAGAATCTGTGATATTTCTACTTTTGTATGTGTCCACTTACAATCAAATCAAAACATTGTGCTTTTGGAAAATAAAGAAAATAAACAGGGTGTGCGTTCTGCCTCTCCGTCGCGGTGAACTTTTTTTTCTTGAGCACGTCTATAAACTGAAACAAAACTCAGCGAATACTTGTCACACATTTATGAGCCATACACCTTTATAAACATTTAAGTGTGTACTTTTAAATGATCGGATTAAAACTGAAAACAAATATTCTCTGTTTAAGTAATTTGTATAAAACCAACAAGATGTCCAGCTTCTCAAACGCTTCCTAATTATTTTTAATTTGACCACGCCCACTCGCGCAAAAGATATTCACATGCAAATCTCCACATGGAACGCGAACGAGCTCGTTACCTCAAAAACAAAACACCACACTTCATCAGTCTCTGCTTTTCGTCGAGTTTGAAAGACGTGCCGTGAGCTTACATTGGCTTTACCTCAGAAGAAGAAGAACGCGATTTGAAGACAAGAAAGATGTAAGGTAAGAAATTCTTAATTATTAGTTCATGTAATTGTTGCATAAACTTCACATTGCAGTCGAACTGTTGCTAGATATATGGTGAATATTATAATATTTAGACCCGTGTTTACTGTTACTGTGTTTGATATCTCCTCAAACGTAGATATGTATAATATGGTAACCATAATGTTTCATATTTTGGAGCGAGCTCTGGTTTTAAATGTATCATATTTGGAGCGCAATCGCGTTTGAAAAGCAAAACACACCAAACAAAGGCTTCATGTTTTTATTATTATCTCATTTCATATCATCATAACGAATGGAAACATTTGAAGTAACATGATAAGCAATATATTTTTCTCTAGCGTAGTTGTTACTGAAATATTTTGGAAGATTTATAGGCTGCTATAGGTTATTGTTATTATTATTTTATGCAGCACTGTGCATAGCCTACAAGGGACAACAAACCTGGTGTTCATTATATTATATATTGTTGGAAACATTTGTGTGTGTGTGTGTATTATGTGAATTTTAAAAAGCAATTTTAACCAGAAAAATCTAAAATTGATTCCCAATAAATAAATAAAGAGTCTCTGTACATGAACATGGTAAAGTGAAAATCAAACACCTTGGAAATGAAAGGTATGTACAATGTTTTTAGGAATGGCACAAAGGTCTCTGTCTTTGGATGATTGTTGTCAATAGTGTGCTTTTTTGTCATTTGTTGTGTATCTTTGGATTATGTTGTGTTGTAAATAAATCCAAACAATCAAAAAGCCATTCTTTATTAAATCTCCTCATTCTTTGTGCAAGGTTGCTCAGAATGATAGGGCCTGATAGCTCCTAAAATAGGGCCATTAGGGAGTGTCTTTGTCTTTCTCAGGTGTGAAAAGCTTACATATTAATGAGGTGATCCGCCCCTTCTCCTAAAGCTTTCTCACACAAAACACGTCTTAGAAATTTTAAATCAGTATATTGTCTTCTCTGAATGAGCAGTCAGGGTGATTTTCACATAGTTTTGGAGCAAATATTCTAGGCTACGTGATACAA
This sequence comes from Leuciscus idus, assembly GCA_021554675.1. Lineage (NCBI taxonomy): Eukaryota > Metazoa > Chordata > Actinopteri > Cypriniformes > Leuciscidae > Leuciscus > Leuciscus idus. Next base: position 298,700 of record JAJAVR010000031.1, on the reverse strand, counting down.
TTTTCAAAAGTCTTGTGAAGAAATAATCAGTATGGGTTTCATGAGCTTATTTCAGTGACAATTTTGTTTTTGTATTTTCACAAACCACACATAAATGTCATTATCTCAAAACTACAAACCTTTACATACTTGCTGCTGATATATTATTGTAGCAGAGTTTGTGCTGAATACAGTGTAATCAGACTTTAGCCATAAAAATGTCACAAGTAACAGAAATAAGCACAAATGTCAGAGCATGTCAGAACACCTCCAGGGCCAGAAAACAGCTCAGACCCCAGAGGGTTAAACAGTGGTTTATGTGATGAAACATTGTCTTAAAGTGCAGTAAACATACAATCGAAAGGAATACATTAATTGAAGATATGAGGAAGAAATGAGATCGATTGATTTATTATCCTATAGCTGAGAACATTAACATTGCATTTGTTTTATCGTATAATCCATCTAATGAGATTAAATATAAGATGTCTCTATGATATGTGTTCTTTTATTAATTTTCAGGGCTTGTTGTATTTTGAAGCTTCACTAGGATAGAGAGTTTAGCAAAAAGGGAATGTTACTTATTATAGTGCCACCATGTGGCTGAATCTCACAAGATTTGATGCACAGCCTCATTTTTACACAAATATGTTAATTATCATAAGAGTCAGACATTATGATTTGACTTTATTAGCTGCTGTAATTTCATTGGCTGCTGATGGCCATGTACCATAACATAGTCAATATGTTATTGTGTGTGAATGAGTAACTGGAGGAAGAGTAGACCAAACTCCAGGACTGATCATTATATCCAAACACACACTCTTTACCCGATCCCTTCCTGCTGATGCTCTTATATGACACTGATATACACACATACCCACTCACTCCACTCAATCTCCTAGTAACAGCGTCCACACACACTCTCTCTATACAACACCTGAGGCCACACATCAAATCTGTCTGGATGATCAGGATACGACTGAAGCTCTAGGAAAGTGAATGTAATCAATCTGTTCTCCTCAGACAGACGGAGGTGATTATTCGCTGTGTTCGGATCCAGACTGAACTGTTGAGAATCTGATGGAGATAAAACACATCAGAATCAGGAATTATGAATCTGATCTTTTAACCCTCTGGGGTCGGCAAACGCTTTGCTTTTCAAATGCTTTTTTACATAGCAGCAAAATAGACTTAAAATGACCTATGGTCATACAGACTTAAGAAATATGAAAAAATAAACTGTAAAAGGTTTATTTTTTATGTGTCCACATACAATCGAAACAAAACATTGTGCTTTTGTAAAATAAAGAAAATAAACAGGGTGTGCTTTCTGCCTCTGCTCTTCTGTAAACTGTTTTTCTGGAGCACGTCTATAAACTTAAAACTAAGCGAATACTAGTCATACAGGCATAAGTAATATATCTTTATAATATTTAAAGCCACACCGCGGACTTTGTGACCTAAAGAGTTGGGGCATACGAGTTATTTTAAATGATTCCTCAGGCCAATATACAGCATTTGACACTATTAATGCTCCGAGCGGGGCTGCCCTCTTGAAATACCGCCTATGTAAGTTTGGAGAAGACGGACCGTCGTTGGCCAGGTCATGTGACCTGGAGAACGTATCGCTTTACGGCCGTCACGTGACCATAGGCTCTGATATACTCATGGAGCAGACTTTTGCGACAGTGCTGCGGCGCTTGTGGCCTCTAGGGGCGCTAGACATGAAAGTTACAGGTCTAGCGCCCCTAGCGCCCGCAAAAGTTCCGCGGTGTGGCTTTAAGTGTGTACTTTTAAATTAATTCAAACTAAAACAAATATTCTCTGTTTATGTAATCTATATGAAGAGAGAGAGATGTCAGTCATTCTCATTTCAGATCATTATCTGCTGATCTGAACTCGCCTACGGAGAGCGAGTGCTATTCAAACACAAATAGCACGCGGCGATCCATGCAATCCTGTCAACGCCCACATCAGGTGGATAACACACATCAAGTTTAATAAGAATCATGCACTTTATGTCATCTTGCTACGCTGTGAGGAATAATACTATCGTAATAATAATCCTTGAAAATTTACCTCAGAAGTGCTGGTTTAGTTCTCTTACGAGAGTACTCTATTGTGTTGCATAAGCTAACTTAAGCTAAGGGGAATCCCTTTTCTCGAGAATACTGAAGCCAAAAATTTTCCTAATTTTGTATTAATTTAAAACACATTTACTGCAGAGAGCAAACCTAGGCGAGGCAGCTTGCGCGCCTATTGTTCGCTCTGCGGCAACTGCTGCAGCCTATCGGGAGTCACGGCCCGCCAGAATGGGAGTGGCTTATGCCTATATAAGCCAGGTCCCAATAGGGTGCTCTTTGATTTTTCCATCTCTTCAGCGAAGTACTCACATTGCTGGATCTCCGGAGAGAAAAGGCACTGCAGCGGGACGAGCATCTGCATCAAAGATTAAGTGTCTGAGGAAGCCGGCTGTCTTCTCGCCGCCTTCACCTGCTACTCCTGCTGCGCCATCTGGCGCCTAAATTTTTGCCCCCACAACACACACGTTCTATCCGCTAAAAGAGCCGAAGCGTTGTTGCAAATGCCTCGTTCCATGTGCGGCTCGTGCAGAGCCCAGCTCAGCGATGGGGACTGCCACATTCTGTGCACTTTCTGCCTGGGCAGAAACCATGCCGAACACACGCTTTCACAGGGCGGCTGCCCGGAATGCGACTCCTTGACCATGTCGACCCTGCGGGGCCGACTGGCACTGTTCGAGGTGGACCCCACCTCTCCGCTTCTCTCGTCTGGGCCGCGCCGTAAGAAGCGCCGCTCTCAGTGACCCCCGGAAGGTGATTCTTCTCGCAAAGACACGCCGGTGGTATCCCCCCTCGCTCATTGACTCTCCCACCTCTCTCACGGATGGCCAACGCCCGGCTTCCGCCAGCACTCCCACGGTTCTAGTTTTTTCTTACAAGGCTATGGCTCACCCATGTTTGATTTGTCAGCCGCTCCTGTACAGTATGTGACATGGCTGCCCCCTACTGATTATGTATTTCCTGTGCCAGAGCATTCCTCATCCTTTTTCCTTCAGTGCACATTCTCAATGGCCACATCTGTATGTGTGTAAATAGAAGGGCTAAAAATCTTTGTATGTTTTTCCACCTCTGACAGATTTGTTAGTGGGCCTGTCACACTACTGTAATGCAAATACATTTAATAGCTATCAGCCTGGTTTCACAGACAGGACTTAGATTAAGCCAGGATTAGGTTTTAGGGCATTTATGTGGCTTTTATAAATGTGGATTAGAAAAGAAAAAAAAAACATTGCTGGTGTGCACCTTGAGAAAATACAATAGCACTGACATTTTTTAAGATGCGTCACTGCAAGTTGCTTTCATTTAAAACAGCTCAAGCATGTATTTTAGGCTGGGATTCAAGCCTTGTCTATAAAACTGAGGGATGATGTGCCACACTCTTGTAAATGCTATTAATAAAATTCAAACAATCTTTACAGGAATTTGTGTGCCTAAATCTCACATGTAAATTCAAGAGGCAATTTTATTTAGAAAGTGGGTACAGAATATAAGAAAAGGGACCATTTACAATGAATTTAGAAAATACAAACATTCAGATAGCAGATGACACCGTACACATTTTGTTTCTTTGTTCTTGAAAATGGTTTTAGATGAAGACCCCTCTAAATAAAGTACTCAGTAAATAAAGTGTAAGTTCAAAGAAATAAATGAAACATAAATAAATGGAATAAGAAATTAAGTTATATTCCTACTTTAAAGTGTTAAGACTAAAAAAGTAATATCTGTCAGGTCTGTCTATGATGTGGGACACATGATGCAAAAATATGAAAAGTGAGTACTTCTGTTTTAATGCCACATACAGAACTATTGCATGCAAAATCTTTCTAACTGAATCACTTAAAGCTGTACATTCCTAAAGCTGAGCCAATGTAGTGAAAACCCACCATACACCACCAACAATAAAAACAAATTATGAGTATTGAATTAATAACAATAACAACAAAAATAATTAAATGTCTACACTTGAATGTTAATAAGATTCAGTAGGCTCAGAAGACTCAGTAAGAGATTCAGAAAGTCTGTTTCTTTTCTCATTTAAAACTGTTACCAAAACACTTGGTGTGACACTGGTTCGCTATTATACCGAATAAAATTATATCAAGAATTCTCAATAAATCAAGCATTTGTATACTCAAACTATGTCCTTTTAAAATTATGATCTTATGCCAAATAACTAGACAAAGCAAAATGTTCCCAGAGAGAGGCTTATTTCCTCAATATATGACTTATTTTACTTTACTATTTTTTATTTTATAAACTATGAGGTGCCATACAGAGTTCAAATCAAACTTCACTTACTTTACTTTTCAAAAATCTTTGTAGGTGGTTTCCATATAAGCACCCCTAAAGTGTTAACACGAATGGTGTTTTTTTTTCTTTCTTTTTTTCTGGATATGTATATCTCTCACTGTTTAAAACAGATAACCCTCCATCATCTGCAAAGCCAAGTTCATCTTTCCATTCATTCACTTCCTCTGTGGTGATAGGAAATGATTCCAGCTTGTCAATTGTATCACTTTTCTTTTCTTTAAAGGCAGCTAATTCATTAAAGGTTGCCACAATACGGATCAAACTTCTATCAAGTGAGATAATCATTGCATTACTGATGACTTGGTTATTCATGTTGAGTTTACTGACATCAGCTGTGAGCCTTTTCAATGATCCAAGAGCCTGAAATTAGTGAGACAATGAAACAAGATGAATAGGTGAACTTTGTACAATGAGAATTTTAGATTGAAAATACATAGAAATTGATTTCTACATTTTCAAAAATTAAAATAAACTTGGAAGACTATACTAGAAGATTTTAGTTTACTTGGAAACAATTTTCACTATATTAGCTAGTAAACTTCACAAATAGTACACATGATTGGTAAGTAACACATCAAATTAGATGTGAAATTCTTAAGTAGAAAGACTTTAATAGTATTTTCTTGTAAAACCTACTCTACTACCTAATCTACACCAATTATCTTTATTTAATTTACAAAGATAAGGCAAAGCTTTGTGAGCGTTCAGGGGCCATTCTGCATAATGAACATCACGATATGTACGAGATGCAATTTTAGTTAAAATGGGTGACATCTGTCTACTGAGTACAACATTAAAAAGCTATCTTTGCGAATAAACATGTTGTCCTCGCCTTGTGCTGGCTTGGAAGTGCGCGTTTAGACGTAGGTCGGATGTCCAGATATCAGATATCTGATTTTTGTTATCGGTATCTGATTTAGAACCACATTTGGAAGTGGTTCAGATTGGGTGCGAAAAAATCAGATCTCGTGCAGATTTTTGTGTTTACACGTGTGCAACAAATTCCGAACTGTGTCAGATGTCAGTAAAAGCTAGTGTTTTTTTTTTTTTGCAATTGTCATCCATCACCGTGACAGCAAGTGGACTTTTGAAGTTGGAATAATGAGTGGATTAAGCATGCTCTTTCAATCGGAAAGAGAGGAATAACATTAATGTCTTGGATTGTATGCATCTCAGTCAGGTACAAGGGAGCAAGCTAATAACATTAAGTAAGACAAAGTTTTATTTTTGCAACTTGTATATTGAATTGTTAATAGCAATTTGCTGTGGAAAATGTGCCGATCAGGTCCAGTCGGGTCTGTGTCTTCCCAAGCAGGTTCGAATAATAGACAGGTCCAGGTCGGTTCTTTATGCTCTGTTAAGTCTTCGTCGTCGGTTAGGAACCTGGGTGTGCTCTTTGATACCAATCTTTCATTTGAAAGTCACGTGTCTAGTATCTGTAAAACCGCATTTTTCCATCTTAAAAATATATCTAAATTACGTCATATGCTCTCATTGACAAATGCGGAACAATTAGTTCATGCGTTCATGACCTCAAGGCTAGATTATTGTAATGCCCTACTGGGTGGTTGCCCTGCACGCTTAATAAACAAACTACAGCTGGTTCAAAACGCAGCAGCTCGAGTTCTTACCAGAACCAGGAAGTATGACCATATTAGCCCAGTTCTGTCAAAACTGCATTGGCTCCCTATTAAACATCGCATAAATTTTAAAATATTGCTGATTACTTACAAAGCACTAAATGGTTTAGCTCCGCAGTACTTGAGCGAGCTCTTAACGCATTATAGTCCGTCACGTCTATTGCGATCTCAAAATTCCGGCCAGTTGATAATACCTAGAATATCAAAATCGACTGCTGGCAGTAGATCCTTTTCCTATCTAGCACCAAAACTCTGGAACAGTCTTCCTACCATTGTCCGGGAAGCAGACACACTCTGTCAGTTCAAAGCCAGATTAAAGACACATCTCTTTGACCTAGCATTTACATAATACATTATAGACTTCTATAATTTAATGTTAGGCTGCATAGATTAGGTCAGCCGGAACCGGGAACACTTCCCATAAATCCTGATGTACTCGTTACATCATAAGAAGAATGGCATCTACGCTAATTTTAGTGTGTGTTTATCCCGAGGTTTTCCTGCAGCCTGCCGGATCCAGGCCGTATCCAGATCTGACGAAGGACCTTCGCCTGGACCGATGACAACGCAGTGCTGAAGTGCCAACTAGTCTCTCCCTATGGAGGATCCCTCTACCACTCTACCACTCTACAGATAAGGCGTTGTCGGGAAAATTAGTTTCGTGTTCCTACCCCAAAGCAACAAAATAAAATAAAATTCTTTATCAAAATTTATAAGGAAAGACCAAGTACTTTGTTTAGGCTTGGCTTGTAGGGAATTCCAAACCTGCGTATTTTCAAACGCACATAACTATAGAACCCATTCTAAATGCTCATGTGAACGCCATCAGCGTTTCTCACAGGTTCGCGTTTAAAGTCTGTGTAGAGAGAATGGTGTCGTCTTAGCGGCCCCTAATTTAATAACAAATTATCGTTGCGACGGAAGCAAATCAATCAAAACTAACTTTAGATGGAAAATAACTTAACTCTGCTATAAAGCCAAAACAATCTCTGTTACCTTAAATTATACGCTTATCTCTGTAAAGCTGCTTTGAGACAATCTACGTTGTTAAAAGCGCTATATAAATGAAGATGACTTGACTTGACTTTATAGCACATTTACAAATCTTAGGGTTCGCGTATAAATTTTTGGACCTATGAAGAGCTCTACCACAGTGGAGCAGACCGGGCAGAAGACCAACTCAGTGGAGCTGGAGAATACCATGGTGGAGCAGATGACCACCAAAGCAGAGCAGATGGGACTGGTGACCACCAAGGCACATCAGGGGGAGCAGAAGACCACCATGGCGGATTAGGAGGAGCTAGTATAGCTCAGCAGGTGGAAAGGCAAATAGTTAATAGATGGTCTCCATGACCATGTCAGAGCAGAGTTCAGGGATGACCTCCGTGGTAGTGTCTGGGTAGAGAGAGAATTCATGGATGACCTCTCTGGTTGTATCTGGTCAGACAGAGACAGTTCAGCGACGACCTCCATGGTCATGTCAAGGCAGGTAGAAAATTCATGGATGACCTCCGTGGTCATGTTAGGCAGACAGGAAATTCGGGGACAACTTCTGTGGTCGTATCAGAATGGACAAGGTATTCAAGAACAACATTCACAGTTATGAGAGGACAGGTTGTGTATACAGGAATGACCTCTGCAGTCAAAACAGAGCAGGCAGGGTATTCAGGAGCAGCGGCTGCCTGGAGAACTGGAGAACAGTGTGTGGCCCAAACACACATTATGGCAGTTGCCATCACTGGCTGCGTAAACGACAGTGGTAGGAACTCTGCAACTGCCAGACTTAAAAGGGCTGGGACCATCCGGAAGCCAGTTGCTCGCACAGGCATCAGTGGTCGGTCCATCTCAAAGGCCTAGGGACCACCTCAGTAGCTTCAGGTGCAGCGTCCATGATGGCTGCAGACTCTGGCATGGCAGGTACAGCGTGAATGTCACATTCCTCCTCCACGACACCCTCAGTAAAAGCAGAGATCAGATAGCCCCACGCGGAAAAAAATATCACATGGCATTCCTTTTACATAGATGTTAAATATGGCAGTTTTTACATAGTTCTCAATGGGCAAGAGACGCATTATTTGAGCTGCTGGATTCATAGTGTTGGTCGGTCATTCTGTAACGTGAGCAGGGGCGAGGCAGAGAGCGAGAATCCAGATGCAAGCACCAGTTTATTTACGAAACACAAAAGCAGATAATTCTAACCAAGAACAAGAGAATAATCTACACAGAGATGGCAGGAGGGCAACAACAGGAACACACATACAGGTGCAATGACAGACAAACAACAACTGAAGCATAAAAGATTTAAATTGACAGGTTAACAAAGGCATGACAGGGGACAGGTGTCTGTGATTTGTTGTCATGGGAACTAATGGTGACCAACAAGGCAGGGGAAATAGGAAAAAAGCACAGGAAAGAATGGAAACAATGGAAACTGAGAATACATTTCAACATAAAAGTAACAATAGACAAGACACAAAACCAGGATTGTTTTAGAACTTAAACTTAAATCAATTTGATGAGCGTAGCACTGATTTTGGCTTTAGAAAAGGGTTTTAGGTGCAGGTGCCTATAAAATGTGTCTTCAATGGGCTTTAATTACTTACCACTGATAATGGTTTCAAGACATCTTTCAAAAGTACTGAATCCATGGGTACCTCAAATCCTTCAAGTACCACAGTGTCATCTTTGTGCATTTTTAACCAGTTACTGATATCAGTCATTTTGCTCTGGAGCTTGTGTAAAATGTCAAGAGATTTTTTCATTCTCTCACATTTCTCGCATGTTGTACTTGTAGAATATTTGTGCAAAAGCTCATTTGCAGCTCTGAAAACAGCATCGATGATACAGAACTCATTTATCTTTTCGCTGAACTTTTCTATATAAAATAAGCATCTCTGAGTGATTGATTCAGCTCCTCCTCCCATTTCAGCAGCATCTGCTGCAGCTGCTTCATCTGCTGCTGCTTCAGCTGCGTTTTCTACTGCAATCTCTCCTATGACTGCAGTTTCTTCTGAAACTTCTATTGTGGTGACTGCTGATATTGCTGTTGCTGCTTCTGTAACAGCTTCTATTATAGTAACTGCTGCTTCTGCTGCCACTGCTAGAATAATCCCCATTTTAACAATTTCACCTAAAAAAAAAAAAAAAAAAAAAAAAAACATGTGATCAAACAAAAGTAGTATGATAGCCTATACATTATAAAAGCACTTGTTTAAATTACTCTGTTTCTGTGCTATCAGTATTTCAGACAAGAGTATAATGCGATTTGAGAGTGGATCAGAATGGAAGTGAAAAGATTGCTCGGCACAAGGTTTCTCCTACAAGGTCTGAAATCTCTCATGAATGATCGCAGAGAGGGAAATAGAAAACAGAGTAGAGCTGGAGTTGGGTGATTACCAGAGGTGTGGACTCGAGTTATGTGACTTGGACTCGAGTCATGAATTTGATGACTTCAGACTCGACTCGACAAAATGTACAAAGACTTGCAACTCGACTTGGACTTTAACATCAATGACTCGTGACTTCACTTGGACTTGCGCCTTTTGACTCAAGAAGACTTGCTACTTCCCATGAAAACTGGGGAAAAAAATGTTCACACGGCCGGGCCGCTCTCAGTTTATCTGCATCTGTGAAAAAATGTGCACCACCTGTATGCATGCAGAGAGCACGCGCGCTGCCTACACGACATCCAATCACAGTAGTCCCACGTTGTTTTGATTTGACAGCATCTAACGCCCATTTCACACATACTCCGTTTGCAGTGCGTATGCGCCAGCGGTGCGTATTTTTTCCGTACCCATGTTAACAGGTTAGAGCTTTCACACTGCACGCGGTTGCAGTCCGTCGATCCGTTCCAGGTGCGGTGCGTATACAGCAGTGCCGCGATCGTTTCCGCACTGAGTCTTTTTTTTTTGCGTTTGGCGTATTTTTTTGTATTTTTTTTATTCAGTATTAACAATACAATACAACAACATCTGTTTATGCCAGGGTTGATACACAAAATACACTACTAAAACAGGCATACAAGACAAACAATGACCACAAAATAAAATTAAAATAAAACGAGACCAAATTACATAAAAGGATGCAAATTAAACATATTTAGAGAGTACAAGATCGGTCTTAATAGCCTTTCTATTTTTAAGACCTCTTACAGTGGTGTGATATTGTTTTAGCTGTGCTAAAAGGTGTTCAAAATTTGGTTTGGACTCTGCCCATTTCTTCTTATGAATATGGCACAGAGTCTATTTCTGCTGTGCTGCACGCGCTGAATTAAAGTGACAGCGCATGTTTCGTGGTCAGAATGAACACAGATTGACTTAAAAATGTAGTAATTTCACCATAAATGCGATTAATTAAATGAAATGTAGTAATCTCACCATAAATGTTTTTAATTAAATACTATTTTCACTTTAAGACCGGGGTAAAGCAAGGAAAACTACAATTTACCTCAACAAGGCGACATAATGAACGACACTCGTCTCATTCGTGGAGGTGGAAAAACATGTTCCTTGTGACATGCGAGATTTATTGTATTAATTTAAATATAAAAGAAAAGGCATGAGAGTTGGCTGTTTTTTATATAAGTAGCCTACATGGTTAAATATTTGACCACTTGCTTTAGGAACTTAATATAAGTAGAAGTAATGCATTGAATAATAGGCCTACGTTGTTTAAATTATGTTTAAACGTGCATACGTCTATTAAAGAGTGTATGTGTACAAAGAGAATCGCAATGCTGAGACGTTAAGACTGGGGTAAATCAATGCCTTGTTGAAAAACCATTTCAACAAGGCAACATAATGAACACTTGTCTCATTCGTGGAGGTGGAAAAACAAGTTCTTTGTGACATGCGAGATTTATTGTATAAAGATTTAAATTATGCAAAAGAAAGGGTATGAGCCTGCTGTTTTTGTCAATTTTAAGTTTTATTTTTTAAAATGTAGGCTATGCGATTTTAATAAAGTACATGGATAAATATTTTACCACTTGCTTGAGCAACTTAATATATAATTATATAAGAGTAATGCATTAAATAATACGTTGTTTAAATTGTATTTAAACGTGAATATGTCTATTAAAGAGTGTATACGTGTGTACAAAGAGAATCGCAATGCTGACAAAAAAACTTTTTTTAAATAAAAGTTGCTAATAACTTCTGGATTTGAAATACAAATAGTGAGTATGTATTTGTGGTACAGCCGCGGACCACGCACTGCAAACGCAGCATATGTGAAAGCACTATTGCGCGTGCTGGTCTTGCACCGCATACGCACTGCACACGGAGTATGTGTGAAACGGCGTAAGCAGGCACATTGCAAGACAACCAATGAAGCGCAACAAGCAACAACACGCCAGTTGGCAAAATGATACCGAAGGTGGTTTCGTTTGGCTATAAAAATTACGAGGTAGTCGACAAAAAACGAGTTGCAATTTGAAGTTGCCTGAAGTTGCACAAAGAAAGGTAAGGTTTGAACGAATGCTAAGCACCTTATCGGATGTACCGTAAAACTTCAAATAATAGCCGAGTCCCCAATAGACGCCTGTCTCTTTTAATCTCTCTCTCTCTCTCTCTCTCTCTCTCTCTCTCTCTCTCTCTCTCTCTCTCATACACACCAGTCTCTATGGAGGCATTCCAATTATATTATCATGTTGGTCCAGTTTTTCAGAAGTGAAAATTTTGAGGAGTGAGGGTTTTATTGATGACATGTTTAAAAAGGTTTAGGCTAAAATGACCCATGTCTATTTGAAAGTTAAACTGTTTTGCAATATGAGGTCAATACAATACAGGACTGAAGCTGCATGCTGTGCATTGTTGTAGTGCAATATGCTGTTGAAATACAAGCATTTTTTGTGAAAATAAAATTTTCTGTTTTTTACTGTATTTGATTAATGTCATTGTATAAAAAGAGGTTTAAATAAATACAAATCTTACAGACATACATGATTTGTATAAATTTTATTTCTGTGGTAAGAGGACTTGAAATGACTCGAAACTAAAATGGTAGGACTTTGGACTCGACTTGAGACTTGTTGGCTTTGACTTTTGACTCGACTCGGGACTTGCCTCATCTTTGACTCGACTTGACTCGGGACTTGAGGGCAAAGACTTGAGACTTACTTGTGACTTGCATAACAATGACTTTGTCCCACCTCTGGTGATTACAGAATGCTTTGAAATATCTATTTCATGCCGCTCCACTCACAAATACTGTTTCAGTCTACAGCATATTATGATGTCATGAGACCTTGGTCTTTTTTTTATATTTGCATTTCTCCTTATTTATGGGTGCAATATTCAAATCTTAATCATTCCATTACATACATCACTGACCTACTATTGACCAGAGACATTTTTGCATTTGAGTAAACGGCAGCCTGGGGGCAGTGAGAGTATTCCAAAGAGCGAATGTTTAGTGAGTTTACACCACCACTACGGATACGCAGTCTCGGTTGAGCAGGTTTGACGTACATTTGGGGTCGATGCAGGGTGATGTGAACGTGACAAGAGTACCTCAGATCCCACGAACGTCGAGCCAGGTAGAGACCTTTCCGATCTAGGATGTCTGCAGAGAGCCGGCAGGGACCTAATTGTGCGGTAAAAGCACTCGCTCCTCTCCTGATCTTCACCCGGATGCCTCCACGTTTGCCTCGGCGCCTCCGACGCTTTCTCCGGTTAGAGATACAGCAAGGAAGCCGAATGACGCACTCCGCGATAGGGTAAATAAACGGAGGGTGACAACCGTCATTGAGAACAGGGTTCACCGATGCGTTTCTGAGATCCAACAAAGTTTTGTGATCATAGGACCTTGTTGTAGCAGGAACAGAACAGTGCCGACATATCGTAAATGACAACACAAACAAACATAGTAGAAGTTGACGGAGCTGACGGCAAGCCGACAAACACACTGGCGCCATCATGCTCACGTCACCACCAGTTTAAATATATTTAAAATTACGCCTATGATGACGAGACACGAGGAGACATTGACAAAGAACTGTCCGACACAGCCCATGTAGCTCTCACTACAGATGATGGACCTCCAGGGCCACTGAAAGTTTCCTCGATCACGGTGACCGCTCAATCACTATAATACTTCGGAATGGGAAATGAGAAGCTGCGTTTTGCAAACACGCCCCATTTATGAAATAAATAAATGAATAATTAGATAATTAAGCTATATATCATATGCTGAAGTAAAGTTTTGGAGTGTTAAAGATTAAAAGAAAAAATAACAACAAGAACCGTACAGAACCGAAAACCGTGACCCTAAAAACGTGATACGAACCAAACCTATATATATATATATATATATATATATATATATATATATTTACCAATATTCTCCTCTCCAGAGTTTCGCTCTCTAAAAAACTGATGAAAAATCGTACAATCTTGAGATTAATGTAATGCTAATGTCATATTGTTCAAAAGATGTTATATTGATGTCTTTCCATGATCGTAACACTTATTGGGTAATTATGTAAGACATAATACATTTCAGGTTTTAAACAAGCTATATAAATAAAGTTCAAATTAGTCCACTTACAAACATACAAAACGTCTCAGGTTACGACTGTAACCTATGTTCCCTGAGAACAGGGAACGAGACACTACGTCAGAATGACGCTATGGGGAACGCCTCAGGCGTGACAGGTGTCTGAAATAAATATCAACTCACGTCAATCATGTTGACCGGCGACAGCCCGTGCATCATCAGCTTGAATGATGAGCGCGCGACCTGGATGTATAAAGGGGAGCCTTGCACACATGACAACATCCTATCGTCTGAAGGGACTGTTGCAGGCAGGCCCCGAGGCATGGCAGGAAGACGTAGTGTCTCGTTCCCTGTTCTCAGGGAACATAGGTTACAGTCGTAACCTGAGACGTTCCCTTTCGAAAGGGAACTCTACACTACGTCAGAATGACGCTATGGGGAACGATATACCAACGCCACCATGCTGAGGGGAGTGCATGCCCAAAGGCAGTGACAACTGTCCGAACCAGTAATTCAGAAACACTGGAACCACTCACCCTTAGGTCACATCGGGCTGTCAGTGACAGCACTCCCTACCGGTCATAGCCCAAGCTAATGAACCAAGAAACCGCCAGAACATAGTTAATTGGGGGTATATCTGGGCCAGCTCAAAGGCTTAGGACCACAACTTCCAATAGAAGGGGTCCCTTCTAGGGAGTGTGGCTAGGGGACCCAAGGGACTCCCAGCCAGTCACTATTCAGGGGAGCATGCCTCCTGAAATGCCACCAGGCTGGCCTGGTGATCTATACTAAGACACACAGTCTGGCCATTGCCTGTCTGTCCGAGACAGAGCCTCTGGAAGTTGCCTTGGATAAGGCATCCAAAAACCGAAGGCCTGCGAAGCTGGCAGAAACCATTCAGTTCCGGATCACAGAGACGGGATCTCCCGGAGAGTGTGACTCAACCTCAAGAAATGACAGAAGTCATCCACTCAATCCACGGGTCTACCCAGTGCAAGCTCCGACACTGGGGAAGAAAGAGAGGGTTCAAACCAGGAAGGTCTACTGAGACCTAAGACCTGATGACCCCCTCATGTGGGGAGCTCCAGCACATGAGGGCTCATATCAGGAAGGCCGGTGAGGCCTGTAACCTCGCGACCACAGTATGTGGGAGCTCATACTCAGGAAGGCCTGTGAGGCCTGAAACCTGGCGACCACAGTATGTGGGAGCTCATACTCAGGAAGGCCTGAGAGGCCTGTAACCTGGCGACCACAATATGTGGGAGCACATACTCAGGAAGGCCTGTGAGGCCTGAGACCTGGCGACCACAGTAAGTGGGAGCTCGTATTCAGGAAGGCCGGAGAGGCCTGTAACCTGACAGCCACACAATGTGGGGCTACCTTCAGAAAGGCCTAATGAGGCCTGTAACCACAGAATGTGGGAGATAGCCTGAAAAGGAAGCGCCTGTCGTAAAACATTGCGACAGAAGACGCATCTAGAGTGGGACCCAAGGTGAAGAACCGGAGTCTGAGCCACGTAAAAAAGGGAATGAAGCATACAGCGCATGACCCTTACCATAAATATGGATTTTAAAAAGTACATGAAACGAAAGTGCGTGTACTTAGCCAGTCCAAATCCAGGAAGGCCTGGTAAGGCCTCTAACCTGGCGACCACAGTATGTGGGAGCTCATACTCAGGAAGGCCTGTGAGGCCTGAAACCTGGCGACCACAGTAAGTGGGAGCTCGTATTCAGGAAGGCCGGAGAGGCCTGTAACCTGACAGCCACACAATGTGGGGCTACCTTCAGAAAGGCCTAATGAGGCCTGTAACCACAGAATGTGGGAGATAGCTTGAAAGGGAAGCGCCTGTCGAAAAACATTGCGACAGAAGACGCATCTAGAGTGGGACCCAAGGTGAAGAAGCGGAGTCTGAGCCACATAAAAAAGGGAATGAAGCGGACAGCGCATAACCCTTACCATAAATATGGATTTTAGAAAGTACACGAAACGAAAGTGCGTGTACTTAGCCATTCTGAATCCAGGAAGGCCTGGTGAAACCTCTAACCTGGCGACCACAGCGTGTGGGAGCTCATACTCAGGAAGGCCTGTGAGGCCTGTGACCTGGCGACCACAGTAAGTGGGAGCTCGTATTCAGGAAGGCCGGAGAGGCCTGTAACCTGACAGCCACACAATGTGGGGCTACCTTCAGAAAGGCCTAATGAGGCCTGTGACCACAGAATGTGGGAGATAGCCTGAAAAGGAAGCGCCTGTCGTAAAACATTGCGACAGAAGACGCATCTAGAGTGGGACCCAAGGTGAAGAACCGGAGTCTGAGCCACGTAAAAAAGGGAATGAAGCATACAGCGCATAACCCTTACCATAAATATGGATTTTAGAAAGTACACGAAACAAAAAGTGCGTGTACTTAGCCATTCCGAATCCAGGAAGGCCTGGTGAGGCCTCTAACCTGGCGACCACAGCATGTGGGAGCTCATACTCAGGAAGGCCTATGAGGCCTGTAACCTGGCAACCACACCATGTGGGGGCTACTTTCAGAAAGGCCTAATGAAGCCTGTAGCCTGAAAACCACAGAATGTGGGAGATTGCTCGAGAGGGAGGCATCTGTCGTAAAACATTGCGACAACAAGACGCATCTAGAGTGGGACTCGAGGTGAAGAACCGGAGTCTGAGCCACGTAAAAAAGGGAATGAAGCATACAGCGCATAACCCTTACCATAAATGTTTTTTTTTTTTTTTTTAGAAAGTACACGAAACGAAAGTGCGTGTACTTAGCCATTATGAATCCAGGAAGGCCTGGTGAGGCCTCTAACCTGGCAACCACAGCATGTGGGAGCTCATACTCGGGAAGGCCGGTGAGGCCTGTAACCTGGTGACCACAGTGTGTGGGAGCCCATCAGAATGTGGGAGTAGCTAGAGAAAGGCGTCTGTCGTAGCATACTTCGACAACAGGACGCATCTAAAGTGGGACCCGAGGTGAAAGACCGGGGTCTGAGCCACATAGGAAGGGACCGAAGCGTACAGCACATGACCCTTATCATAAAATATGGATTTGAGAAAGTACACAAGACGTTCAGTCGTGTGACTTACCATAAGTATGGGTTTAAGAAGGTACGGAGTGTACGTACCAAAAAGAAAAATAGATGAAGTAAAGGTGCATGTACTTCATCACTCTATATTCAGGAAGGCCTAGTGAGGCCTATAACCTGACGACCACAGTAAGTGGGAGCTCATCCTCAGGAAGGCCGCTGAGGCCTGTGACCTGACGACCACAGAATGTGGGACCTTGTATCCAGGAAGACCAGTGAGGCCTGTAACCTGGGAACCACAGCATGTGGGAACCAATGATCAGGAGGCCAGACGAGGCCTGTAACCTGATAGTCACAATGCGTGGGAGCTCACATTCAGGAAGGCCTGATGAGGCCTGCATCCTGACATGTGGACGCTCACAACCAGTGAGGCCTATACCCTAGCGACCACAGTGCGTGGGAGTTCACATCCAGGAAGGCCTGGTGAGGCCTGTAACCTGACATGTGAAAACTCATAACCAGGAAGGCCTAGGAGGCCTGAAGCCTGGTGACCACTGAATGTGGGAGCTTAACACTCAGGAAGGCAGAGAGGCCTGAAACCTGGCGACCACAGCATGTGGGAGCTCATACTCAGGAAAGCCTATGAGGCCTGAAACCTGGTGACCACAGTATGTGGGAACTCACATTCAGGAAAGCCGGATGAGGCCTATAACCTGACATGAGGAAGCTCATAACTAGGAAGACCTGCGACCACGGTGTGTGGGAGCTCATACTCAAGAAGGCCGGGTGAGGCCTGTAACCTGGCGGCCACTCGGGCTCAGATGCTGAACCCTCCTCCCTCGAGAAAAGGGTCCGACGAGAGCGGAGCATCTTTAAATGAAAAACGCTCACAGTTTGCACAAGAGGCTCTCTCGAGAGCCTCCCGCGCGCTTCAGCGATATTCTCAAAACAGACAAACAGTCCCTGAAGACGAAAAGATGTTGTCATGTGTGCAAGGCTCCCCTTTATACATCCAGGTCGCGCGCTCATCATTCAAGCTGATGATGCACGGGCTGTCGCCGGTCAACATGATTGACGTGAGTTGATATTTATTTCAGACACCTGTCACGCCTGAGGCGTTCCCCATAGCGTCATTCTGACGTAGTGTAGAGTTCCCTTTCGAAAGGGAACAACACTTTCTCATACAAAAAAAAAAAACAAAAAAAAAAAACAATCCAAAGCAGGACTATAACTATTATACTATTATAATGTGTCAGAATAGTATTTTCCTAACTGCTTGAACACAACTAAATCCAAATATCATCTAATAACATATCACAAGTTTAGGTAAGAAAAATAAATTATTTACTTTATAAATCCTTAAAAGTCTAACAATTCTAAAGAACCACACATATATTATAACATCTAAACAAAATTAAATTTTAAAACTGACAAAAGTCCATAAAATGTAATTCTGTATTAGTAAAATGGAATTCTGTAATAGTATTCTGTTAAACTTATTGTCTTACCGGAATGTTTTACGTTTGTAGACAGCTGGGGTTTTAAACAAGGTTAACATTACACTTCCTTTTATATCGTCCTAAAAACATAACATTTGCATAGTGAGTTGAGCAACCAAAACCAAAGCCAATACCTAATGTCCATGCCCACATGAGGCCACGCCCAGTTTTGTGTAATGCAGTCAGACGGCTTCATCCACATTCTTGCTGATAATAAAGAACAAGAGAACAAAGACTGTTTTAAAACAGATATTTCTTTTAAAAATATAGTCCATTTTCAATGGTCATTATTTCCTTTCCTAGCTGTGGTGTGAAATTGATTCACTATAAAATACATTATTATAATGCTGTTTAGGCTATTCCAACCTAGTCCACATTTCTCACATTTTAACATGATCCTTTGTGAATTTTCTTTATATTACAGCTCCCTCTCAGGAGGCTAAGCAATAGGTGTGAATTTACCCTGTAAGAAGGTATTAAGCATGTGTTTCAAATCTACTTTGTCACATCTCATCTGCTTTATTTTAATCAATCAATCAATTGTGGAAGAAGTTTAATATGTAATGTTTTATGTTCACATTTTCTATATGTTTGCATTTTCTCTATATTAATAGAATCTTAAAACCATGGTAGTTAGATTTAGATAATTATGGCACGAGGATTGCATGTGGATTACCATGTTTCTCTGCTACATTGATAGAACAAAGAACAGTTATTAACCTTATGAATGTATGTATGTATATGACCAGTGAATATGTGATTGGAAAATGAGAAATGTCTGACTATTATATGACCGTGACATGGGGCCTCGACTCAAGGGTAGCATATGATGAATTAGTGATGTTACATATGACACTGAAGCTTCAAAGCACGTATCGACAACGCAGCGCAATTTCTCATGAAATTCCGTGCCGGAGCGTGTATTGTTTTCAGAGACACAAGCGATCAACGAAAAACAAAGCCTCACTTTCTTTCCAGTCACGTGAATGCTTCACTTTGTGTGTTGGAATGTTTGAACCCAGACCACTACTCTACAGGTTTTTGGAAGTTTAGGTCCATTTACTAACTTTTTTTTTTTTTGATATATATAAGTAAGCCTATAGTCTACGTTACATGCTCGTATATTCTGCCATATAAACAGTATAGAAACCATAAAATAATTAGACCACCATTTACTTGCATCTAGCAACTCTTTTGGTATTTTTATTATTAGTATTGCTATAATTGTTACATTAAATTTATTGCCTCACTTTAATATGTGAATTATATTATCAGAAAACTGAACATTTAGTGTTGTCAGGCTTTTATTTGTGCTTAATAGATAAAACAATGGTGCTGTGCACTCGCCACTCGGGTAGCCTATATGGCTGCTATAAATTTGACCTGCCACAAGATGGCGCTGTTTTTCGACACTCATGATGCTTAAAATCTTTTCCCGGAACAATCAAGGGAAAGCCTCAGTGCTTCATGAGGCTTTATTTGCCCATCCCTATGATGAATAAGTCTAACAATGTTCCAGTTATGAGTGGAAAAATTTAAGATAGCTAGAGGGAGTCACAACTAAAGAAGGAAGGATGTCCTCCTCTTACTGTCACACTCTGCAGCCACTTTGGTATGACTGTATGATTGCTGACCTTTTCTTGCAAGGGAATAAATAATCTTTAAAGACAATTGGCACATGTCTGTCTCTTATTCAGTGATAGATACATGCTCCCCCTTGGACAGATCCTCCGTCAACAAGGTCTCCACTTCCACTGCTATGCTGATGACACCCAACTCTATCTCTCCTCAAAGACCATTACAGCCTCCACCCACTCAACCCTTACAGCCTGCCTCACTGACATTAAATCATGGATGCAAGAAAACTTTCTCTAACTCAACTGCAATAAATCAGAGATTCTCATAATTGGTAACCCTAACTCACCCAACATGCCCAGACCTTTTCCCTCAACATCGACGGCTCCAATGTCACTACTTCCACCTACATCCGCAACCTTGGAACCATCTTCGATTCTACCCTATCCTTTGTACCACACGTCAACCACGTCACCAAAACGTCTCACGTCCGTCCCTCTCTGTCTACCATTGCAGCTAAAACACTCATCCATGCCCTTATCACCTCCAGATTGGACTATTGCAACAGAATTCTTTACGGACTACCAAACAAAACCTTCGATAAACTTCAATATGTCCAGAACTCAGCTGCCCGCCTTCTCACCTCCACCCGCCGCCGCGATCATATCACCCCTGTCCTCTATAACCTCCACTGGCTCCCAGTCAAATACAGGATCCACTTCAAAATACTTCTCCTCACATACAAAGCCCTTAACAACCTTGCCCCTCCATACCTCTCAGTCCTACTAACCCGCCACACTCAAGCCCGCCTCCTCAGGTCCGTTGGTGCTGACACACTCAAGACCATCAGAACTAAGTGCCAGACCTGGGGAGACAGAGCCTTCTCCGCTGCTGCACCTACCCTCTGGAACGCCTTCCCCGACCACATCAAACAGTCAAGCACCTTACCTGTTAACCCTCTGAGGTCGGCAAACGCGCGGGCGCGTTTTGCTGGATTTTCTTCACATTGTAGCACTATAAACTTAAATTACTCCGTCATTTATGGTCATACAGAAAAAAGAATCTGTGATATTTCTACTTTTGTATGTGTCCACTTACAATCAAATCAAAACATTGTGCTTTTGAAAAATAAAGAAAATAAACAGGGTGTGCGTTCTGCCTCTCCGTCGCGGTGAACTTTTTTTTCTTGAGCACGTCTATAAACTGTAACAAAACTCAGCGAATACTTGTCACACATTTATGAGCCATACACCTTTATAAACATTTAAGTGTGTACTTTTAAATGATCGGATTCAAACTGAAAACAAATATTCTCTGTTTAAGTAATTTGTATAAAACCAACAAGATGTCCAGCTTCTCAAACGCTTCCTAATTAGTTTTTATTTGACCACACCCATGCGCGCAAACGAGATTCACATGCAAATCTCCACATGGAACGCGAACGAGCTCGTTACCTCAAAAACAAAGCACCAAAAAACTTCACAAGTCTCTGCTTTTCGTCGAGTTTGGAAGACGCACCGTGAGCTTACATTGGATTTACCTCAGAAGAAGAAGAACGCGATTTGAAGACAAGAAAGATGTAAGGTAAGAAATTCTTAATTATTAGTTAGTTATTGTTGCATAAACTTCACATTGCAGTTGAACTGTTGCTAAATATATGGTGAATATTATAATATTTAGACCCGTGTTTACTGTTACTGTGTTTGTGGATATCTGCTCAAACGTAGATATGTATAATATGGTAACCATAATTTTTAATATTTTGGAGCATGCTGTGCGTTTGAATGTATCATATTTTGGAGCGTGATCGCGTTTGAAAAGCAAAACCCACCAAACATTAGGCTTTATGTTTTTATTATTATCTCATTTCATATCATCATAACGAATGGAAACATTTGAAGTAACATATGATAATCAATATATTTTTCTATAGCGTAGTTGTTACTGAAATCTTTTGGAAGATTTATAGGCTGCTATAGGTTATTGTTATTATTATTTTATGCAGCACTGCGCATTGTTACGTAAGACAAAAACAGGATGTAAATGCAATAACGCTCTTTATTAGTACTCAACACAATGGTCAGAAACACTGAACAAAGACGGCCGTCAGCACAGCAGAACAGACGGGCGGACACAACGCAGGGTGGAAACTGTGACGCAGGGACCTTGGTGGACAACTGGTGAAGGTGTTCAGTCCAGTGATGATCCCTCGTGAATGGTGCTCTGGTCCAGTGCAGTAAACCCTTGTGACGGTGCTCGGTGATTCAGTGCAGTGCAGAGAATCCAGGAATGAACATGACGATGACACGGGGAATCCAAATACAACGAACAGACACAGGAACAGGCACAGGAAACACACCGGGAAGCACAACGATCTGACAACATGAGACACTGGTTACTGAACTTATAAAGAGGACAAACAATTGAATCCAGCTGGCGCTACTGATCACCGCTGATCAGTGACCACGCCCACAGACACACACACACCCACAACAGCACACTAGACGAGAGAGAGACAGTGAATTCATGAAAACAATACATATTAATGATGTGATCACGCCTCTTCGCATAAAGCTTTCTTACACAAAACACGTCTTACAAATTTTAAATCAATATATTGTCTTCTCTGAATGAGCAGTCAGGGTGATTTTCACATAGTTTTGGAGCAAATATTCTAGGCTACGTGATACAATTTTCAAAAGTCTTGTGAAGAAATAATCAGTATGGGTTTCATGACCTTATTTCAGTGACAATTTTTTTTTGTATTTTCACAAACCACGCATAAATGTCATTATCTCAAAACTACAAACTTTTACATACATGCTGCTGATATATTATTGTAGCAGAGTTTGTGCTAAATACAGTGTAATCAGACTTTAGCCATGAAAATGTCACAAGTAACAGAAATAAGCACAAATGTCAGAGCATGTCAGAACACCTCCAGGGCCAGAAAACAGCTCAAGACCCCAGAGGGTTAAAGCATGTAGTGCAGTTTCATGTATGTCTATATGTGTTGGGGTGGGGGGGAGGTCTCAGGCAGCATTCCGTTGTTTTATAGCTCTGGGGAAGAAGCAATTTTTTTACCTTGTGATACGTGAGTGAATTGTCCTGTCTCACCTGCCAGACGGGAGCAGTTTGAAAAAGGTAATGTGTAGGGTGTGTGGGTGGGGCTCTGGTCCAAAATCTGGACTGATAAATGTCCTAAACTTCTGGCAGCCGTGTTCCGATGATGTTTTAGGCCATCTTGATCAATTAAAAGCAAATCTGCAAATGCATCCTATTGTTTACCAGTGATGAAGATCTTTATTAGTTGAACATCTGCTTACGCTGTCTGTGAACGAGCTACATTTGATTTCATTTCATTGAGGTAATGCATTTTTCAACATACTTATTATTAAAATTATTACGCCACAATAACACTACTACATTAACAGTTTTTTGGACATGTACCTTTATTTATACATTAAATAAGCTACTGAGCCCGTCCAAATAAGAATTCTGACACGTGTTCGGCTCATCGTTAAACAAAGACACAACAGACAAAGCTGCCAGGGTAGAACCCTAAAAAGATTCCCATCTACTTACTGCCCAAATCAGGTAATTTCTGCAGTAAGTTTCTGATTTTCTTGGTAATCGTTTAAAATTTGGAGACCTTTGACATGAGGCATGGCACCCAGG
The DNA here is from genome assembly GCA_021554675.1 of Leuciscus idus. Lineage (NCBI taxonomy): Eukaryota > Metazoa > Chordata > Actinopteri > Cypriniformes > Leuciscidae > Leuciscus > Leuciscus idus. The sequence continues at coordinate 275,409 of JAJAVR010000031.1, read as the reverse complement.
CATGCATTTAAAAGGTCGCAGAAAGTTTGAAGGCCCATGGCAACCTTGTGATGGATTTTAGGCCTGCTTGCCAGCCTTTCTCTAAATGCCTTTTGTATCACGAATGGTTGGCCATAACGATTATTCAGTCTCAAATTATTCAAACGTCTGTTCGGAAGAAAGTGCTTTCCCTCTCAGTCGCTCGCGTTTGACGTAGTCGACGTGTCGACTGATTGGGATCACGCTCATCTTCGAGTATTGATAAAACGAGCCAATGCACACTTTCGCTTCGGAGCCGATCGGTCTTCATGACGGTGTCTCGCGATCATTCCCCTGTGTGTCCAAACGAGGTGGCAAGCGTAAGACCAAGCGTCCCTGACACTGGCCACCCAGGGATGGGGGGACGAGCTCTTCAGATGGTTACCGTTCCGCGGTACCCGAATTGTCAAATTGTCAATTGTTCCTCTGTTCCTGGGTCCCAAGAAGGCCAGACTGGCAGTGTGTGACCCTGTAAAGCCTTGCACCCCTCAGCCCCTTCTTGTGTCGCCAGCCGGCAGCTGGGTGTGGTTCATCGACCCGATTACGCCTTCTCACGCACCCCTGCCGACCCGTGGTCGCACACTCAGACCCCGCTTCGGGCTGCCCCTGGGCCTTCTGAGCTGGGTCCCTGTCCTCCACCTCGCTGCCCCCACACCGGCTACGTCTGTAGTAGTGTGCTCAGCTCCTCAGATACTTCCTGCTCAGCTACTGTTCGGACGCTCTTGCTTACTGCTCCGCGCTTTGCTCTATCGCTTTTACATTTGATCTCCTATATTTTTATATTTTATTTCCTTTTATCACCTAATTTTATCTTCAGCAAACAGCACAGTGCTCAGACAACAAAGTTTGGATTACTACAAAAACGCAGAATTCTTTTACCCGACCAGCTTACATTACGTTTAGAAGAACACCAGTTGACGAAGAGGTTCCACTTCAACGCATAGGCATGTCTCGTGGACGATGCTCTAACGGAAGTGATGGTAGCCACCACCGCTGGTGGTAGGGTACTCAAACCTGCCTCGTCCCGTCCAGAAGCCACACGTGGAGGTTCCAAAGATCGGGACGAGGGTGCCAAAGGGTGCCCCGTCCCTGAGAAAGGAGGTCCTTCCTCAGGGGAATTGGCCAGGGAGGTGCTGTCGCGAGGAGTACTAGTTCGGAGAACCAGGTCCGGTTGTGCCAATACGGGGCAACCAAAATGACCTGCTCCTCGTCCTCCCTGATCTTGCACAAGGTCTGCGCAAGAAGGCTCACTGGGGGAAACGCATACTTGCGTAGGCCCCGCGGCCAGCTGTGCGCCAGTGCATCCGTGCCGAGCGTGCCCTCGGTCAGGGAATAAAACAGGTCGCAGTGGGACGAGTCGTGGGAGGCAAACAGATCTATCTGTGCGTCGCCAAACTGACCCCAAATCAGCTGGACCGTCTGGGGATGGAGTCGCCATTCTCCAGCGAGAGGCCGAACTCGAGACAGCTCGTCAGCCGCCTGGTTCAGGTGTCCCGGGATATAAATGGCTCGAAGCGACCTCAGATGCTTCTGACTCCATATGAGGAGGTGGCGAGCGAGTTGCGACATACGGCGGGAGCGTAGACCACCCTGATGGTTGATGTACGCTACTGTCGCGGTATTGTCTGATCGGACTAGTACGTGCTGACCCCTGAGCAGTGCATGGAAGCGGTGCAGGGCGAGACGTACAGCCAGCAACTCGAGGCAATTGACATGCCGAAGGCGCTGGGGTCCTGTCCAGGAGCCCGCGGCAGCATGACCATTGCACATGGCGCCCCAGCCCGTGCTGGAGGCATCTGTTGATACAACAACATGCCGGGAAACTCATTCTAAGGGCACTCCGGCCCGTAGAAATTTGAGGTACGACCACAGGGTGAAGGTCTGACGGCAGGCTGGAGTCACTGGGACTCGGAGCATGCCGTGTTGCCATGCCCACCTCGGGTCTCAATCGCGAAGCCAAAGCTGAAGCGGTCTCATATGAAGCAATCCCAGCGGCGTAACTGCGGCTGCGGATGCCATATGCCCCAGGAGCCTCTGAAATAGTTTCAGTGGAACCGCACTCTTGCCCTCGAACTGACGAAGACAAGTCAGCAGTGACTGCGCGCGCTCGCTCGTAAGCTGCGCGCACATGGCGACCGAGTCGATCTCCATACCGAGAAAAGAGATCCTCTGCACGGGGCAGAGTTTGCTCTTCTCCCAGTTGACCCGAAGGCCCAGACGAACTAGGTGCCGGAGCACTAAGTCCCTGTGTTCGCAAACCTGGTCTCGAGAGTGAGCTAGGATCAGCCAGTCGTCGAGATAGTTCAGGATGCGAACCCCGTGTTCCCGGAGGGGAACAAGGGCTGCCTCGACGACCTTCGCGAAGACGTGAGGAGACAGGGCTAGCCCGAAAGGGAGAACCGCGTACTGGTATGCCTGCCCCTCGAAAGCGAACCGTAGAAACGGTCTGTGTCGAGGTAAAATGGAGACATGGAAGTAGGCGTCCTTCAGGTCGATCGCTGCAAACCAATCCTGCGGCCGCACACACTGGAGGATGTGTTTGGCCGTTAGCATCTTGAACGGCAGCCTGTGAAGGGAGCGGTTCAAGACGCGCAGGTCGAGGATTGGCCGTAACCCACCGGACTTCTTGGGTACAATGAAGTAAGGGCTGTAGAAGCCGGACTTCATCTCGGCTGGAGGGACAATCTCGATCGCACCCTTCGCCAGTAGGGTGGTGACCTCCGCTCTCATGACCGGGGCATTGCCACCGACCACAGTGAAGCGGACTCCCCTGAAGCGGGGAGGAGATCGCGCGAACTGAATCGCGTAACCGAGCCTGATGGTTCTCGCGACCCAGCAGGACAGTCTGGGAAGCTCTAGCCAGGCCTCCAGAAAGTGCACCAGCGGGGTCATACGAACCACAGACGTACCGTCGGTGGGGCAGCGAGGCGGAATGACCGGCACCGGCGAGGGTGGCATAGCGGCCCTGTGCGGGGGCACGGTCATTAACCGCGTCCTGCCAGAGGAGGCCAGGGGAGGGCGCGCGTCCCACGGGGGCGTGCTCTGGCAGGGGTCTGGCGACAGAGGGGGGATGAGAGGAGCGTGGCCCGTGGGCGGCGCGTGCTGTCATCCACTGCCTCTTAACCTGTTAAGCTGCAACGCCACTTTTGAAAAATCCCCAGAAATGACATACCCAAACTGAAACAGATACAGTTCATGAACCCTTTGCACTAAAAGCACAAGTATGATCTCATTTGAAAGCTGACACCTGGTAGTTTATTGTAAATGTAGAATTAATTATTGTCATAATGAAAAAAACATTTTTTAAATAGCTTCAAAGTTTTGTAAAGTTATTAGAAATTTATTTTTATTAAACATATTCATGAAAATAAAATTGAAGTGGGCCCTGGAGCAATCTAGAAATGCACTGCAGCTAAAGCCATATGTGTGACCATGTTATATTTAAAATCTGAAAATGATAAGTCTAAAACTCTGTATTTGGTTAAATGTTTTTCAAGATCATGTCAAATTACTTTATTTTGATTAGACTCTAAAAATGCTACTGATGTTTAGTCATCATCTAAGTCATCTATTCAGTCTATTGTCTCTATTGTTTTGTGGTGCAAACGAGCCCCATTCAGTCTCAGTCTCCCCAGTACACATTCACACACCTCTCCAGCCTGGTTATGGATCTAAATATGCATATCTTTTGTCTGCATTATAGTTACTAACGACTGGCTATTCACAGGCTATTCATAGGGTTTCAATCCCTAATTTATTTTATCAAAGTTCTTACTTACATTTAAAACTGTATCAAATGCACTAAAACATTTCAGAAAAGCATTACTATTTAGAAAAAACCCCCATAAAAGAATAACTTCTAGGTGACAGGTGCACCTGAGCTAGCTAGCATGTTAGCTTAGCACACCATCAATACACGACCATTTATGAGATTAAAACTATGTTTGTGCTTCAAACTTATTTTATAACGCAAGTCGATTGTTTTAAATAATCTTCTGTGATCTAATTTGGCTTCAGATAAAAAAAACAGAAAGAAAATATATTATTTATAGTATGCACGATGATAAAGTCTATATCGATTAGCATTACATTATAAATATAATCTATTATTATAAAAATACCTGGCATTGCTTGAAGAACACTCAAATATCAAATATCATTTGCAATCATGTTTATTGTCTTCAAAACGTCTGTATCTGCATATTACAGCGATCTCTGTGTTAGCTTTGTGTGTAGCTGCTATCAGTGACGTCCTTGAAGGTCACATGATTATGGCTCTTCTTCATGTTCCATATATGGAGTATTATTGTGCATATAGCGCCCTCAGGCTATAGGTATGAATTGAAAACACAGCACATCTCAGTAAGAAGCGCTCATAATGATTACATCGACGCATTTGGGTATAAATTCAATAAATATTATTCCTGTCTATAGAAATATGATGTGAATCTATGAGAATATATCAATATTTCTCCAAGTCTGCACATTTTTTAGCTAAAAGCCCTGAGGGACGTTGTTTTGTGAATCGCTGTCATGACAACAGCACGGAGTTTTTTTTTCTGAATGGACCAGCTGACGCTCATAATTCATATTAAAGGTATCAACGCATTTTTCCATTTCATAACTCCTGACACAAAATAAGACATAACTGTCACTATAAGTTTCTCAGAATACAATAGTTGTCAAATACTGAAACTTGAGTCTTATATCTTTTTAATGATGTATAGTTTGTCAATGTAAAACATTTAATCTGATAGTAACTTTGAACTAAATAAATAAAAAAACGCTTCAGTGCGCCGACGCACTGGTGAGGGTTAACAGGTTAAAGCTCAGAGAAAGAGCATCAGTTCTTTTAGAACAAGATTCTTCCCCAGCCCTCCACTGGGGGAAGGAGTGGTCCTGCTCCCAACTCCCCGAAGAACTGAGCCCTAACTCCAAGCTGCCCATCTCAGGAGTGCTGCTTAGCCAGGTGTTAGCCGGCTAAGGGGCAGAGACAGGCGGTGCCAGCCTCCAGCGACCTCCTCGTGCTCGGGCCGGTGAAGGCTCGAGGGAAGGAGCCGCATGGAGGTGGCGTCGGCGGGAAGCGGACTAAGCAGACCACACCAACGGATGACCGTCAGTGCAGAGCCTCAGTCCGCTTCTGGAGTGATCGAAGACTGTTGGGCGCAGTCCTCAACCACACCGCCGACCAGGCTGCCCGCCTCAAGGGTGCTGCTTAGGCTGACGTGGCAGTCTAAGGGGCGGAGACGGGCAGCGCCACCCTCCTGCGACTTCCTCCTACTCAGAGCTGGTGAAGGCCCGAGGGGAGCAGCCGCATGGAGGGGGCCTTGGCGGGAAGTAGACTAAGGAGACCGCACGGATGGATGACCATCGGTACAGAACCTGAGTCTGCTTCAGGTGGTCGAAGCCACACCGCCAAAGAGCTCAGCCTGGGATATGGGGGAGCTGAGAAAATGAATTCTCAGACCCTGCCACATCAACCTGGCTAAGCCCATGTCTGGACCACATAGTGGACATCACCTGACCCAGGATCACGCAGGTACCGATGTCGCCCGAGAGCGAGGTCAGTAGTGTGCGCGGCGGAACAACCAGGCCGGGCATGGGAGGCATAGCGTCCCAGCATAGGGGCGTGGTTAGAATTTCCGCGTTCTGCCAGGGTTGGCCAGGGAAGGACTAGCGTTCCACTGCGGCCGGTTCGACAGAACTCCCGGGACAGCACTGCATCGAAGGCGCAGGCGACACACAGCACTGCATGACCGTGCCACGATAGTGACAGGGAACATACAGACCATGATCGCCGTGCGATCGAAAGCAGCGAAGGCGGAGGACACCCGCGGGCCGCGAAAGTCACGTGGAGTCTCGCGCAGCGCAGGCATCCTGATGCACGTCCGGGAGAAGCTTACAGCGCTCGGGGGGAGGGCGGGGCCACTCCAGCCGATGCTTTCAGCTGCCCGGGAAAGCATGGCTGACAGCTCTGGATCGGTCCCGTCAACGATGGCACTCCCGTGGGAGGCAACGCAGTCGAAACTTAATTTCCAGAGGAATCAAGCCCGCCTTGTGATGCTGTGAGTGCATGGTCTGCGATGTGGAGGGGGGTGTGGCCCGAGGAATTGACTCGTCGGTTGTTGTGCCACACCAAACCCTCAGATCACCCTGGCCACCAGCCAAAGTATCCCTTCTCGAGGAAGAGATAAATTGGGGTGTGGCAGAGGGGACTCTACTCACATGGAGATCATTGAGTCTTGATCTATAAACATCGCGATGGTCATGTTCCCGCAATGAAAACATGACTCATCAACGAGCGCTGCCAAGCGTGATTAAGCCCAACACGCAAAACAGCGCTCGCGACCGTTAGGCAGATGACTCACGCACACACATCCAGAAAATACACGGGCGAACCGTCTTGAAAAAGACGTGCCGCGTGCAGCTCTTTTAGAGAGTGGAAAAGCTCAGCAGAGTGCTGAAGCGCCCAGGGAGAAACACACTCACTGTCGGCAGATTACTGCACAAATCAGCAGCAGGAAATGCGATCTCGCTGGAAAGCGCCAGCTGTGGAGTGGAGTACTGAACTTGGCTCCGAAGCGAAAACATATCTGCATATTGCAGCGTACTTCCTTATATACCCCCTGCGGTGGGCGGAGATACGCTATGCAAATTCCGCAGACCCATGGCATTTCATTGCCATTGGCTCGTTTTATATACTCGAAGGTGAGAGGCTTTCTAAGCGAAACCCCAATCGTCGTCATCCGACGTAACTCGGAGTGACCACGAAAGGGAACTCATTCATACCAACTGCTATTCTAATGTTAAATAATCTGTAATCATGAGTGTTTATTATGTGAGTGTTTGCTATGTGAGTGTTTTTTGTGATGTGCAGCACCTGTGCAAAACCAATTTCCTAAGGGATAAATAAACTCGAACTGAACTGTTCAACCTGTATATGCTCCCAATGAGCCAAATAATGAGAAAGAACCAAATCTCTTACCACAGCTATGCAGACGACACACAGCTCTACTTAGCCCTATCGCCCAACGACTACAGCCCCATTGACTCCCTGTGCCAATGCATTGATGAAGTAAACAGTTGGATGTGTCAAAACTTTCTTCAATTAAACAAAGACAAAACTGAAGTCATTGCGTTTGGAAACAAAGATGAAGTTCTTAAGGTGAACGCATACCTTCACTCTAGGGGTCAAACAACTAAACATCAAGTCAGGAATCTTGGTGTGACACTAGAGTCAGACCTTAGTTTCAGTAGTCATGTCAAAGCAATAACTAAATCAGCATACTATCATCTGAAAAATATTGCAAGAATAAGATGCTTTGTTTCCAGACAAGACTTAGAGAAACTTGTGCATGCTTTCATCACCAGCAGGGTGGATTATTGTAACGGACTCCTCACTGGCCTTCCCAAAAAGACCATAAGACAGGATTCTGAGCAGAACCAGAAAATATGAACATATCACACCAGTCCTCAGGTCTTTACACTGGCTCCCAGTTAGATTTAGGATGGATTTTAAAGTATTATTACTGGTATATAAATCATTCAATGGCCTAGGACCTCAATATATTGCAGATATGCTCACTGAATATAAGCCCAACAGATCACTCAGATCATTAGGATCATATCAGCTAGAAATACCAAGGGTTCACTCTAAGCATGGCGAGTCTGCTTTTAGCTATTATGCCAGCCGCAGCTGGAACCAGCTTCCAGAAGAGATCAGATGTGCTCCTACTGTAATCACATTCAAATCCAGACTCAAAACACATCTGTTTAGCTATGCATTTACTGAATGAGCACTGTGCCGCTGTTCGTCCGACTGTATACTGTATTTTATTTCATTTTTTTTAAACTGTTTTAAATTTTTTATTTTTTTTATTTCTTCTATGTAAAGCACTTTGAATTGCCATTGTGTATGAAATGTGCTATATAAATAAACTTGTCTTGCCTTGCCTTGCCTTCTAACGAATGCTGGAGATCTTCCAAGAGTCTGACACGGTTGGGTAAAATGTAACCGTTGAGTGTGGTTCTTGTTTCTGTGGAATGTTGCGTAATTGACCTTCAACAAAAGGCATACTCACATTTCACCGTTTTGTCACTGTGATTTAAAAAAAAAATATATATTTTGGATTAGACAGACAGCATAATCCAAAGGATAACATGTTAAAGTGTTAAACATGTATTTCCAACATGGTCCTTGGTGTTAAAACATTTAACATAAAACAAAGACCTATTACAAGCCGAAGACATTTAAAACAAATCATCCAAAGTAAAAAAAAAACAAAACATTCTAAAATCAGAAAATCTTAAATCACATAAAATATAAAATTCTACTCTAGTTGAAAAGGTCGGCTACTCTATTCCACAAGAAAGCCTTAACCTGTTGTCTAAAAGCCCATCTGGAATTTACAATTTTAATGGAAAACGGCAAACTATTCCACAATTTTATACCTGTATAAAAAAAAGAACTTCTAGCTGCATTGTTGACTCTGGGCACTTTACAAGAATGGACACTAGCCCTAGTATTTTGATTATGTTGAGTATAAACCATTTTTTAAGGGTGTGTAAATATTTGGGAGCAGAGCCATTTATAACATTATACATGTGATCCAACTTTAACTGCTCCACTCTAACATGTACAGGCAGCAGTCCTACCCTTTTTTTAAAAGCATCTCTACCAATATGAGTCCGGGGGGGGGGGGGGGGGGGTGCATTTAACAGGTAGCGGATAACATTATTTTGCATCACTTGCAGACTGTTTTTAAGTTTAACTGAGTATTAAAGTATTTTCAGTATTACATTTTGCGTCCACTAATTGTAATGGTATTAAGCCTTAAAAAAGGTGGACAAGCACTCAAAAAAACTGCCACACAGTCCAAAGCCACTGCTGTGCAAAACGACGAGATTATGCTGGTAGTTCAAAAACATCAACATACAAAGCAACAATATCAAACACACATAAACAGAGTATTTAAACACAGACACATACATATAAAATATAAATACAAGAAGACCTTTTAAAGCATGTAGTGCAGTTTCATGTATGTCTATATGTGTTGGGGTGGGGGGGAGGTCTCAGGCAGCATTCCGTTGTTTTATAGCTCTGGGGAAGAAGCAATTTTTTAACCTTGTGATACGTGAGTGAATTGTCCTGTCTCACCTGCCAGACGGGAGCAGTTTGAAAAAGGTAATGTGTAGGGTGTGTGGGTGGGGCTCTGGTCCAAAATCTGGACTGATAAATGTCCTAAACTGCTGGCAGCCGTGTTCCGATGATGTTTTAGGCCATCTTGACCAATTAAAAGCAAATCTGCAAATGCATCCTATTGTTTATTGTTCCCTTTCGTTCGGGAACTCCTACGTCTCGTCGGAGGAGTTTCCAACGAATTGGGATCACGCTAGGGAGACCAATTGCCTTCGAGTGAGATAAAACGAGCCAATAAACATTGGCATGCAAGATTTGCATCCCGCGGCCCGCCTACCAGCGCGGGTATAAAGCGGAAGCAAGCGCATACACAAACGCTTTCTGCTTCGGAGCCGACCAGTTGTGTCCTCTGAGTGTATGAGCGTTTTGGATTGTGTTTCCGTGAAGCTCAACGAGTCTGCTGTTTCGGGACCTCTTTTGTGTTGGTGTTACGGCGCGGCAGTGATCTTTGCGATCTCCCGGATCCCATCTGTCACTTCAAGCGATCTGCTTTTTCAAAAGAGCTGTTGTCACAGCTGGTATTCGGTTGAGTGCACACAGTGGGCTTGCAGTTTCCCCGCTGTGTTGCCGCGTTTATCCCTGCGTGCTTCAGCACACTAAAAAGAGCTTTCTCTGAAAGAGCAACACGAGTGAAGATCGCGTCCTTTTAAGGATGACGTTTCACCCGTGTGTTTCTGGGTGCGGTCAATATCTGCCTCCGGTTGATGGTCACGATCGCTGCCTCACGTGCTTGGGCCTCGCGCACGCTGAGGCAGCGTTCGTGAATGAGTCATGTTCTCATTGCGGGAACATGACCATCGCGACACTGAGATCAAGACTGAGATCCCTCAGACGAGGGGGAGTCCCTTTGGCGATTCCCCGATCTAGCGCTTCTTCTGGTTCAGTTCAGAAAAAGCCTACTTCGGCTAATCCCATTGGTGATCTGAGGATTACTGTGAGGAATAACCCGCCGGGTGAAAGACCCCCACGGGCCCCTCAATCCTCCGTGTCGCTGCCATCGGAGTCTTCGACGGAGACGGCCGGGCCATCTCGTGTGGCTCCGGTCGTTTCCTTCGGAGCTCCACCGGACGATCAGATGTCGATCGCTGCATCGGAGGGAGAGCGGTCATCTTCTGGGGAGGACGACCCGGCTGCGTTGCCCCCTTCGGGTGTGGTAACGTTGCCCGAGTCGGACCCGGAAATGGCCGCTATGCTTGCCCGGGCGGCCGCGAGTGTCGGGCTCGTGTGGAATCCTCCACCGTGTCCCGAACCCTCGCGGCTCGACGATTGGTATCTCGGGGCGGGTCGTGCTGGTTCTCAGCGCGCCGCTCCAGTGCCTTTCTTTCCGGAAGTGCATGACGAGGTGACGAGGTCGTGGAAGGCCCCTCTGGCGGCCCGACACAGATCGACTCCCTCCTCCTCCCTCACCACTCTCGATGGCGGGGCAGTGAAGGGATACGAGGGCATCCCCCCAGTGGAACGATCTGTGGCGATGCATCTGTGTCCCAAGACCGCGTCCACCTGGCGGGGTAACCCCTCGCTCCCCTCCCGCGCCTGTAGGTTCTCTTCTGGTTTGACCGGAAAGGCCTATAGTGCGTGTGGGGAAGCTGCTTCTGCCCTGCATGCCATGGCGCTTCTCCAGGTTCACCAGGCGAAGGCGCTATGCGACATGCAGGAGGGTGGTACTGATCCAGGGGTGCTCCAAGAGCTGCGTACGGCGACGGACCTTGCCCTACGGGCGACGAAAGTCACCGCACGTTCCCTGGGTCGGGCGATGTCCACTCTTGTGGTCCAGGAGCGACATCTGTGGCTCACCCTGGCTGATATGAAGGAGTCGGACAAGAGTAAGCTCCTGAACTCCCCCATATCCCAGGGTGGGCTCTTCGGCGACGCGGTGGAGGATTACGCCCAACAGTTCTCCGCCGCCCAAAAGCAGTCGGAGGTGATCAAACACATCATGCCACGGAGACAGGGTGCTGCTGCCCAGTCTTCACCGGCTGCGCCTCCGGCTGCTCGTCGCCGAGGGCGCCCTCCTGCCGCCGCCTCCGCCCCTGCTCAGCCTAGGCAGCAGCCTTCACCTAAGCAGCAGGGTGCCGGCCGCAAGAGAGCCGCCCAGCCTGCTCCCAGCGCCTCTAAACCTCCAGGCAAGAGGAGAGGGAAGAGACCCTGAGACAGGCGACCCAGGGGACGTGCCTGCTGCTCTACGGGAGTGTGCCTCTGCACCACTCCTTCCCCCGGAGGAGGGCCGGGTGGAGAATCTTTTGTTTCCTTTGATTTCTGTTCCGCCGCTGGCCAGCAGACCAGCGGTACCCAAAGTTTCAATAAAAGAGCAGTTTCCATTTCCCCTGGGTCAAACACGGTCGAGACTGGTAGTCCAGGACGACGCTCATTTGCCTCGCCACTCCCAGTCTCCTCCTGCCAAGAGGGCCAGAATGACAGTGTGCGCCGCCATGTTGCCTCGCCGCTCTCATTCCCCTCGTCCCAGTGCTCAGATGACAGTGATGCCGCCCCGGCCTCATCACTCTCATCTCCCACTGGTCAGGGAGGTGCGGAAACCTGGACTCGATCCCCTCGGGTGTCGTTCCTCGTTTCCCCTCCCTCCTTCGCCTCGGGGCGACGAACAGTCGAACGCCTCCGTGCCTTCCCTGTCGTCTGCCCCCGCGTGGAAGCAGGCTCCACTTCCGGCCGCTTCAGTGCCTCCGGAGTCGAGTCCCTGCCTTCCACCTCGCTGCCCCACCCCGGGTACGCCGGTGGTCCGGGTCGGGTCACTGGTACGGTTCTTCGAAGCCTGGCTAGCGCTTCCCAGGCCGTCCCGGTGGCTCACCCGTACCATCCGGCTCGGCTACGCAATTCAGTTTGCTCGCCGGCCTCCCAGGTTCAGGGGTGTCCGCTTCACCCATGTGCGGTCAGTGGATGCCCCTGTCTTGCGGAAAGAGATCGACGTCCTGCTGGCGAAGGACGCGATCGAGCCGGTCCCTCCAGCCGAGATGAGGTCTGGGTTCTACAGCCCTTACTTCATTGTACCCAAGAAAGGCGGTGGGTTACGGCCAATCCTGGACCTGCGGGTTTTGAATCGGGCCCTGCACAAGCTCCCGTTCAAAATGCTCACGCAGAAACGCATCTTCGAATGCATCCGTCCCCAGGATTGGTTTGCAGCGATCGACCTGAAGGACGCGTACTTTCATGTCTCGATTCTTCCTCGACACAGACCGTTTCTTCGGTTTGCTTTCGAGGGTCGGGCATATCAGTACAAAGTCCTACCCTTCGGGCTGGCCCTGTCGCCCCGTGTGTTCACGAAAGTCGCGGAGGCGGCCATTGTTCCCATGAGAGAACATGGCATTCGCATTCTCAACTATCTCGACGACTGGCTTATAATAGCTCACTCGCGAGACCTGTTGTGCGAACACAGGGACATGGTGCTTCGGCATCTCAGCCGGTTGGGGCTTCAGGTCAACTGGGACAAGAGCAAACTCTGCCCCACGCAGAGGATCTCTTATCTCGGTATGGAGCTGGACTCGGTCAGCCGGACTGCGCGCCTCACGGAGGAGCGCGTTCAGTCAGTGCTCAACTGCCTCAAGTCCTTTCAAGGCAGATCAGCGGTCCCACTGAAACAGTTTCAGAGGCTCCTGGGGCATATGGCAGCCGCTGCCGCTGTAACGCCGCTCGGCTTGCTGCATATGAGACCGCTTCAGCGCTGGCTTCACGACCGAGTCCCGAGATGGGCGTGGCAGAGCGGCACGTTCCGGGTGAACATCACCCCGCACTGTCGCCAAACCTTCAGTCCTTGGTCAGACCCTGCGTTTCTACGGGCCGGAGTGCCGTTAGTCCAGGTGTCCAGGCATGCTGTAGTGTTCACAGATGCCTCCGGGGGGCCACGTACAACGGGCATGCAGTTTCGGGTCTGTGGACGGGGCCCCAACTGCATTGGCACATCAACTGCCTAGAGTTGCAAGCAGTACGCTTAGCCTTGTGCCGCCTCAGAGGCTTACTTCGTCACAGGCATGTACTGGTCCGTACGGACAGCACTGCGACCGTTGCGTACATCAACCGTCAAGGTGGTCTACGCTCCCGTCGTATGTCGCGACTCGCCCGCCATCTCCTCCTTTGGAGTCAGAAGCATCTGAGGTCGCTTCGAGCCATTCATGTCCCTGGTGTGCTCAACCGTGCAGCCGACGAGCTCTCACGGCAGCCCCCTCTTCCGGGAGAATGGCGACTCCATCCCCAGGTGGTCCAGCTGATATGGGGAATCTTCGGAGCCGCTCAGATAGATCTGTTTGCCTCTCCGGACACGACCCATTGCCAGTTGTTTTATTCCCTGACCGAAGGAACTCTCGGCACGGACGCACTGGCGCACAGCTGGCCCCAGGGCCTTCGCAAATATGCGTTTCCCCCAGTGAGCCTTCTCGCACAGACTTTGTGCAAGATCAGGGAGGACGAGGAGCAAGTCCTGCTTGTTGCGCCGTATTGGCCCAACCGGACTTGGTTTGCAGAACTTATGCTCCTCGCGACAGCCCCTCCTTGGCCGATTCCTCTGAGGAAGGACCTTCTTTCTCAGAGACGGGGCACTCTATGGCACCCGCGTCCAGACCTCTGGAGACTCCATGTCTGGTCCCTGGACGGGACGCGGAGGTTCTAGGTGGCCTACCACAGGCTGTGGTAGACACCATCTCTTCCGCTAGAGCCCCCTCTACGAGGCGCCTCTATGCGTTGAAGTGGAACCTATTCGTCGGTTGGTGCTCTTCCCGCCGGGAAGACCCCCGAACTTGCCCGATCAGTGTCGTGCTTTCCTTCCTGCAAGATGGGTTGGAGCGAAGGCTGTCTCCCTCCACCCTCAAAGTGTATGTTGCCGTAATAGCTGCACATCACGATGCAGTAGAAGGTAAGTCCTTGGGAAAGCACGACCTGATCCTCAGGTTCCTCAGGGGTGCTAGGAGACTGAATCCTCCTCGTAATCAGCACCCCGTACCCTCTTGGGATCTGACTTTAGTGCTCAGAGCACTCCAGAATCCACCTTTTGAGCCCTTGCATGCAGTCGATTTGAATATCCTGTCAATGAAGACAGCCCTCCTGCTCGCTTTGGCGTCCATCAAGAGCGTAGGGGACCTGCAGGCATTTTCGGTCGACGAATCGTGTCTAGAGTTCGCGCCGGACTTCTCTCACGTTGTTCTGAGACCCCGGCCCGGATATGTGCCCAAGGTTCCTACCACTCCTTTTAGAGATCAGGTAGTGAACCTGCAAGCGCTGCCCCCGGAGGAGGCAGACCCAGCCCTGGCTTTGCTCTGTCCTGTTCGCGCTCTGCGCTGCTACATTGACAGGACACAAAGCTTTAGGACCTCAGTCCAGCTCTTTGTCTGTTACGGAGGCCAGCAGAAGGGGAAGGCTGTCTCCAAGCAGAGGTTAGCCCACTGGTTAGTGGATGCTATCGTCCGGGCTTATGAGTCCCAGGACGTGCCTTGTCCACCTAGGTTGAGGGCACACTCTACTAGGAGTGTTGCCTCCTCCTGGGCTTTGGCTCAAGGCGCCTCGCTGACAGATATCTGTAGAGCTGCGGGCTGGGCGACACCCAACACGTTCGCTAGGTTTTATAGCCTTCGTGTTGAACCTGTTTCCTCCCGTGTACTCGCTTCGGCCAGTAGCGCGAGGGATTAGGTTAGTGTCGGCTTGCTACGCCATTCTCGCCCTAGGGGCCAGATACGTGCGTTATTCTGCTCCGTGGGTTACCCAACAACCGGTTAACCTCGTGAGTTCCTCCGTCATCCCCCCCCGGCGACAGGCGAGGCGGATCGCCAGTCGCCAGGCTTGTTACCTCTCTTGAGCTGAGTACAGGCTGGGGTCCTATGTAGTGGTCCCTACGGCGACCCCATAGGTGTTTTTCCACGTTCGGTTACCCTCCGGGTTAGCCAGTGTCTTCCCCTTGACAGACTCTGTCTGTCGTCTCTGCTGAGTACGCTCCCACCCTCCGGGCTGGGACTACCTCAGAGACTGCCGTGTGTTCACTACCCTACGGGCTAGTGCACATGTGTTTTCCTAGTGCCTCCCTTCGGGCAGGTTATGGGCTCCGCAGCGTTCCCTTCTACATCATGGGCACGCTTTCCCAGTGTTATCCAATGTCCACTGAGCGGGTCTTGCGGAACAGCAGTGTGACTCTTCCCAGCTAAGCTTCCGCACATAAGAGATAAGTTTCAAGAAACTGCGGCTGAAGCTTAGGCAGGGCGCTGGAAGGGGCCAGCATCATGGCGTTTTATTAGGGATCCCAATTCGTTGGAAACTCCTCCGACGAGACGTAGGAGTTCCCGAACGAAAGGGAACGTCTCGGTCGCCATGCTGCTGTACCTTCGCGGAGGACTGGACACTGTTCGGCTCCTCAGCGAAAAGCGTTTGTGTATGCGCTTGCTTCCGCTTTATTCCCGCGCTGGTAGGCGGGCCGCGGGATGCAAATCTTGCATGCCAATGTTTATTGGCTCGTTTTATCTCACTCGAAGGCAATTGGTCTCCCTAGCGTGATCCCAATTCGTTGGAAACTCCTCCGACGAGACGTCTCCGTTCCCTACTCAGGGAACGAGGGTTACCATACGTAACCGAGACGTTTTTTTTACATGTACCTTTATTTATACATTAAATAAGCTACTGAGCCCGTCCAAATAAGAATTCTGACACACGTGTTCGGTTCATCGTTAAACAAAGACACAACAGACAAAGCTGCCTGTTTTTTTCAAAAGTGTGTTAAACAGTCTAGAAGCAGATCTTCTAGAAGTGGTAAATGCCTCACTTCTCTCTGGTAGTTTTCCAAACTCCCTGAAAACTGCATTTGTCAAACCCTCCTGAAAAAGAGCAATCTGGATAAGACCATATTAAAGGTCCCGTTCTTCGTGATCCCATGTTTCAAACTTTAGTTAGTGTTTAATGTTGTTGTTAGAGTATAAATAATATCTGTAAAATTATAAAGCTCAAAGTTCAGTGCCAAGCGAGATATTTTATTTAACAGAAGTCGACTACAAAAAACGGCTGGATTGGACTACATGCCTCTACTTCCTTCTTTAATGATGTCACTAAAACAGTTTTTCGACTAACCTCCGCCCACAGGAGTACAGGCGTATTGATGGCGACCGACAGACGTGGTTAATGTTTATCTATAATCGGATACCGCAAAAGTTTAATTCGAAGTTGTTAGTTTGCTCTGTCCATTTCACCACGGACTGTTTTTCTAACCTGGGACAATATCAAGCAGGCTTCTCTCAGCGTCTCATACTGACGAAGGGGGCAATTTCAATATTCCAGCAAGCGGTAAGTAGTGATTTACTATGGAAGTAGCGATCAACTTCACATCGTTTCTCTTAGTAGGATGAAAATAATCTTACTTAAACTGTGATTAATATACAGAAAGTGATCAAAGAACAATCCCTTTCCTATATTATGCGAGTATAGGAGACCATAAGTCTGAGTGGACATCCATGACATGCGGAGTCCCTCAAGGCTCAATTCTTGCACTACTCCTGCACTACTCCTGTAACGATGAATATCGTTATCTGGGTACAGTTATTGATAATAAATTAAATTTTAATGCTAACACAGATGCCATTTGTAAAAAGGTTCAGCAGCGTATGTTTTTCTTAAGAAAAATGAACTCTTTTAAAGTATGCTCAGTGTTAATGACACTGTTTTATCTGAGTTTTATTGAATCCGTAATTTCTTATTGTGACATTGTATGGTTTGATTGTATTAGCCTGTCCAACAGAAACAGAATAACCAAACTGATAAAGACTGCTTCGAAAGTGATTGGAGTTCAGCAGATACTGCCCCAGGACATTTTTAAAGGACGTGTTGTCAAAAAAGCCTTTGCGATAATCAATTGCCCAACACACCCATTACACAAAGAGTTTGTTATTCTTCCATCAGGACGTAGATATAGAGTAATGGGAGGGAGAACAAGGAGGTTTAAGAACTCATTCATACCAACTGCTATTCTAATGTTAAATAATCTGTAATCATGAGTGTTTATTATGTGAGTGTTTGCTATGTGAGTGTTTTTTGTGATGTGCAGCACCTGTGCAAAACCAATTTCCTAAGGGATAAATAAACTCGAACTGAACTGTTCAACCTGTATATGCTCCCAATGAGCCAAATAATGAGAAAGAACCAAATCTCTTACCACAGCTATGCAGACGACACACAGCTCTACTTAGCCCTATCGCCCAACGACTACAGCCCCATTGACTCCCTGTGCCAATGCATTGATGAAGTAAACAGTTGGATGTGTCAAAACTTTCTTCAATTAAACAAAGACAAAACTGAAGTCATTGCGTTTGGAAACAAAGATGAAGTTCTTAAGGTGAACGCATACCTTCACTCTAGGGGTCAAACAACTAAACATCAAGTCAGGAATCTTGGTGTGACACTAGAGTCAGACCTTAGTTTCAGTAGTCATGTCAAAGCAATAACTAAATCAGCATACTATCATCTGAAAAATATTGCAAGAATAAGATGCTTTGTTTCCAGACAAGACTTAGAGAAACTTGTGCATGCTTTCATCACCAGCAGGGTGGATTATTGTAACGGACTCCTCACTGGCCTTCCCAAAAAGACCATAAGACAGGATTCTGAGCAGAACCAGAAAATATGAACATATCACACCAGTCCTCAGGTCTTTACACTGGCTCCCAGTTAGATTTAGGATGGATTTTAAAGTATTATTACTGGTATATAAATCATTCAATGGCCTAGGACCTCAATATATTGCAGATATGCTCACTGAATATAAGCCCAACAGATCACTCAGATCATTAGGATCATATCAGCTAGAAATACCAAGGGTTCACTCTAAGCATGGCGAGTCTGCTTTTAGCTATTATGCCAGCCGCAGCTGGAACCAGCTTCCAGAAGAGATCAGATGTGCTCCTACTGTAATCACATTCAAATCCAGACTCAAAACACATCTGTTTAGCTATGCATTTACTGAATGAGCACTGTGCCGCTGTTCGTCCGACTGTATACTGTATTTTATTTCATTTTTTTTAAACTGTTTTAAATTTTTTATTTTTTTTATTTCTTCTATGTAAAGCACTTTGAATTGCCATTGTGTATGAAATGTGCTATATAAATAAACTTGTCTTGCCTTGCCTTGCCTTCTAACGAATGCTGGAGATCTTCCAAGAGTCTGACACGGTTGGGTAAAATGTAACCGTTGAGTGTGGTTCTTGTTTCTGTGGAATGTTGCGTAATTGACCTTCAACAAAAGGCATACTCACATTTCACCGTTTTGTCACTGTGATTTAAAAAAAATATATATATTTTGGATTAGACAGACAGCATAATCCAAAGGATAACATGTTAAAGTGTTAAACATGTATTTCCAACATGGTCCTTGGTGTTAAAACATTTAACATAAAACAAAGACCTATTACAAGCCGAAGACATTTAAAACAAATCATCCAAAGTAAAAAAAAAAAAAACATTCTAAAATCAGAAAATCTTAAATCACATAAAATATAAAATTCTACTCTAGTTGAAAAGGTCGGCTACTCTATTCCACAAGAAAGCCTTAACCTGTTGTCTAAAAGCCCATCTGGAATTTACAATTTTAATGGAAAACGGCAAACTATTCCACAATTTTATACCTGTATAAAAAAAAGAACTTCTAGCTGCATTGTTGACTCTGGGCACTTTACAAGAATGGACACTAGCCCTAGTATTTTGATTATGTTGAGTATAAACCATTTTTTAAGGGTGTGTAAATATTTGGGAGCAGAGCCATTTATAACATTATACATGTGATTCAACTTTAACTGCTCCACTCTAACATGTACAGGCAGCAGTCCTACCCTTTTTTTAAAAGCATCTCTACCAATATGAGTCCGGGGGGGGGGGGGGGGGGGGTGCATTTAACAGGTAGCGGATAACATTATTTTGCATCACTTGCAGACTGTTTTTAAGTTTAACTGAGTATTAAAGTATTTTCAGTATTACATTTTGCGTCCACTAATTGTAATGGTATTAAGCCTTAAAAAAGGTGGACAAGCACTCAAAAAAACTGCCACACAGTCCAAAGCCACTGCTGTGCAAAACGACGAGATTATGCTGGTAGTTCAAAAACATCAACATACAAAGCAACAATATCAAACACACATAAACAGAGTATTTAAACACAGACACATACATATAAAATATAAATACAAGAAGACCTTTTAAAGCATGTAGTGCAGTTTCATGTATGTCTATATGTGTTGGGGTGGGGGGGAGGTCTCAGGCAGCATTCCGTTGTTTTATAGCTCTGGGGAAGAAGCAATTTTTTAACCTTGTGATACGTGAGTGAATTGTCCTGTCTCACCTGCCAGACGGGAGCAGTTTGAAAAAGGTAATGTGTAGGGTGTGTGGGTGGGGCTCTGGTCCAAAATCTGGACTGATAAATGTCCTAAACTGCTGGCAGCCGTGTTCCGATGATGTTTTAGGCCATCTTGACCAATTAAAAGCAAATCTGCAAATGCATCCTATTGTTTATTGTTTTTTTTACATGTACCTTTATTTATACATTAAATAAGCTACTGAGCCCGTCCAAATAAGAATTCTGACACACGTGTTCGGTTCATCGTTAAACAAAGACACAACAGACAAAGCTGCCTGTTTTTTTCAAAAGTGTGTTAAACAGTCTAGAAGCAGATCTTCTAGAAGTGGTAAATGCCTCACTTCTCTCTGGTAGTTTTCCAAACTCCCTGAAAACTGCATTTGTCAAACCCTCCTGAAAAAGAGCAATCTGGATAAGACCATATTAAAGGTCCCGTTCTTCGTGATCCCATGTTTCAAACTTTAGTTAGTGTTTAATGTTGTTGTTAGAGTATAAATAATATCTGTAAAATTATAAAGCTCAAAGTTCAGTGCCAAGCGAGATATTTTATTTAACAGAAGTCGACTACAAAAAACGGCTGGATTGGACTACATGCCTCTACTTCCTTCTTTAATGATGTCACTAAAACAGTTTTTCGACTAACCTCCGCCCACAGGAGTACAGGCGTATTGATGGCGACCGACAGACGTGGTTAATGTTTATCTATAATCGGATACCGCAAAAGTTTAATTCGAAGTTGTTAGTTTGCTCTGTCCATTTCACCACGGACTGTTTTTCTAACCTGGGACAATATCAAGCAGGCTTCTCTCAGCGTCTCATACTGACGAAGGGGGCAATTTCAATATTCCAGCAAGCGGTAAGTAGTGATTTACTATGGAAGTAGCGATCAACTTCACATCGTTTCTCTTAGTAGGATGAAAATAATCTTACTTAAACTGTGATTAATATACAGAAAGTGATCAAAGAACAATCCCTTTCCTATATTATGCGAGTATAGGAGACCATAAGTCTGAGTGGACATCCATGACATGCGGAGTCCCTCAAGGCTCAATTCTTGCACTACTCCTGCACTACTCCTGTAATGATGAATATCGTTATCTGGGTACAGTTATTGATAATAAATTAAATTTTAATGCTAACACAGATGCCATTTGTAAAAAGGTTCAGCAGCGTATGTTTTTCTTAAGAAAAATGAACTCTTTTAAAGTATGCTCAGTGTTAATGACACTGTTTTATCTGAGTTTTATTGAATCCGTAATTTCTTATTGTGACATTGTATGGTTTGATTGTATTAGCCTGTCCAACAGAAACAGAATAACCAAACTGATAAAGACTGCTTCGAAAGTGATTGGAGTTCAGCAGATACTGCCCCAGGACATTTTTAAAGGACGTGTTGTCAAAAAAGCCTTTGCGATAATCAATTGCCCAACACACCCATTACACAAAGAGTTTGTTATTCTTCCATCAGGACGTAGATATAGAGTAATGGGAGGGAGAACAAGGAGGTTTAAGAACTCATTCATACCAACTGCTATTCTAATGTTAAATAATCTGTAATCATGAGTGTTTATTATGTGAGTGTTTGCTATGTGAGTGTTTTTTGTGATGTGCAGCACCTGTGCAAAACCAATTTCCTAAGGGATAAATAAACTCGAACTGAACTGTTCAACCTGTATATGCTCCCAATGAGCCAAATAATGAGAAAGAACCAAATCTCTTACCACAGCTATGCAGACGACACACAGCTCTACTTAGCCCTATCGCCCAACGACTACAGCCCCATTGACTCCCTGTGCCAATGCATTGATGAAGTAAACAGTTGGATGTGTCAAAACTTTCTTCAATTAAACAAAGACAAAACTGAAGTCATTGCGTTTGGAAACAAAGATGAAGTTCTTAAGGTGAACGCATACCTTCACTCTAGGGGTCAAACAACTAAACATCAAGTCAGGAATCTTGGTGTGACACTAGAGTCAGACCTTAGTTTCAGTAGTCATGTCAAAGCAATAACTAAATCAGCATACTATCATCTGAAAAATATTGCAAGAATAAGATGCTTTGTTTCCAGACAAGACTTAGAGAAACTTGTGCATGCTTTCATCACCAGCAGGGTGGATTATTGTAACGGACTCCTCACTGGCCTTCCCAAAAAGACCATAAGACAGGATTCTGAGCAGAACCAGAAAATATGAACATATCACACCAGTCCTCAGGTCTTTACACTGGCTCCCAGTTAGATTTAGGATGGATTTTAAAGTATTATTACTGGTATATAAATCATTCAATGGCCTAGGACCTCAATATATTGCAGATATGCTCACTGAATATAAGCCCAACAGATCACTCAGATCATTAGGATCATATCAGCTAGAAATACCAAGGGTTCACTCTAAGCATGGCGAGTCTGCTTTTAGCTATTATGCCAGCCGCAGCTGGAACCAGCTTCCAGAAGAGATCAGATGTGCTCCTACTGTAATCACATTCAAATCCAGACTCAAAACACATCTGTTTAGCTATGCATTTACTGAATGAGCACTGTGCCGCTGTTCGTCCGACTGTATACTGTATTTTATTTCATTTTTTTTAAACTGTTTTAAATTTTTTATTTTTTTTATTTCTTCTATGTAAAGCACTTTGAATTGCCATTGTGTATGAAATGTGCTATATAAATAAACTTGTCTTGCCTTGCCTTGCCTTCTAACGAATGCTGGAGATCTTCCAAGAGTCTGACACGGTTGGGTAAAATGTAACCGTTGAGTGTGGTTCTTGTTTCTGTGGAATGTTGCGTAATTGACCTTCAACAAAAGGCATACTCACATTTCACCGTTTTGTCACTGTGATTTAAAAAAAAAATATATATTTTGGATTAGACAGACAGCATAATCCAAAGGATAACATGTTAAAGTGTTAAACATGTATTTCCAACATGGTCCTTGGTGTTAAAACATTTAACATAAAACAAAGACCTATTACAAGCCGAAGACATTTAAAACAAATCATCCAAAGTAAAAAAAAACAAAACATTCTAAAATCAGAAAATCTTAAATCACATAAAATATAAAATTCTACTCTAGTTGAAAAGGTCGGCTACTCTATTCCACAAGAAAGCCTTAACCTGTTGTCTAAAAGCCCATCTGGAATTTACAATTTTAATGGAAAACGGCAAACTATTCCACAATTTTATACCTGTATAAAAAAAAGAACTTCTAGCTGCATTGTTGACTCTGGGCACTTTACAAGAATGGACACTAGCCCTAGTATTTTGATTATGTTGAGTATAAACCATTTTTTAAGGGTGTGTAAATATTTGGGAGCAGAGCCATTTATAACATTATACATGTGATTCAACTTTAACTGCTCCACTCTAACATGTACAGGCAGCAGTCCTACCCTTTTTTTAAAAGCATCTCTACCAATATGAGTCCGGGGGGGGGGGGGGGGGGGGGGGGGGGGGGGGGGGGGTGCATTTAACAGGTAGCGGATAACATTATTTTGCATCACTTGCAGACTGTTTTTAAGTTTAACTGAGTATTAAAGTATTTTCAGTATTACATTTTGCGTCCACTAATTGTAATGGTATTAAGCCTTAAAAAAGGTGGACAAGCACTCAAAAAAACTGCCACACAGTCCAAAGCCACTGCTGTGCAAAACGACGAGATTATGCTGGTAGTTCAAAAACATCAACATACAAAGCAACAATATCAAACACACATAAACAGAGTATTTAAACACAGACACATACATATAAAATATAAATACAAGAAGACCTTTTAAAGCATGTAGTGCAGTTTCATGTATGTCTATATGTGTTGGGGTGGGGGGGAGGTCTCAGGCAGCATTCCGTTGTTTTATAGCTCTGGGGAAGAAGCAATTTTTTAACCTTGTGATACGTGAGTGAATTGTCCTGTCTCACCTGCCAGACGGGAGCAGTTTGAAAAAGGTAATGTGTAGGGTGTGTGGGTGGGGCTCTGGTCCAAAATCTGGACTGATAAATGTCCTAAACTGCTGGCAGCCGTGTTCCGGTGATGTTTTAGGCCATCTTGACCAATTAAAAGCAAATCTGCAAATGCATCCTATTGTTTATTGTTTTTTTTACATGTACCTTTATTTATACATTAAATAAGCTACTGAGCCCGTCCAAATAAGAATTCTGACACACGTGTTCGGTTCATCGTTAAACAAAGACACAACAGACAAAGCTGCCTGTTTTTTTCAAAAGTGTGTTAAACAGTCTAGAAGCAGATCTTCTAGAAGTGGTAAATGCCTCACTTCTCTCTGGTAGTTTTCCAAACTCCCTGAAAACTGCATTTGTCAAACCCTCCTGAAAAAGAGCAATCTGGATAAGACCATATTAAAGGTCCCGTTCTTCGTGATCCCATGTTTCAAACTTTAGTTAGTGTTTAATGTTGTTGTTAGAGTATAAATAATATCTGTAAAATTATAAAGCTCAAAGTTCAGTGCCAAGCGAGATATTTTATTTAACAGAAGTCGACTACAAAAAACGGCTGGATTGGACTACATGCCTCTACTTCCTTCTTTAATGATGTCACTAAAACAGTTTTTCGACTAACCTCCGCCCACAGGAGTACAGGCGTATTGATGGCGACCGACAGACGTGGTTAATGTTTATCTATAATCGGATACCGCAAAAGTTTAATTCGAAGTTGTTAGTTTGCTCTGTCCATTTCACCACGGACTGTTTTTCTAACCTGGGACAATATCAAGCAGGCTTCTCTCAGCGTCTCATACTGACGAAGGGGGCAATTTCAATATTCCAGCAAGCGGTAAGTAGTGATTTACTATGGAAGTAGCGATCAACTTCACATCGTTTCTCTTAGTAGGATGAAAATAATCTTACTTAAACTGTGATTAATATACAGAAAGTGATCAAAGAACAATCCCTTTCCTATATTATGCGAGTATAGGAGACCATAAGTCTGAGTGGACATCCATGACATGCGGAGTCCCTCAAGGCTCAATTCTTGCACTACTCCTGCACTACTCCTGTAACGATGAATATCGTTATCTGGGTACAGTTATTGATAATAAATTAAATTTTAATGCTAACACAGATGCCATTTGTAAAAAGGTTCAGCAGCGTATGTTTTTCTTAAGAAAAATGAACTCTTTTAAAGTATGCTCAGTGTTAATGACACTGTTTTATCTGAGTTTTATTGAATCCGTAATTTCTTATTGTGACATTGTATGGTTTGATTGTATTAGCCTGTCCAACAGAAACAGAATAACCAAACTGATAAAGACTGCTTCGAAAGTGATTGGAGTTCAGCAGATACTGCCCCAGGACATTTTTAAAGGACGTGTTGTCAAAAAAGCCTTTGCGATAATCAATTGCCCAACACACCCATTACACAAAGAGTTTGTTATTCTTCCATCAGGACGTAGATATAGAGTAATGGGAGGGAGAACAAGGAGGTTTAAGAACTCATTCATACCAACTGCTATTCTAATGTTAAATAATCTGTAATCATGAGTGTTTATTATGTGAGTGTTTGCTATGTGAGTGTTTTTTGTGATGTGCAGCACCTGTGCAAAACCAATTTCCTAAGGGATAAATAAACTCGAACTGAACTGTTCAACCTGTATATGCTCCCAATGAGCCAAATAATGAGAAAGAACCAAATCTCTTACCACAGCTATGCAGACGACACACAGCTCTACTTAGCCCTATCGCCCAACGACTACAGCCCCATTGACTCCCTGTGCCAATGCATTGATGAAGTAAACAGTTGGATGTGTCAAAACTTTCTTCAATTAAACAAAGACAAAACTGAAGTCATTGCGTTTGGAAACAAAGATGAAGTTCTTAAGGTGAACGCATACCTTCACTCTAGGGGTCAAACAACTAAACATCAAGTCAGGAATCTTGGTGTGACACTAGAGTCAGACCTTAGTTTCAGTAGTCATGTCAAAGCAATAACTAAATCAGCATACTATCATCTGAAAAATATTGCAAGAATAAGATGCTTTGTTTCCAGACAAGACTTAGAGAAACTTGTGCATGCTTTCATCACCAGCAGGGTGGATTATTGTAACGGACTCCTCACTGGCCTTCCCAAAAAGACCATAAGACAGGATTCTGAGCAGAACCAGAAAATATGAACATATCACACCAGTCCTCAGGTCTTTACACTGGCTCCCAGTTAGATTTAGGATGGATTTTAAAGTATTATTACTGGTATATAAATCATTCAATGGCCTAGGACCTCAATATATTGCAGATATGCTCACTGAATATAAGCCCAACAGATCACTCAGATCATTAGGATCATATCAGCTAGAAATACCAAGGGTTCACTCTAAGCATGGCGAGTCTGCTTTTAGCTATTATGCCAGCCGCAGCTGGAACCAGCTTCCAGAAGAGATCAGATGTGCTCCTACTGTAATCACATTCAAATCCAGACTCAAAACACATCTGTTTAGCTATGCATTTACTGAATGAGCACTGTGCCGCTGTTCGTCCGACTGTATACTGTATTTTATTTCATTTTTTTTAAACTGTTTTAAATTTTTTATTTTTTTTATTTCTTCTATGTAAAGCACTTTGAATTGCCATTGTGTATGAAATGTGCTATATAAATAAACTTGTCTTGCCTTGCCTTGCCTTCTAACGAATGCTGGAGATCTTCCAAGAGTCTGACACGGTTGGGTAAAATGTAACCGTTGAGTGTGGTTCTTGTTTCTGTGGAATGTTGCGTAATTGACCTTCAACAAAAGGCATACTCACATTTCACCGTTTTGTCACTGTGATTTAAAAAAAAAATATATATTTTGGATTAGACAGACAGCATAATCCAAAGGATAACATGTTAAAGTGTTAAACATGTATTTCCAACATGGTCCTTGGTGTTAAAACATTTAACATAAAACAAAGACCTATTACAAGCCGAAGACATTTAAAACAAATCATCCAAAGTAAAAAAAAACAAAACATTCTAAAATCAGAAAATCTTAAATCACATAAAATATAAAATTCTACTCTAGTTGAAAAGGTCGGCTACTCTATTCCACAAGAAAGCCTTAACCTGTTGTCTAAAAGCCCATCTGGAATTTACAATTTTAATGGAAAACGGCAAACTATTCCACAATTTTATACCTGTATAAAAAAAAGAACTTCTAGCTGCATTGTTGACTCTGGGCACTTTACAAGAATGGACACTAGCCCTAGTATTTTGATTATGTTGAGTATAAACCATTTTTTAAGGGTGTGTAAATATTTGGGAGCAGAGCCATTTATAACATTATACATGTGATTCAACTTTAACTGCTCCACTCTAACATGTACAGGCAGCAGTCCTACCCTTTTTTTAAAAGCATCTCTACCAATATGAGTCCGGGGGGGGGGGGGGGGGGGGGGGGGGGGTGCATTTAACAGGTAGCGGATAACATTATTTTGCATCACTTGCAGACTGTTTTTAAGTTTAACTGAGTATTAAAGTATTTTCAGTATTACATTTTGCGTCCACTAATTGTAATGGTATTAAGCCTTAAAAAAGGTGGACAAGCACTCAAAAAAACTGCCACACAGTCCAAAGCCACTGCTGTGCAAAACGACGAGATTATGCTGGTAGTTCAAAAACATCAACATACAAAGCAACAATATCAAACACACATAAACAGAGTATTTAAACACAGACACATACATATAAAATATAAATACAAGAAGACCTTTTAAAGCATGTAGTGCAGTTTCATGTATGTCTATATGTGTTGGGGTGGGGGGGAGGTCTCAGGCAGCATTCCGTTGTTTTATAGCTCTGGGGAAGAAGCAATTTTTTAACCTTGTGATACGTGAGTGAATTGTCCTGTCTCACCTGCCAGACGGGAGCAGTTTGAAAAAGGTAATGTGTAGGGTGTGTGGGTGGGGCTCTGGTCCAAAATCTGGACTGATAAATGTCCTAAACTGCTGGCAGCCGTGTTCCGGTGATGTTTTAGGCCATCTTGACCAATTAAAAGCAAATCTGCAAATGCATCCTATTGTTTATTGTTTTTTTTACATGTACCTTTATTTATACATTAAATAAGCTACTGAGCCCGTCCAAATAAGAATTCTGACACACGTGTTCGGTTCATCGTTAAACAAAGACACAACAGACAAAGCTGCCTGTTTTTTTCAAAAGTGTGTTAAACAGTCTAGAAGCAGATCTTCTAGAAGTGGTAAATGCCTCACTTCTCTCTGGTAGTTTTCCAAACTCCCTGAAAACTGCATTTGTCAAACCCTCCTGAAAAAGAGCAATCTGGATAAGACCATATTAAAGGTCCCGTTCTTCGTGATCCCATGTTTCAAACTTTAGTTAGTGTTTAATGTTGTTGTTAGAGTATAAATAATATCTGTAAAATTATAAAGCTCAAAGTTCAGTGCCAAGCGAGATATTTTATTTAACAGAAGTCGACTACAAAAAACGGCTGGATTGGACTACATGCCTCTACTTCCTTCTTTAATGATGTCACTAAAACAGTTTTTCGACTAACCTCCGCCCACAGGAGTACAGGCGTATTGATGGCGACCGACAGACGTGGTTAATGTTTATCTATAATCGGATACCGCAAAAGTTTAATTCGAAGTTGTTAGTTTGCTCTGTCCATTTCACCACGGACTGTTTTTCTAACCTGGGACAATATCAAGCAGGCTTCTCTCAGCGTCTCATACTGACGAAGGGGGCAATTTCAATATTCCAGCAAGCGGTAAGTAGTGATTTACTATGGAAGTAGCGATCAACTTCACATCGTTTCTCTTAGTAGGATGAAAATAATCTTACTTAAACTGTGATTAATATACAGAAAGTGATCAAAGAACAATCCCTTTCCTATATTATGCGAGTATAGGAGACCATAAGTCTGAGTGGACATCCATGACATGCGGAGTCCCTCAAGGCTCAATTCTTGCACTACTCCTGCACTACTCCTGTAACGATGAATATCGTTATCTGGGTACAGTTATTGATAATAAATTAAATTTTAATGCTAACACAGATGCCATTTGTAAAAAGGTTCAGCAGCGTATGTTTTTCTTAAGAAAAATGAACTCTTTTAAAGTATGCTCAGTGTTAATGACACTGTTTTATCTGAGTTTTATTGAATCCGTAATTTCTTATTGTGACATTGTATGGTTTGATTGTATTAGCCTGTCCAACAGAAACAGAATAACCAAACTGATAAAGACTGCTTCGAAAGTGATTGGAGTTCAGCAGATACTGCCCCAGGACATTTTTAAAGGACGTGTTGTCAAAAAAGCCTTTGCGATAATCAATTGCCCAACACACCCATTACACAAAGAGTTTGTTATTCTTCCATCAGGACGTAGATATAGAGTAATGGGAGGGAGAACAAGGAGGTTTAAGAACTCATTCATACCAACTGCTATTCTAATGTTAAATAATCTGTAATCATGAGTGTTTATTATGTGAGTGTTTGCTATGTGAGTGTTTTTTGTGATGTGCAGCACCTGTGCAAAACCAATTTCCTAAGGGATAAATAAACTCGAACTGAACTGTTCAACCTGTATATGCTCCCAATGAGCCAAATAATGAGAAAGAACCAAATCTCTTACCACAGCTATGCAGACGACACACAGCTCTACTTAGCCCTATCGCCCAACGACTACAGCCCCATTGACTCCCTGTGCCAATGCATTGATGAAGTAAACAGTTGGATGTGTCAAAACTTTCTTCAATTAAACAAAGACAAAACTGAAGTCATTGCGTTTGGAAACAAAGATGAAGTTCTTAAGGTGAACGCATACCTTCACTCTAGGGGTCAAACAACTAAACATCAAGTCAGGAATCTTGGTGTGACACTAGAGTCAGACCTTAGTTTCAGTAGTCATGTCAAAGCAATAACTAAATCAGCATACTATCATCTGAAAAATATTGCAAGAATAAGATGCTTTGTTTCCAGACAAGACTTAGAGAAACTTGTGCATGCTTTCATCACCAGCAGGGTGGATTATTGTAACGGACTCCTCACTGGCCTTCCCAAAAAGACCATAAGACAGGATTCTGAGCAGAACCAGAAAATATGAACATATCACACCAGTCCTCAGGTCTTTACACTGGCTCCCAGTTAGATTTAGGATGGATTTTAAAGTATTATTACTGGTATATAAATCATTCAATGGCCTAGGACCTCAATATATTGCAGATATGCTCACTGAATATAAGCCCAACAGATCACTCAGATCATTAGGATCATATCAGCTAGAAATACCAAGGGTTCACTCTAAGCATGGCGAGTCTGCTTTTAGCTATTATGCCAGCCGCAGCTGGAACCAGCTTCCAGAAGAGATCAGATGTGCTCCTACTGTAATCACATTCAAATCCAGACTCAAAACACATCTGTTTAGCTATGCATTTACTGAATGAGCACTGTGCCGCTGTTCGTCCGACTGTATACTGTATTTTATTTCATTTTTTTTAAACTGTTTTAAATTTTTTATTTTTTTTATTTCTTCTATGTAAAGCACTTTGAATTGCCATTGTGTATGAAATGTGCTATATAAATAAACTTGTCTTGCCTTGCCTTGCCTTCTAACGAATGCTGGAGATCTTCCAAGAGTCTGACACGGTTGGGTAAAATGTAACCGTTGAGTGTGGTTCTTGTTTCTGTGGAATGTTGCGTAATTGACCTTCAACAAAAGGCATACTCACATTTCACCGTTTTGTCACTGTGATTTAAAAAAAATATATATATTTTGGATTAGACAGACAGCATAATCCAAAGGATAACATGTTAAAGTGTTAAACATGTATTTCCAACATGGTCCTTGGTGTTAAAACATTTAACATAAAACAAAGACCTATTACAAGCCGAAGACATTTAAAACAAATCATCCAAAGTAAAAAAAAACAAAACATTCTAAAATCAGAAAATCTTAAATCACATAAATATAAAATTCTACTCTAGTTGAAAAGGTCGGCTACTCTATTCCACAAGAAAGCCTTAACCTGTTGTCTAAAAGCCCATCTGGAATTTACAATTTTAATGGAAAACGGCAAACTATTCCACAATTTTATACCTGTATAAAAAAAAGAACTTCTAGCTGCATTGTTGACTCTGGGCACTTTACAAGAATGGACACTAGCCCTAGTATTTTGATTATGTTGAGTATAAACCATTTTTTAAGGGTGTGTAAATATTTGGGAGCAGAGCCATTTATAACATTATACATGTGATTCAACTTTAACTGCTCCACTCTAACATGTACAGGCAGCAGTCCTACCCTTTTTTTAAAAGCATCTCTACCAATATGAGTCCGGGGGGGGGGGGGGGGGTGCATTTAACAGGTAGCGAATAACATTATTTTGCATCACTTGCAGACTGTTTTTAAGTTTAACTGAGTATTAAAGTATTTTCAGTATTACATTTTGCGTACACTAATTGTAATGGTATTAAGCCTTAAAAAAGGTGGACAAGCACTCAAAAAAACTGCCACACAGTCCAAAGCCACTGCTGTGCAAAACGACGAGATTATGCTGGTAGTTCAAAAACATCAACATACAAAGCAACAATATCAAACACACATAAACAGAGTATTTAAACACAGACACATACATATAAAATATAAATACAAGAAGACCTTTTAAAGTATGTAGTGCAGTTTCATGTATGTCTAATATGTGTTGGGGTGGGGGGGAGGTCTCAGGCAGCATTCCGTTGTTTTATAGCTCTGGGGAAGAAGCAATTTTTTAACCTTGTGATACGTGAGTGAATTGTCCTGTCTCACCTGCCAGACGGGAGCAGTTTGAAAAAGGTAATGTGTAGGGTGTGTGGGTGGGGCTCTGGTCCAAAATCTGGACTGATAAATGTCCTAAACTGCTGGCAGCCGTGTTCCGATGATGTTTTAGGCCATCTTGATCAATTAAAAGCAAATCTGCAAATGCATCCTATTGTTTACCAGTGATGAAGATCTTTATTAGTTGAACATCTGCTTACGCTGTCTGTGAACGAGCTACATTCGATTTCAGTTCATTGAGGTAATGCATTTTACAACATGATTATTATTAAAATTATTACGCCACAATAACACTACTACATTAACAGTTTTTTTTTACATGTACCTTTATTTATACATTAAATAAGCTACTGAGCCCGTCCAAATAAGAATTCTGACACACGTGTTCGGTTCATCGTTAAACAAAGACACAACAGACAAAGCTGCCAGGGTAGAACCCTAAAAAGATTCCCATCTACTTACTGCCCAAATCAGGTAATTTCTGCAGTAAGTTTCTGATTTTCTTGGTAATCGTTTAAAATTTGGAGACCTTTGACATGAGGCATGGCACCCTGGCATGCATTTAAAAGGTCGGAGAAAGTTTGAAGGCCCATGGCGACCTTTGGATGGATTTTAGGCCTGCTTGCCAGCCTTTCTCTAAATGCCTTTTGTATCACGAATGGTTGGCCATAACGATTATTCAGTCTCAAATTATTCAAACGTCTGTTCGGAAGAAAGTGCTTTCCCTCTCAGTCGCTCGCGTTTGACGTAGTCGACGTGTCGCCTGATTGGGATCACGCTCATCTTCGAGTATTGATAAAACGAGCCAATGCACACTTTCGCTTCGGAGCCGATCGGTCTTCATGACGGTGTCTCGCGATCATTCCCCTGTGTGCTCCGGCACTGGTGATTTTTTTTCATTTCCTGAAAGAGCAACACAGGTGCGTTTGCGTCTCTTTCAAAAAAAAAAGAAAAAGAAAAAAAAATGCAATTTCTGGATGCGGTCGTTCACATTAGTTGCATTACGTGTTTGGGATTAGAGCATGCTGAAGCAGCTTTGGTGGATAGTTCATGTTCTCATTGTGAGAACATGACTATCGCAGTGTTGAGATCGAGACTCGCCTTCGTCCGCGAAGCTAGAGTCCCCATTCCCACGCCCTAACCCTAGGGTGCCGTGTGGGATGGGTGATCAGAGGATCATAGTGATGGCTTCCCCGCCCGGTAATCAATCCCTCACTCCTCTATCACACCGCAGCCGGTGGAGCCCCCCGTTTAGCGCGCTGGTCCCGCTGTAATGGACCGACCAGCCGTTTCATTCGGGGCCTCTCCAGAGGACAGGATGCCGATTGCAGCATCGGAGGGTGAGCTGGCCTCTGGAGATGATAAATCGGCTGCGTTATCTACCCTCTGGGAGTGTAACGTTGCCCGAGCCAGATCCAGAAATGTCAGCTAAGCTGAAGCGGGCCACCGAGGCTGTCGGGCTCGTGTGGAATCCTCCACCGTGTCCCGAACAGTCTCGGTTAGATGATGGGTTTCTCGGGGCAGGCCGCGCTGGTTCTTAGACCGCCGGCCCAGTGCCTTTCTTTCTCAAAGTGCATGGAGAGCGTACCAGGTCATGGACAGCACCTTTCTCTGCCAGAAACTGCCTGAGTCGCTCCTCCCCCCTCACTACCCTTGACGGAGGAGCGATGAAGGGTTATGGGGCTATCCCTCCAGTGGAGTGGTCTGTCGCGGCACACCTGTGTCCGGCGGCCACTGCCTCTTGGACGGGGGATCCTCGTCTCCCCTCTAAGGCCTGTGAGTTCTCGTCCGTTCTTACGGGCAGAGCTTACAAAGCCTGTGGGCAAGCCGCTTCCTCTTTGCATGCCATGGCGCTGCTACAGGTCTACCAGGCCAAGGCATTCATGGACATGCACGAGGGTAGCCCAGACTGTGCGCTCATAGGTGAGCTCCGCACCTTAGTGGCACAGGAGCGCCACATCTGTCTCAACATGGCCGATATGGGGGATGCGGACGAGGTTCGGTTCCTGGACTCCCCTATTTCCCAGCTTGGGCTGTTCGGCGACACGGTGGAGAACTGCGCTCAACGGTTCTCTGCCGCCCAGGTGCAGACGGAGGCCATCCGCCACATCCTGCACCGGTAGCCCGCTGCTGCCTTCACCCCGCCACCAGTGGCAGATCCTCCGCCTACCTGTCACCGAGGGCGTCCCCCTGCCGCCGCTTCCGCTCACGCTGGGCCTCCGCAGCAGCCTCTAACCAGGCCCCAGCGTGGAGCCAGCCGCAGGTATGCGGCCAAACGAGGTGGCAAGCGTAAGACTAAGCGTCCCTGACACAGGCCACCCAGGGATGGGGGGACGAGCTCTTCAGATGGTTACTGTTCCGCGGTACCCGAATTGTCAAATTGTCAATTGTTCCTCTCTTCCTGGGTCCCAAGAAGGCCAGACAGGCAATGTGCGACCCTGTAAAGCCTTGCAACTGGGTGCGATTCAACGACCCGATTACGCCTTCTCACGCACCCCTGCCGACCCGTGGAGACAGGTAGGTGTTGCATCGCACACTCAGAGCCCGCTTCGGGCCGCCCCCGGGCCTTCTGAGCTGGGTCCCTGGTCTGTGGTACCCCTGGTTCCCTGGCCCGGTTCGTAGAAGCCTGGAAAGTGCTTCCCAACCGGTCCGGCCGGCTCCTCCGTACCATCAGGCTCGGCTGTACGATTCAGTTTGGCAGGCGTACGCCCAAGTTCAGCGCTGTTCGCTACACTCCGGTGTTGAGCGAATGTCCACCTGTCATGTGCGCGGACATCGCACTCCTACTGGCGAAGGGTGCGATTGAGCCGGTCCCTCCAGCCGATATGAAGACCGGCTTCTTTAGCCCGTACTTCATTGTACCCAAGAAATGTGGTGGGTTACGGCCAATCTTGGACCTGCGACTCTTGAACCGGGCCCTTTATAAGCTTCCGTTCAAGTGTCTAATGCAGAGGACTCTCAAGTCAAGTCACCTTCATTTATATAGCGCTTTTAACAATGTAGATTGTTCCAAAGCAGCTTTACATTGATAATAGGAAATTTAAAGTAAAGTGTTTTGCCTTTATAGCAGCTCTAGAATAAAGTTATTGTCCAGCTAAAGTTAGTTTGATTGATTCACTTCCGTCGCAACAATCATTAGTTATTAACTTAGGGGCCGCTAACACGACACCAACAGAAAACTCTCAAGTTCTTTCTGTGCAAACTTCAAAAACGCGAACCAGTGAGAACGCCGATGGCGTGCACATGCGTATTACGAGTTCAGTCTATAGGTATGCGCGTTTGAATATATGTGCGCAGGTGTGTAGTCCTTCCCTACAAATCAACCCTCAACATGCTACTTGTCTGGCCTTAAAATGAATAATACAGAATTTGTATTGCTTCCATGTAACCACGCGAACCGGAATTATCCCGACAACGCTTTATCTGTAGATAGGTAAAGGGAGGGGAGGGAGGCCTTCACAGGGAAGAGCCTAGTTGACATTTCAGGACTGTGCTTTCGTCGCGTCCAGGCGCAAGGTCCTTCATCACAGCCTGGATCCGGCAGACTGCGGTAAACCTCGGGATAAACAGAGAGACTAATATTAGCATAGATGCCATTCTTCTAATGATGTAACGAGTACATCAGGATTTATGGGAAGTGTTCCCGGTTCCGGCTGACCTAATCTATGCAGCCTAACATTGAATTTGAAAAGTCTATAATGTGTTATGTGTATGCTAGGTCAAACAGAGTGTGTCTGCTTTCCGGACAATGTTAGGAAGACTGTTCCAGAGTTTTGGTGCTAAGTAGGAAAAGGATCTACCACCAGCAGTCGATTTTGATATTCTAGGTATTATCAACTGGCCGGAATTTTGAGATCGCAATAGGACTATAAGGACTATAATGCATTAAGAGCTCGCTCACGTACTGCGGAGCTAAACCATTTAGTGCTTTGTAAGTAATCAGCAATATTTTTTAATTCATACAATGTTTAATAGGGAGCCAGTGCAGTGTTGACAGAACTGGGCTAATATGTTGCATTTTGCTAGTAATTTGTTTATTAAGCGTGCAGGGCAACCACCCATAAGAGCATTACAATATGTAATTTAGATATATTTTTAAGATGGAAAAATGCGGTTTTACAGACACTAGACACGTGACTTTCAAATGAAAGATTGGTATCAAAGAGCACACCCAGGTTCCTAACTGACGACGAAGACTTAACAGAGCAGCCACCAAGTGTTAGACAGTATTCTAGATTATTACATGAGGACGTTTTTTTCCAATAATTAGAATCTCTGTTTTTTCTGAATTAAGTAGTAGGAAATTACTAGTCCTCCAATTTTTTATATCACCTATGCATTCCATTCATTTTGTGAATTGGTAAGTTTCGTCAGGGCGTGAAGAAATATAGAGCTGAGTATCATCGGCATAACAGTGAAAACTAATGTCATGCAAGCGCTCTTTAAGATCACTAAATTCAAGGCTTTTGGTCAAACCTAGGATTTCCAGATCCACCAAAGGAGGGAGAGCATTTTCACATTTAGCTCCAAAACTCTGGAATAGCCTTCCTGATACTGTTCGTTGCTCAGACTCACTCTCCCAGTTTAAAACTAGATTAAAGACACATCTCTTAGCCCAATTACAAAAGAAGAAATTTAAAAAAGCATTATGAAACTTAAAAATAACAAATCTCCAGGAGTGGATGGACTCCCTGGAGAATATTACAGAGTGTTTGAAAAAGAGCTGACTCCAATTCTGCATAAGGTCTACAATTACGCGCTCTCAGAAGGTGTCCCCCCCCCCCCCCCCGGTCATGGTCTGAAG
The DNA here is from genome assembly GCA_021554675.1 of Leuciscus idus. Taxonomy (NCBI): domain Eukaryota; kingdom Metazoa; phylum Chordata; class Actinopteri; order Cypriniformes; family Leuciscidae; genus Leuciscus; species Leuciscus idus. Next base: position 239,318 of record JAJAVR010000031.1, on the reverse strand, counting down.
CCATTATTAGTGTCATCCATAAAGAGGACAAAGACCCAACACTCTGCACCTCTTATCGTCCCATTAGCCTTCTATGTGTTGATCTGAAAATACTTACGGCCATCATTGCAAACAGAATTCAAAACCACATAAGAAAACTTGTAAAACCTGACCAGACTGGTTTCATTGCACAGAGACAAGGAACAGATAATGTCAGAAGAGCCTTAAATCTCCAAATAATAGCACAAAAAAGGAACACCCCATCAATGCTTCTCAGCTTAGATGCTGAGAAGGCGTTCGACAGAGTGGATTGGGCCTTTCTACAGCAGACTCTCAAACATATGGGTTTTAATGACACCTTTATTAAATGGATCCAAATATTTTATAAAGACCCTAGGTCACGAGTAAGGGTTAATGGCCACTGCTCTGATTTTTTCTCACTGGGACGCGGCACTAGACAGGGTGAAGTCCTTTCCCCCTCTTTATTTGCACTTAGCATAGAGCCCCTGGCCGAACTGATTAGATCCAATACTCTCATACAGGGAATAAGAGATGAAACCAATGCTCCTCATAAGCTGTCTCTTTTTGCTGATGATATTTTATTATTTTTGGAAAATCCTATTACCACCATTCCTGCCCTGTTCCAAAGCCTCGTCCGCGAAGCTAGAGTCCCCATTCCCACGCCCTAACCCTAGGGTGCCGTGTGGGATGGGTGATCAGAGGATCATAGTGATGGCTTCCCCGCCCGGTAATCAATCCCTCACTCCTCTATCACACCGCAGCCGGTGGAGCCCCCCGTTTAGCGCGCTGGTCCCGCTGTAATGGACCGACCAGCCGTTTCATTCGGGGCCTCTCCAGAGGACAGGATGCCGATTGCAGCATCGGAGGGTGAGCTGGCCTCTGGAGATGATAAATCGGCTGCGTTATCTACCCTCTGGGAGTGTAACGTTGCCCGAGCCAGATCCAGAAATGTCAGCTAAGCTGAAGCGGGCCACCGAGGCTGTCGGGCTCGTGTGGAATCCTCCACCGTGTCCCGAACAGTCTCGGTTAGATGATGGGTTTCTCGGGGCAGGCCGCGCTGGTTCTTAGACCGCCGGCCCAGTGCCTTTCTTTCTCAAAGTGCATGGAGAGCGTACCAGGTCATGGACAGCACCTTTCTCTGCCAGAAACTGCCTGAGTCGCTCCTCCCCCCTCACTACCCTTGACGGAGGAGCGATGAAGGGTTATGGGGCTATCCCTCCAGTGGAGTGGTCTGTCGCGGCACACCTGTGTCCGGCGGCCACTGCCTCTTGGACGGGGGATCCTCGTCTCCCCTCTAAGGCCTGTGAGTTCTCGTCCGTTCTTACGGGCAGTGTGCGACCCTGTAAAGCCTTGCAACTGGGTGCGATTCAACGACCCGATTACGCCTTCTCACGCACCCCTGCCGACCCGTGGAGACAGGTAGGTGTTGCATCGCACACTCAGAGCCCGCTTCGGGCCGCCCCCGGGCCTTCTGAGCTGGGTCCCTGGTCTGTGGTACCCCTGGTTCCCTGGCCCGGTTCGTAGAAGCCTGGAAAGTGCTTCCCAACCGGTCCGGCCGGCTCCTCCGTACCATCAGACTCGGCTGTACGATTCAGTTCGGCAATTCAGTTCAGTTCGTACGCCCAAGTTCAGCGCTGTTCGCTACACTCCGGTGTTGAGCGAATGTCCACCTGTCATGTGCGCGGACATCGCACTCCTACTGGCGAAGGGTGCGATTGAGCCGGTCCCTCCAGCCGATATGAAGACCGGCTTCTTTAGCCCGTACTTCATTGTACCCAAGAAATGTGGTGGGTTACGGCCAATCTTGGACCTGCGACTCTTGAACCGGGCCCTTTATAAGCTTCCGTTCAAGTGTCTAATGCAGAGGACTCTCAGAGGACTCTCAAGTCAAGTCACCTTCATTTATATAGCGCTTTTAACAATGTAGATTGTTCCAAAGCAGCTTTACATTGATAATAGGAAATTTAAAGTAAAGTGTTTTGCCTTTATAGCAGCTCTAGAATAAAGTTATTGTCCAGCTAAAGTTAGTTTGATTGATTCACTTCCGTCGCAACAATCATTAGTTATTAACTTAGGGGCCGCTAACACGACACCAACAGAAAACTCTCAAGTTCTTTCTGTGCAAACTTCAAAAACGCGAACCAGTGAGAACGCCGATGGCGTGCACATGCGTATTACGAGTTCAGTCTATAGGTATGCGCGTTTGAATATATGTGCGCAGGTGTGTAGTCCTTCCCTACAAATCAACCCTCAACATGCTACTTGTCTGGCCTTAAAATGAATAATACAGAATTTGTATTGCTTCCATGTAACCACGCGAACCGGAATTATCCCGACAACGCTTTATCTGTAGATAGGTAAAGGGAGGGGAGGGAGGCCTTCACAGGGAAGAGCCTAGTTGACATTTCAGGACTGTGCTTTCGTCGCGTCCAGGCGCAAGGTCCTTCATCACAGCCTGGATCCGGCAGACTGCGGTAAACCTCGGGATAAACAGAGAGACTAATATTAGCATAGATGCCATTCTTCTAATGATGTAACGAGTACATCAGGATTTATGGGAAGTGTTCCCGGTTCCGGCTGACCTAATCTATGCAGCCTAACATTGAATTTGAAAAGTCTATAATGTGTTATGTGTATGCTAGGTCAAACAGAGTGTGTCTGCTTTCCGGACAATGTTAGGAAGACTGTTCCAGAGTTTTGGTGCTAAGTAGGAAAAGGATCTACCACCAGCAGTCGATTTTGATATTCTAGGTATTATCAACTGGCCGGAATTTTGAGATCGCAATAGGACTATAAGGACTATAATGCATTAAGAGCTCGCTCACGTACTGCGGAGCTAAACCATTTAGTGCTTTGTAAGTAATCAGCAATATTTTTTAATTCATACAATGTTTAATAGGGAGCCAGTGCAATGTTGACAGAACTGGGCTAATATGTTGCATTTTGCTAGTAATTTGTTTATTAAGCGTGCAGGGCAACCACCCATAAGAGCATTACAATATGTAATTTAGATATATTTTTAAGATGGAAAAATGCGGTTTTACAGACACTAGACACGTGACTTTCAAATGAAAGATTGGTATCAAAGAGCACACCCAGGTTCCTAACTGACGACGAAGACTTAACAGAGCAGCCACCAAGTGTTAGACAGTATTCTAGATTATTACATGAGGACGTTTTTTTCCAATAATTAGAATCTCTGTTTTTTCAGAATTAAGTAGTAGGAAATTACTAGTCCTCCAATTTTTTATATCACCTATGCATTCCATTCATTTTGTGAATTGGTAAGTTTCGTCAGGGCGTGAAGAAATATAGAGCTGAGTATCATCGGCATAACAGTGAAAACTAATGTCATGCTAGCGCTCTTTAAGATCACTAAATTCAAGGCTTTTGGTCAAACCTAGGATTTCCAGATCCACCAAAGGAGGGAGAGCATTTTCACATTTAGCTCCAAAACTCTGGAATAGCCTTCCTGATACTGTTCGTTGCTCAGACTAACTCTCCCAGTTTAAAACTAGATTAAAGACACATCTCTTAGCCCAATTACAAAAGAAGAAATTTAAAAAAGCATTATGAAACTTAAAAATAACAAATCTCCAGGAGTGGATGGACTCCCTGGAGAATATTACAGAGTGTTTGAAAAAGAGCTGACTCCAATTCTGCATAAGGTCTACAATTACGCGCTCTCAGAAGGTGTCCCCCCCCCCGGTCATGGTCTGAAGCCATTATTAGTGTCATCCATAAAGAGGGCAAAGACCCAACACCCCAGATAGCAATGAGTCGGCGGACCGCCGGCGGTGCTCCGGAGGCAGTAGAAGCGTCAGAATGGCGTAATCGCAAACACGTTTGACGGCGCACTGCCGGCGGCAGCCGCTTTTTAAAAGCGGCAGCCGCCTTCGTTCCGCGGCCGGAATTGTGCGCCAACCTCCGTCCCACCGCCGTTATACCGAAGGCGGCCCTTCCGCGTCAAACGATGTTTTCGAGCGATCTGTCGCCGCTTATTGTGCATATATATATATATATATATATATATATATATATATATATATATTTATTTATTTATTTATTTGGCATGCAGTTTATCAGGAATAATGATTGATCAAACCAGACAAATTTCCATTTGGCGTTTTAATTCCACATTTCAAAGTACAGTAATTGTCAATGAAACATTGTAAGATCATTGAAATATAAATAACAGAAAAAAAAATATATATATATACATACACACTTACACACACACACACACACACACACACACTAAAGAAAATGCAGGTTTCCAATAAAATTTTGTACAAAAAAACAAAAAAAAACACAGCCTTAGCCTACAAGCAAATTATAACACTTACAATAATTGTTAATAAAATAAAGAGGTCAGCTCTGGGATGAAAAGAATTATCAGTAAACATTATAACAAGTAATGAGGATATTTGGTACCAAAGAATGTGCAGGATACCAAATAAATCGAGGTATAACATCACATTTACAAGCCATTTCTAACAATAGGATAAGTGGTAATAATTTAGAGTAAAGCTCTGAAGTAGAATAGACCATTATAATGGCATTGCTGACCTGGGGTACAAGATTTCACTGTACTGCAATAAGATCTGTGTCTCTTGTATCTGTGATAAACAACTTGACATATATATATTAAAAAAATACTGAGGTAAAAACAGTCAGTCAGTCTGAGTGCTATCTGGGACCAGGTAATGTGCAATATCAAGTATCAGAGGTATAAAATAGGATATCCAAGCTATTTTTAATAGAATAACAGTTAAGCACACTGATGGAATGAAAGTAGAATTTTGGTACTAGTTAATGTGCAACATCAAGTATCAGGTGTGAAATAGGATTTACAAACCATAATAGAATCGTTAAGCACTGACAGAAGGAAATAAGCCAATACTTAATTCACGGTAAGTAGAATATTTGGTACCCGATAATGTGCAGATATCAAGTATTAGAGGTATGATTTACAAGCTATATTTAAAAATAGAATAGTTAAGCACTGATGGAATGAAATAATTTGCTGCTTAAGTAATTGAGATCTTTGGTATCAAAAAATGTGCAGGAGACCAGGTATAATATACATTTTAACATTCAATTTACACATGACTACAATTGAACAAATACAATTAATATCTTCAATAAATCATCGTGCGCCTATATAAAAGGACAAACAACTTCATCCCATATCCATCCAGGGAGCTGCCCTCAAGGCAGAGTCACGGGAAATAAAAAAAAAAAAAAAAAAAAAAAAAGAAATAAAGTAAAGTAATTTCCACAGTGAACAGTGTTGATTGGGTGAGTGTAGTCTGACCCGTCTGGCTTCTTTACGGGTCTTGATGTTACTGACTGCAGGATAAAGAAAGGGTTCCAGTTGTCAGTGATGCTGGGGTGTCAGTAGTCAGCCTAGGTTTAACCCTCTGGGGACCAAGCTGTTTTTGGGGCCCTTGAGATGTTCTGACATGCTCTGACATTTGTGCTTTTTTCAGTTATTTATAAACATGTTAATGGCAAAGGTGTAAATTCACTCTATATAGCACAAACAGGCCTACCATAATATGCGAGCAACATGTATGTAGATGTTTGTATTTTTAAGAGAATAATGTTTATGCGTGGTTATTTAAAAAAATAAAAATGAAAGTTGCTGAAATAAGACCACAAAACTCATACAAAATATGTGCCCACAAGACTTTTGACTAATGGATGTTGTCCCTTTCAGTTCTAGCTTCAAAATTATGTGAAAATAGTCTTGCTTTATCGTTCACAAAAAAAAATACATTGATTTAAATGGTGTAAAACAGGTTTTGCTTGGAAAGCCAATATGCGAGGGGGAGGAGTAGTTTACACCTTAGTCCCACCCACTCTGCATAATGACTCTGCATAATTAGCCATTCATTCAGGTGTGACACTGACTGAGCCACAATGCAAGGACAAAATATATATTTTGAAGAAGACTTATATTGACCATTTAAGATTTTGCTTACATCTATCTTGTAAATATGTTTTGCTATTTTATTAAAAAGGTTACAATTACAACAATAATTACAATTTCAGCAATATTTCTGCAAAAAAGTACTCTTTCTTTGTAAAAAAAAAAAAAAAAAGATTATAGGCCTACATTTTATCATATGTATTCATTAGTTTGAATATAGCCAACATTGGAACATCTTAGTCTATGACTTTATTTTTGACAAAATAGTATTTTATATATATGAGCAGAAAAGCTTATTTGATGTGACAGTATATTCTACAGTAAAAACTGTACCCAAATCTAGTCAACAAAATGTTGTCTTTCATACTTCGCCTGACTGTAACGCAGTAACTGTAACTGTAAAAGCAGTTTATTCTTTCACACACAGACGCGCGATTCATATTTAGGCTAAACAATCTTTACAAATAGACGCGCGATTCATATTATAGAAACGCGATTCATCTTTTTGTTTACATAAGCCTACAACGTTATTCCATAACGTTATTCCACATTAACACTTGAGAAAGGATAACTTAGCCTACCTCACTCCTCAGCGGGATCTGCTCCTCATATCAGCACGGAAAATTTTCTCCATAAGGTAGGCTATATTATGCCTCTTTGTTTACAGCTGATGTGGGGGCGTTTCACAGACTGAAATGGTTCTCAGAATTTGCGTTTGAATAGCACGCGCTCTCCGGGGCGTGGTCAAATTACTTTTGAATGGCTCGTAATGAGCTCGACTGGAGTCGCTCTCTTTTTATACAGATTACAGAAGCTGATAATATTTGTTTTTTATATAAATTACTTCATTTAAAAGCTGCGATCTCAAGCTTCATGCCCGTGGGTCTGTTTGCCTGTTTGACTGAATTTTCGCGGAGTTATAGATCATTTTCGAACGCGTTTCAAATGGGAGTTTACTGACAGAGAGAAGGCAGAAATAGCATCATGTTAGTTTTTCTTTATTTGTCAAAAAGCAAAACACTTTATTTGTATTGTGAGTATACAGAAAAAAAATAGAAACTGAACAGGATCGATTGATGTATTACACGAAAATGAAAGATCAAAATTAACAGAGCATTTTGTGTTTATTTTTCATTGCTAAAAAAAAAAACGAGCAAAACGCGCGGGCGCGTTTTTGGTCCCCAGAGGGTTAATAGTTAAACCCTGCTACCTGGTTACAGCGCACAGTCGAAGTGGAGTGTCTCGCTCAAAGTGCCCTCTCCGCTTGGTGGTCTCCATATGCCCCATTGAAGGCCTCCGCCCTGTTCAGAAGGAGAGAAGGTATCACTGTCGAGCGTTTGTATACCGCTGAACCGTTGAACTCTGTTGTATTGTTGCAGTACCCAGCCGAAGAGGAGCGTCTCGCTCAAAGTGCTCCTCTGCTTGGTGGCCCTCCATGCCTACGTTGCAAGCCACTGCCCCTGTTGAGAAGGAAAGGGAGTAGCTGCGGCACGTGCCTCGATCGAAGCGTCTTCCTGTGGTCCAAGATTCCCTCACGTCCCGGCTAAAGGCTTCCGTTCTAACTGGTCTGGTATAAAGGACACCCATCGGGATATACTTACCTGTTTCCCCTCCTGGCCCGGTCCGCTCGCCACCTGTGTTCCTGTGCTCGTCTGAGTCTGAGGCAGCCGCTCCCTGGGTACTTACCTCTGGGGCAGCATCCGGGACTTGTTCCACTCCCGCCTATGAGTACTAACCTGGTTCCAGTCTGAACGTATAACCGCGACTTCCTCTTGAGTCCTGTAAAGGGTACTTATCCAGTGACCTTCCTAGACGGTGTGAGTTTCCCTCTGATCCCTCTCCAACGAGCTGCAGGGCCGCCACGATCGTCCTCCCCTCTACGGTCCAGGGGGGCCATCGAATTCCCTCTGGCGAGAAGAAAGAAGATTTTAATTAGGACTTTTCAAATTACTGCTTTTAACTTAATAAAGAAACTGTTACTCCTTTATTCTCTTGTCTGTCTGGTCCTTGACACGCTCCTCGAGGTGGTACCCGGTCTCCATAAGTGGGTGCAGTCTGGCTTGGCCCACCCCGACCTGTGACACGTGACATTCCGCAGTGACTTCACATGGTTTCTTCTCTCCTCATCTTTAATCCACCGTATCTTGAACCGGTGTAAAGTGGCAGCCGCCAAAAGAGCATTTTTACTGTCCAAGACAGAACCGAATCGCACTTGTATGGCCTGTAAGAAAAAGTATATGTATTTACAAATACAATTACATTTCATTTAATTCCTTCTTTATAGCCTACTGTTTCAACATCTGAATTAAATTTATTCAAGTCAAAATATTTAATGACTAAACGCATTAGGTTACACCAGGGTGCGATTTGCCCCCTCCCAATAATTGGTCACACAATGATGCAGCCAGAAATATGTTATTCTTTGCTTTTTATAATAAGCTGCGCATGGTTAACATTTATCATGCAAGTAATCTTTATAAAAAAAAATACCCCAAACTTTATGGATAAAAACATACCAAAAATACACTGTCATATATTATTTATAAGCATTATTCTGTCTTATTGGGCGGAGACAGAACGCGGAGGTTTAACGTGTCATCGAAAGATTGATCACGCAATATCATCTGACAGCGAGCCATACATTTCAGAATTTAGAGAGGGGCATTTTTTCTACAAAAATCACACCCTGTGTGACACTAACAAAAGTATCTTTAAGGTTTAGAATTAGTAAAAAACTAACTTAAATGTACAGTATCCACTTTTTAGAGTATAGACTTACCTTTACAATCGCATCTGGCAGACCAGATGTCATCGCAGAAAGCCCACTCTGAAGTGCCAAAGTTTTGGACATGAGAACTTCTAGTGTTGGTAAGATGGTGCCATAATAGCAGTGATCTTCACCTTGTAAGATATCCAAGGCAGTGGCGAGGGGCTTCAGTATTGCGCAAAATTCCTTAAGGAAATGATACTCCTTTTCTGTGATGCATTTAATCCCCATTTGGTTGCAAAGGGTGTTTAAATCTGTAAGTGCGATCTGAGATATTCGTGATAGTGCATCATGGAATGAATTCCATCTCGTTGCGGTGGGGACAACAAGTTTTCTTTTTATAACATCTTCAACCAGCTCCGAGGCCACTGTTGAGCGGCTGGCTTTAGTCCACAAACCTGAGCATTTGCCGATGACACTTCTGTATATAGTTTTGGATTCACTTTTGGTTGTTAGCCATTTTTCTACATCATTACGCGACACTAAATTAAGCGTGTGGGAAGCACAGCTCAGGTGAGGGGGAAGATTAAACTGTCCATCTGACTCAGAGGAGAGAGCCTGGCCGACATCTGTGAATGTCACTTCATCATCATCCAATTCGTCTTCAGAATCAGATTCTGTATCCTCAGCAGGCTTATACATTCTGAAAGCTTTAAGGAAATTTGACCCATTGTCCGTTACAGTCGCTGTGATTTTAAATGACAGTCCAAATGCTGAATGCACTTGCTCTATTTCACTTGCAATCACATCGTATGTGTGCCTTCCTTTTATTCTTTTACAGGCTAAGGCAGCTTTTTCACGGCTGAAATTCACAGGATTGATCCAATGGGCTGTCATTCCAAGGAAGCTTTTATTATTACAAGTCCATATGTCTGCGGTTGTGGAGACATGTTCCAAACGCTCAAATGTTTTTGTAAGTTCATACTCCATATCCGCATAGCATTTATCTAGATACCTTGCAAATGTTTTTCGGTCCTGCAAGGGTACAGACCTGTCCGTCACGGGTATCATCGTAAGCAAGTCTCTAAATGACTGCGATTCCACAGTCGACAAGGGCAGCATTTCCTCCACCACATACAGAGCTGAGCACCACGGTCAGAGCTGATAGTCATGGCAGGAGGTCGGTCCGGTGCGGTAGTCGCTCTGCTACTTTATACACTACTTCTGAAGTTTATACAACCGACAAACATTAATCCATTTAAACAATCTCTTAACAACAAATATGCAAATATTATTCACAACAACGACGAACCAATTTCCCATGGGATTTATCGGTATAAACAAACAAACAAGATCCACTGCATTTTCGGATACGGGGAGTACACCTTGGCCATCCTTTTTAAAACCCCAAATCGATACAACCGCAGGGTGAAAAGGATAAAAACAACATGTAAACAACAAACTGTCACGGATTGGCCAGGTTCATCCACCACAATCACTCAGCGATCACAGTCACCTGAATATTAATTAGTCACACCTGCACCCCTTCAATCACCACTGCTTTATAAGCACACCTCACGCACTCCTCATTGTCCGGGCTCGTTTATCCGAAGCGGACTCATAGTGCTTCTCTCTGCGAGTTTCACTACTAAACTTACCTGTGTTTACTTACCAGTTCTCTACGACGATTCCAGTCTGTTCAGATCTCATCTCGAGTGGTGTTCAAGCCGTAAGCCTGTCTGTCCCATCAAGTGGTGCGTGAGTGTGTGCTGTCACCTGTCATCCTCTTCATACAAAGGTCTTCTCCACTCAGAAGTCTCATCCCGCCGTTCCTGCAAAAGATACAGCGATCATTCATTCACGAATTACATTCAAGAACTCTGCACTTCTGAACTCTGATACTCACCAAAATTCTGCACGTTGAATCTTCTTGGCACTCAGCTGTTTAAATAAACATTACATACTACTTACCTTGTTGTCCGTCTGCTTCCGTAACACAAACCAGCCAGGCTGTGATAATAGCCATTTGTTTGCTTCTGTCGGGGACATTCATCAGTGTCCTGGTCCGACCACAAATGGAGCAAGTATCTCTGACCTTTCTACACGCAACTCTACCTCAGCTCAGGTATGTAGTAACGTTACTACTGTTAGAGATTACTTAAGCCCCAAATTTATACGGCAAACTTACTTTCCCCGATGTGCACTCTCCCCGAGCACCATGGAGGATCCTGAGGATATTCTGCGGCATCCTACTAACAGCTTGACGCACCCTGGGGAGAGCGGTTCTGGCGGGCATCTGCGGTTGACCGCGGGGAAAGCCCGGGGAGAGCCACCCTCACCACAGGAGGCCTCTTCTGTCGTGGTTGACATTGAATGCAGCGCTACTCTCTTCCAGCATTCCAACTCTGGCCGTCTGAGCACGCCGGATGACGTGGCTGCCGTCCGGTTTCCGATGGAGGTTTGTCCACCGTTTAACTCACCGGCGGTAAAGCCATCACCACCGGGGAGACTTGCAGTGATGAGTGCATCTCCAGCCCTTCCCAGGAGCAAAACCGGCGGTGACTATACGTTCGTGAGTACATTTGATGTCCAGTCGAGTGACGGGCACCGCAGGGATTCATCGGACAATCATGTGTACTAGAGGAACAGGTGTGGGGAAGTTAACAGAGCCATCCGTAAGAACCGGAAGTGGAAAGTCTTTCCAACTGTGAACAATTCGAGGATAATTTGGGATCCGAAAGCTAAGCCAAAGGGCATGTTAGGCGGCCACCAAAACATACGGAGCTTAAAGTCTAAAAGTGATCAAATAAATCATATATTACTAGAGTCTAATTTAGACTTCCTCTGTTTAACGGAAACTTGGCTTCATAAGAACTCTCCATCCGCTGCTCTAATAGTTCCGGGTTATGATATTTACCGGAGGGACCGAACTGATGCTAAAGGGGGTGGAGTTATGATATATGTAAAAAACACCATCCATTGCAATGAGATTCAATTGCAAAATCCAAGTGATCTAGAATGTGTTGCCTTGAATATGATTATTTCGCCTCAGATGTCCTACACCATTGTAGTCATTTATCGACCACCTTCCTCAAACATTAGTTTCTATAAAAAACTTAAGACAGTATTATGTCAACTTGATTTTAAGAAAGAAATAATCATAATGGGTGACTTCAATTTAAACTGGGAAGATAAGTCCTCAAGAATGAAGCTAAAGCAAATTTTTGATGGTTTTAATTTGGTTCAATTGGTTAAAGGTCCAACAAGAATAACAAACAGTACCAGTACCCAAATTGACCTTATATTTAGTAATAGACCGGAAAGAATCATAAAATCATTCAATTTGATAACTGGGCTATCAGATCATCATATGGTGCTTATATCAAGAAAACTCACTTGCAGGCGGGTTATGAACGCTGGCAATAAGGAATTTTTGGGCATCCCGAAAAATAAACAAGATGACTTTAAGGCAGCCATAAAAAATATAAAAATGGGATGAGCTACTTCCTGTAAATGATTTAGAAATGACCAGTCAAATCTTTACAGAAAAATTGCAATCTACAATTCATGAATTTTCAATTAGAATTAAATGTAAAAACAAGAAACAGAGTCTTCCTTGGATGACCGAGAAAGTTCTAAAATTAATGAAGGAGCGGGACAACGCTTTAAAAATAGCCACAAAATCAAAGATGTCCCTTGATAGGTATAACTTCGTTAGGCTAAGAAACACAGTGACTAGAGAATTGAGAAAAGCTAAGGCGGACTTTTTCATTATAATTGCTGAAAATTCAAATGGAAACTCAAAAGCCATATGGAGTCAGATTCAAAAATTAACCGGTCAAAACATTAGTATAACTAAGCCAATTGTACTAAAAGCTAATGACACAATCTTGGAGAGCCCGACTGATGTGGCACAGGCCCTCAATCAATACTTTGTTGAGTCAGTTGATACTATTGCCCAATGTTTTGTTGTACAACAAAATAATGCACATATAACCAATAATAGAGAGTCAGCATTAACACTAAAATCAGTATCAGAGGATGAGGTTGTAAAAGTAGTCACATCTATCAAATCCTCAAGGGCAAAGGATGTCTATGGTATGGATACAGTTATGCTGAAAGAGATTAATTCTTCAATTGTTACTCCACTAACACACATAATCAATATTTCACTGGCTCAAGGAAGATTTCCTGATTCATGGAAGCCTGCTGTTGTGGCCCCTATATTTAAAGGCGGTGATCCTCTACTAACTTCCAATTACAGGCCCATCAGTGTTGTACCTATAGTATCGAAAGTATTTGAAAAACTGATTAACAAACAAATCATTGATTATTTCAATAATAGCTCCTTTCCATTGCACCCAATGCAATTTAGGGCTAATTACTCGACAGAAACAGCTACATGTTACTTCATAGAAAAAGTTAAGGCATCACTGGATACAGGCGGGGTAGTAGGGGCTGTGTTCCTTGACTTAAAAAAAGCATTTGATACGGTTAATCATAACATCCTATTGTACAAATTATTGAATTTCAATTTTTCTTCAGAGTTGGTCAATCTTATCAAATCTTATCTCTCACTCCGCTCTCAACATGTTAAAATTGGTAACTATAAATCTAACCCCCTATGTCTTTCAACCGGGGTGCCGCAGGGCTCCATACTTGGTCCAACCCTTTTTAGTATATATATTAATGATTTACCCTTTGTATGTGAAAATTGTGATATTTTAATGTATGCTGATGATACAGTTATTTTTACTCATGGTAAGACTGCTGCAGAGGTTGCAATTAAGCTAACAGATGAATTAGTGAAGGTTACATCCTGGCTTAATCACTGTTGTTTACAACTGAATGTTTCAAAAACAGTTTGTATGTTTTTATCCAAAAGCTCTCGCATAGACACAGAACAAGACATTACCATTTCAGGACACAGACTAAAAGTTGTCTCAGAATACAAGTATTTAGGACTACATTTAGACTCACATCTTGCCTTTAAAACTCATATAAAGAGGGTCTGTAATAAAGTAAAGTTCAGTTTGGCTAATTTTAGGTATATCAGAAACCTCTTATCAACTGAGGCAGCTAAGGTATATATCCACTCATTGGTTCTCTCCCACATCACTTACTGTTTGATAAGTTGGTCCAATGCACACTCTACAGCCTTAAAACCACTGAAATCATTATATAAACAAGCACTTAAAATTCTAGACAAAAAGCCAATTCATTATCATCATTGTCATATTTTAAAGAAGTATAAATTGCTTAGTTGGGAAAACCTCATAAAATACAGAAATGTCTGTTTAGTTTATAAGATCATGCACAGGTCAGCTCCTCCGCCTTTATTTGGCCTTATCAATTTTAAATCGAATGTAAACCGAGTTACAAGAGGTGCAGCTAGGAGGGACTGCACAATACCATTCAAAAAAAACTGCATTTAGTCAGGCCGTCTTTTCATTTACAGCATCACATCAATGGAACTCAGTACCACCATTAATTAGAGAGTCTCCATCCTATTACTCATTTAAGATTAATGTTAAGAAATGGCTTATTGAAAATCAACACTGTCAACATTGACGCTGGTCCTATCCACTAACAATAACAGTATCATCTACTATCATTTATTTTTAGATCTTATTTGTTTATCTTGTTTACTCGATTGGTTGTGATTTTACACAGTCTAATTTTTTTTATCTTTTGTTTATTGTATAATGAATTTTATTGTATTACAACAGTTTTATTTTAGGATGCCTAATTTGATTTGATTTGATTGATTCAACTTTATTGTCATTACACAAGTACAGGTACAAGGCAACGAAATGCAATTTAGGACCTATGCAATTAATAACATCTGGCAAGGGGACTGCCGATGAAAACTAGCCTGTGGCTAACTCGGGTACTCTTACATTTTTTCTGAATGTTGATTAGTGTACATTGTCCCTTTTCAAATAAACAAAATAAATAAAATACGCTGCTACAGCTCTCTTCACCTGTCCAGAAGTTACCTTCCCTCCCGATCTTGAACAAAAATCCAGTCTAGCTTGTTTAGAAGAGGTTGCACCGCTCTCGTCTCGGGCGTGGGTAACGTTAACGTTATCCTCCTTGGCGACGAGTTTTGTCGTAGAATGCACTCTGTTCAAGGGCTTCAACAAATTGCTTGTCGAGTTAATAGCGGTAGAAAGTTCTTTAGAAATTGCGCACAGTTTGCATTTAACGGTTATATTTTTGTTTTTACGATCACAAAACTCAAAATAATGTTTATATTTCCACTTGAAGAAACAACCACCACACTTGTCGTCTCCGTCCATTTTAACAGCACGAGTTCTCCGCTAATTCATTAAAGTGCATGCTCAATAACTGACGCAGCCGCCCCAAAACGTGATTAGAAATGCATTCTAATTTATTTTCTTTAATGTTTTTCTTACCAATACATTTGTAACGCAAGTAACTTAATTTTATTGACATCAGTAACTGTAATCAAATTACATTTATTTTAAATGTAATGAGTTACATTACTGCGTTGTCACGAAAAGTAATTAGAATACAAAGTTACGCGTTATACCCAACTCTGCTCATAATACACTAAAACACAACATAAATTCACAAAATAAATAAATTTGATTAGCTTAATGTGATCCAAATCTTTAGAATCCATACGTTGCAAGAAACAGATCCAAATGCAGCCCTTTATCCAGTGATCTTCATCTCCATTTCTCAGAAAAGACCAACGTCAAATCCCGCGCTCGTGGTGAATTCAAATTCAAAGATTGCGGCCAAAGCGTTACGACATGTTTTACGGCAGTGATATCAAACGCTCATTGGCTCTCGCATGCTTCTTCACAGATTGCGACATGCCGTGTTTAAGGTGTACCTCGTTTGAAATGGAGAAGAGCGCGCGCCTTCACAGAGTGAACAGCGAACCGAAACCGGTTAAATTCCATAACCGGTAAAAAATAAATAACTTAAATTCTGCTCTGTAACGTTACCTCAAACAAAACTATTATAACGTTACTGCCAGAGAGGACTGCGACACATCGTCATGTGAACGACTTTTGGTACCGGTTTTGACATTTTCTCAATAAATAAATGATTGTGATTGTCTGTCTGTTGTTTTAATTGTAGTTACGTAGTTTTAAGAAATGGTTAGGTTTAGGGGTAGGGGTAGTTGCTCAAACTATCTTTTAATGCTACATTGTTAATAAAACTGCCATTTCCCTACACATCTGTCCATTACGTTTTATCCTTTTAATATTATCCATAAAATGGGTATGTTTAGATGTGGAGTTAGGGTTAAGGGATCTTACATTTATAATCTATTAAATGGTAAAAGGGAAATTATACAGATATCTTTATGATATGAAATATTCGTAAATAGTTTAACGTACGTTTTTTGCTGTAAAATCATAATAATGTTATGTAACTTTATTGCTTTATTCTGAAACCAAACGGTATAAACCAATTAAATCAACAGCTGGAAAGAGCTGAGAAGGAATTCAGTACATAGCCTACACCATGAACTTTATTTTAAGTGCCTGTATATCTGAAAACTCTTTACAAAACCATAAAGCTGTTTTACAATTTCATGATATGGAGGAGTCATCAGTAGCTTTATACATTAAAAGTTGACTCTTTACCCAAAAAGAGATCAAGCTGTTTGTGAAACATTTTTTTAAACAGCTTTATGGTTTTTAACTGGCTTATACCGTTTAAGAATAAAGCAGTACAGTTAAGATCAAAGTCCATTTGTGTCCACAGTACATTGTTTGCAAAGACTTGAACTTTCATGTTCATATTCATGTCATTTCACAGTTATGCCACATTGTTCAAAGCACCAAGTCACCACTTTAGTTGAGGGGCCACACACATGATGAAGTCATTGTAAATAATGCTTAGTTAATGATGACTACTGTATTTGAATGCCAACAGAATTCGTATGTTATGTGCTGTGATTGGCCAATTTTGGGGTCTGTCTATTTACCTGCAGGCTATGAAGAAGACATGAACATGCTGGATAACTCAGATCATAATTCAGAAAACACATTGTTCATCAGTGTTTCAAAGCACCAAGTCACCACTTTAGTTGAGGGGCCACACACATGATGAAATAATTGATAAATAATGCTTAGTTAATGATGACTAGTATTTGAACGGCAACATAATTCGTATGTTATGTGCTGTGATTGGCCAATTTTGGGGTCTGCCCATTTACATGCAGGCTATGAAGAAGACATGAACATGCTTGGAAACAGTGTTAATTTCGTAAACGAAAACTATGACAAAAAATGTTCGTTGACGACCTTTTTTTCCCTGACTAAGACAAGACGATGAGAGACGACACCCACGTCACTAAACGATAACTGTGACTATATCAACACATGCATTATCGTTGACGAAAAAAGACGAGACTGAATTCTGTATTTAAATGTTTTTTAAACTTGACCAAACCACTTGTTAGAGTCAAATAAAGGAGACGACAACACATTGACCGTTTTACGAGCGTTTAGGCATATGGTTGCCAGATTTTTATAATTTAAATCCCCAGTCAGAGCTTTTTTGTTAAAAGAACACGTTTTCTACCCGGTCTTTTCAATAGTATCTGGCAACCATGCGCGCGCGCTCTCTACACTGCTTAAGTAGCGCGGATGATCTGAAAACAACACAGACGAGTAAGCTGGAGTTTAGCGATCTTCATTTGAGATTTTCTACTTAAATTAAAGTGTCATTAAGTCGGTCTGTGTTCTGCCACGAGCCGCGCTGGTTGTACGACAAAATCTACGATCAAAATGCAAGCTGATATCCAACAGTGTTTTTCATGTTGATCATATTATCCGAGCAAGAATGCAATGTTTCCTGAATATCCACACGATTTCAAATGTGACATTGATTTTATACAACAGTTCAACAAACAGAAGGGTAACATTAAGTGATGTAACCCAGTGGTTCCCAAAGTGGGGGTCACAAGATGATTTCTATAAAAAAAAAAGTGGAAAAAATATATAGGCCCCATATATTTTTGTTGCAATTAATTTAACCCTTTCGCACGTACGATCACACCGGGTAGATTTTCTGTTTGGCAAATAAATCTCAAAAGGCTATCCGCCACACTGGCGGGTGAATGTTCATACCAAAATATGACATTTTCAGCGCGCACGCGCTCTTCTGCCTCTGATGAGCAGAGAGAGAGCGAGAGAGGCCCGGCCGCGCGCGCGCACTCACTATTCAGAGCGGCTAAGCGTCAAGCTTCCCCGTACTTTTTGACAAGCGTCCTTGACAGGACGGCCAGAGCTTCTTTGCAGCTCAAGTCGGCGGCGGTGTGTGCGTACAGTTAACGCTCTATCTGTTGACGGCGCTGAGGAAAAAGCTCCCGCCACTGGAAGAATTTATCATGGGGGTCGCGGGCTAAAAAGTTTGGGAACCCCTGATGTAGCCTACTACATTTAAAACAGTATTGTCAGTAGGCTTATTGCTCTATTTTACAACGAAAGCAGAACTGCAGCACGGTGATTCATGAACGAATCTGTGGCTTTGAACGAATCGTGAGATTCAGTGATCCGTTCATAAATATAGCAACTTGCTTGCTTCATTACTGAATGAATGAATGACTCCATAAAAGTATCACTTCGTTTTTACCATCATTGCATATGTATTGAACATTGATTAATTTAAAGCATTATTTATTTCATAAAGGTACTTATAAAGGTAAAAAATGAACTGGAAAAATCGATTAAAGGGGGCAAATATTGTCCCTTAATGGAAAAGGTGTGACTGCAGTATAAGTGGAAGAGAGGGGTAGGCACTCTAAAAACCACTGAACCACTGAACTAAGGAAAATGGGTAGGCCTATGTAGAAGTGCTACTGCTAAAGAGTGCAATGTCAATACAGCCTGTTACCTTAATTTAAATTTCTCATAAGCTTAATTGAATTGGCCTAGAGAGAAAAATTATAATGACATTTTTTGTCTAAAGACTACATATAAATAGCTACCAAAATTAATGTCGGTAACTGCAGTTTGACTAAAAGTAATGACTAAAATTTGACAAAAATGCAATGACTTTTCGTCAACTAAAACTAGACTAAAACTACGAAAGACAAAATGACTAAGACCAATAAGCATTTTCGTCTGAAGATGAAGACTAAGACTAAATCAAAAATGGCTGCCAAAATTAACACTGCTTGGAAACTCAGATCATAATTCAGAAAAAAAGTTCTCACATTATTTGATATACTGTTCTAGCCTGTATGCATGCATTAGATAATGTGGATTTTTGTACATTCCTTTAATAATTCGAAGAGTAGTCTTGCATGCATGAATTAATACTTTTTTTATGCATGAATTCATGATGATTCATGCACCCTTACCGTAAAGTGTTACCAATATTGGTAATCTTACAGTTAATTCGGTCTCTAGTTCATAAACGCCAGAGGAGAACTGGCCCCCGACTGAGCCTGGGTTCTTCCAAGGTTTTTTTCTCTCCATTAGGTCACCTGATGGAGTTTTTCGGTTCCTTGCCACTGTTGCCTTTGGCTTGCTCAGTTGGGGATATTTTGGGGATATTTATTTTCATTTTATCAATCAATAAATTCCACTAGAAACAAACCTTGTTGTATTATTTTAATTTAATACTGTGAAGCTGCTTTGATACAATCTGTATTGTGAAAAGCGCTATACAAATATACTTGACTTGACTTCCTAATGATATCTCCTAAGGATACCATGTACAGTGAACAGCAACGGTCCTAGTACTGAGACTTGTGGTACGCCATACTGAACTTGTGATCGATGAGACATCTCTTCATTTACTGCTACAAACTGATAACGGTCAGATAAGTATGATTTCAGGGGTCTGAGGTGTTTTTGGGGTCCTTGAGATGTTCTGACATGCCCTGACATTTGTGCTTTTTTCAGTTGCTTATAAACATATTAGGCAAGGCAAGGCAAGTTTATTTATATAGCACATTTCATACACAATGGCAATTCAAAGTGCTGTACATAGAAGAAATTAAAATAATAAAAAATTTAAAACAGTTAAAAAAAAAAAAAAAAATACAGTACAGTACAGTCGGACGAACAGCGACACAGTGCTCATTCAGTAAATGCATAGCTAAACAGATGTGTTTTGAGTCTGGATTTGAATGTGATTACAGTAGGAGCACATCTGATCTCTTCTGGAAGCTGGTTCCAGCTGCGGCTGGCATAATAACTAAAAGCAGATTTACCATGTTTAGAGTGAACCCTTGGTATTTCTAGCTGATATGATCCTAATGATCTGAGTGATCTGTTGGGCTTATATTCAGAGAGCATATCTGTAATGTATTGAGGTCCTAGGCCATTGAATGATTTATATACCAGTAATAATACTTTAAAATCAATCCTAAATCTAACTGGGAGCCAGTGTAAAGACCTGAGGACTGTTGTGATATGTTAATATTTTATGGTTTTGCTCAGAATCCTGGCGGCAGTGTTCTGTATGAGCTGACACTGTCTTATGGTCTTTTTGGGAAGGCCAGTGAGGAGTCCATTACAGTAATCCACCCTGCTGGGGATGAAAGTGTGCACAAGTTTCTCTAAGTCTTGTCTGGAAACAAAGCATCTAATTCTTGCAATATTTTTCAGATGATAGTATGCTGATTTAGTTATTGCTTTGACATGACTACTGAAACTAAGGTCTGGCTCTAGTGTCACACCAAGATTCCTGACTTGATTTTTAGTTGTTTGACCCCTAGAGTGAAGGTATGCATTCACCTTGAGAACTTCATCTTTGTTTCCAAACGCAATGACTTCAGTTTTGTCTTTGTTTAACTGAAGAAAGTTTTGACACATCCAACTGTTGACTTCATCAATGCATTGGCACAGTGAGTCAATGGGGCTGTAATCGTTAGGCGATAGGGCTAAGTAGATCTGTGTGTCGTCTGCATAGCTGTGGTAAGAGATTTGGTTCTTTCTCATTAATTGGCTCATTGGGAGCATATACAGGTTGAACAGGAGTGGCGCAAGAATTGAGCCTTGAGGGACTCCGCATGTCATGGATGTCCACTCTGACTTATGGTCTCTGTTGATTTAAAAATCTTGCTTTCCCCTGTTATTTCATTTCATGGAAACAGACACCAGTGAATTTGCCAAGAGGTCTCTTATTTATTTAATTATATAAGACATAGGAGAGAAGAGGCAGTGGACCAATACAAAAGTCCTCAATCTAGATTCTCACCATCTTCTCTGCCTTTTGGACAAAGGGCTCAGTTCTTATATAGTGACCAGGAAAAAAAACTACATCACTATAGCAACACATACATTCAGCAGAGGAACATATGGTTTCCATTAATGTTGGAATGTATACCCTTCAGCAGAGGAACATATGGTTTCCATTAATGTTGGAATGTATACCCTTATGCTATGTTAAACACTGCATATACATTTCAGTACAGCACACAAAGTCCCCCAAAGTCTCTCTCCCCACATCTTCACAAAATACATTACTCAAATGATTATGAATGTATATAAAAAGTACAAAAGAGATACATAGTACTACTGATTATGAATATTAATAAAAAAGTAACAATAATACTAAAAACAACAGTAAATGATGAAATTTGAGTCTTCAGTCCCTCCACTGGAACTACGGCCGTCAGTTCCACCATCATTCCCAGGTGGCCAACCTATAGAAGTGATAGTGAGGAGGAAAAGCAGACCAAGAAATAGATATAAAGAATAGAAGACTAGAAACAGAAAACAAAACAAAACAAAAAGTAAAGAACAAAGAACCCCAACCCATGTTATGTTCCCGCATACTATGTGTCATTTAACATCTATGTGTATGTATTTAAAAATGAACCCCAATCATCTAAGGAAAGAAAAAGTAATAAGTCTTCTGCCAGTGCCTTGACTCGTTAATTACTTAACTCCTCAAGTTCCTGGCCAAGACAACAAACTAAAATAAACGTTGATGTTAAAGGATCCTATACCTTGGGGTAGAAAATCAGTAAGCGGGTGTTCATTGTTTGTGAGGTTGTGTTTTGTATGTAGTGTCGAATGTGTAAAATCTTTTTTTTTTCACACAGAATTTCCCATTCTTGGTTCTATCAATATGTCTCGTATTGAGAATAACTTACAACCATCTCTAATCAATGTCAATGGACTTGATTCCTGAAATGGAAGCAGAGAAATAATTAAACATCACTTCTTTATTCCCAATCTTTAAAGCTAATGGATGAACAGTGCTCAATATCAGGCCATAAGCCGTCATTATCATTTTGTGTCATGGGGGTCGGTACATTCTGTCATGGGATGGCAGGAATGAACCCAAAAGCAGACGGTATGCAGACACTAAAGGTTTATTATGACAAAAAACAGAAAACAAAACCCACGAGGGGGCAAAACAGGACTGAGGAGAGGTAACTTAGACTAAGATAAGATAATAAACAAAGACTAGATTATGACTTGACTAAGACAGAAAACAAACTCACAATACTGATAAACAGGTCTTTTGACAAAGTACTCACAGGGTATAACAAGCAATGTATCACACACTAAGTTAGACAATGTACCGACACAGGACAGAAAACATGAGGGGATTAAATAGGGAGAAACTAATGAGGGAAACGGGTGACACAGGTGAAGCAATAATGACAAAACGAGGATAACAAGGGGGCGGGACTAGGTGACGAGACAACACAAGCACATGGCCCAAACAAATGGCCATGTGCCTGCACATAAAACATGGGCCTGTCATGATCCTGCCTCAAGACCAGGGAAAATCAGAGACAGGAAGGCAGGATCATGACAATTTTGTTCATTCACTAAGCAAGGTTTAACTTGTGACCAATGATACCATCTATCTGTTCCTACACACTTCCCTTTAAGGCAAACACTTGTATCGGTTGTTAAGAGTATCTCATATGGTCCCTCCCATCTAGGTTCTAAACCTTTCCTAGCAATGCGTTTAACCCTAACAAAACTGCCTAACTCAGGAATGTGTGGAATGTCAGTAGTGGTATGTTTTTCATCCCATTGCTTTTGAGCTTCTCGCACTTTCTTATTATTGTCTTTGGTAGCTTTGTCCAGCATTGTTAGATAGCGTCGTAACTTCTCTTGGAACAAAGTAGAATCTCCTCCTGTTCCCGCAGGTGGCGGAGCATCAGGAGGTAGGACCATTGCTCTTCCAGTCATCAGTTCAAAAGGAGTTAGTCCTGTTACTCTGTTTGGAGTTGCTCTCAAGTTCCACAGAATAGCAGGTAATAACTTATGCCAACCTTGGCCAGTTTGCAGAATGGCTTTGTAAGAGCGGTTTTCAACGATCTGTTCATTCGTTCTACCATGCCTGAGCTTTCCGGCCTGTACGGAATGTGAAACTTCTGTTTGATCCCCATCAATTTCATTGCTTCCTTCATCAGTTTTCCCGTGAAGTGAGTTCCATTGTCAGAATCAATTTCATATGGAAGACCCCAGCGTGGAAAAACTTCTTCCACCATTACTCGTGCTGCCGCTTCAGCAGTGCAAGTTCTCGTAGGGAATGCTTCCACCCACCTAGTAAATCTGTCCATGATTACTAGAATGTATTGGTACCCTCCACTGGGTGATAAAGGTCCTGTGAAATCGATTTGGAGGTGTGTCCATGGACCTGTTGGTCTGGGTGCATGTGACATTTGCACCTTTACAGATTTTCCCACATTTGCTTTCATGCAAATTAAGCATCTCCTACAGTAGTCATCAATGTCTCTCATCATTCGTGGCCACCACCACGTCTCGCTGATTTGAGCTTTCATTGCTTTTGCTCCAGCATGCACTTTTCCATGATACAACTGCATTAGTTCTCTTCTTGTTCCAATCGGCATCACCACTTGTCCGGTTGGAATTCTCTAGATACCTTGATCATCCTCTTTCGCTCCCGCTTTTATCCATTGTTCTTTCTCTTCGTCTGTCTCTGTTTGATATAACAGAAGATGGCGCTCAGGATTATCTTTGCTGTTTTCCTGTACCATGGTAACAGGAGTAAGAGGTAGTAAAGCTGCTTCTCTAGCTGCTGCATCTGCTGCCGCGTTTCCTTGACTTTCTTTGGACTTGTCAGATTGATGTGATTTTACTTTAATCACGGCTGCTTCTCTGGGTAAGTGACATGCTGCAATCAAGCGACAAATTATGGAAGCGTGTTGTATTTCGCTCCCACTACTAGTGATAAGTCCACGCCTTTTCCACAGAGCAAGGTAGTCATGGACCACGCCAAAAGCATAACGACTATCTGTGTAGATGTTGACTCGATCTCCTTCTGATAGTTCAAAGGCTTCCGTAAGTGCTATAAGCTCAGCTACTGGTGCTGAAAATTGCCCTGGAAGAGCTCCTTTCTTCACAACAGTTCCATCAGCTTCCACTACAGCCCATCCAGTATGTCGTTTTCCATCAACGTAATAACTGGATCCATCAACCCATAACTCCTTATCTGGATTTTCAAGAGGGATTGGATTAACAGATTAACCTCTTCTACTTGTTTTTCACACTCGTGTGGTGTTCCCTCATGTGGTTCCAACATCATTGTTGCAGGGTTAAGGGATGTGTCTCTGATTATTTCCACTCTCAAATCCTTGTTCAACAAAGTTGCTTCCCATTTTGCTCTTCTCGCGTCAGTTATGGTCTTTATGTTTGTGTTGTTCAACAACGTCACTATACTGTGTGGAGTATGAAGTATGATGGTTTGTGCTCCTATCAGATTTTCCACAGCATCCACTGCCCATGTGGCACCATCGAGAGCTTGTATACATCGTGGTTGACCAATCATGGTGACAGGAATCTTTGTGGAAAAGTATCCAACAGGTCTGTATCGATCACCTGGTTTTTGACACAGTACTGCTGAGTAGGTCTCATTTCCCACTCTGGTCCACAAATGGAATGGCAATCGTCAATCAGGAAGTCCCAAGGCTGGGGCTGATGTCAGTTTCTCTTTCATAGACGTAAATGCTTCCTCAGCTTCTGGTGTCCATGTTATCTGCTCCACTCCAGGCTTTCCTCCCATGTACAAGTCGATGAGAGGACTAGTGATGCTGGCAAAATCAGGTATATACTGGCGACAGTAATTGAAAAGTCCCATCACCTTCCGTATTCCTGTAACTTTTGGAGGTCTTGGAAGTTGCCGTAATGCCTCTACACGCTCTGCTGTCATTCTCCTTCCCTCGACAGATATTTCTTGGCCCAAGTAGATAACCTTGGTTTTGGCCAACTGTGCTTTGTCAGGGTTGACTTTGAATCCTCCTTTCTTGAGGGATTGTGGGACAACATTTAGAGCAAATATATGACTTTTTTCATCTGGACTTGCAATCAACAAGTCATCCACGTATTGGAGGCAAACACTTCCTGAACTCTCAATTTCAGCTTTTCGCTCTGTTAAGAACTGAACCAAAGTTCTATGGAATACCACAGGAGATAGATTAAGCCCTTGTGGAAGTCTGTTCCAGACAAACATGTTTTGCCCCCACTGTGAAGGCCAATTTCTCTTGAGATTTTTCATCAATAGGTATAGACCAGAAAGCCGACAGTACATCTAGTACCGTAAATATTCTTGCATTTCCTGGAATATCGTTCAGAATGGTGGCAGGATTGGCCACAATAGGATGTGGTTTTGGTGTTACACTGTTAAGTCTTGTGTAATCAATGGTTAATCTCCATGAGTTATCCGATTTCTTGACAGGCCATACAGGACTATTAGTGGTTGATGAAGTTTGTCTGATGATCCCTTCAGCTTCCAAGTCTGCCACTATCTCTTCCACAGCTTGTCTTGCTTCAGGTCGGATAGGGTATTGTTTATGAGGGGCATGTATCGGTCCCTCAATAACAACAGGGTCAATGTTGGCTTTACCGCAATCCAATTTGTGTTTAGCCCAAACGTCTGGATATAAACTACACAGAAGTCCCCACACACCGTCTTTTCCCCAATCTCTGATAATTGGTTTTGCTGTACCAACAGACGTTAGATTACATGTGCGATCTTCGTGTGGTATTATCCCAGCTGTTGCAGCGATTTGACGACTGTCGGTAAATATGATCATGTTCAACAATGGAAGAATGTCCATGCCAATAAGGCTTCCTTGTGAATTCGGCCCTACCCAGAAAGATGTCCATAAGACTTCATCTTCATGTATTTGCAAAGGAACTTGTATACTTTTGCGAAATTGAGTGATACCTCCTCCAACTCCTTCAACTTCCATAGTTTCATCTGTTGTAGGTAGGTTCAGATCTGTTATCGAAATCGCTGCTCCTGTGTCAACTAAAAATGTCACATGGGTGGCCCCCTATTAATGCATTAACGAAAAGGCGATTGTCTCTTTTCTTACTAATACAGGGGGCCGCTACTTCCTATTGCGGATGCATAATTTCCTCAATGAGCTGACGGACTTGAGCTTCAGTAAACATTTTCCCTTGAGAGGTTTCTTTTTTTTTTTTCGCACTGACTTGTTTAAATGATGAACCTTGACCTTCTGCTCCACCTCCTTTAGCCCAACAATCTTTTATTGAATGGCCACGCTTTCCACAGTTGGTGCAGAAAATCATCCTCTTCTTTGTGTCCATGTTGTATTGAGCTGTTGCCACTCCTCTTCGATTTGGCTTGTCTCCTTCTTCATTGTTTGATCTCGTAGCCATCTCTAAGCGGCCAGCCCATTGCATAATTTGGTCAAAGGTCTCACCTGGATTGACTCCAAGTGATAAGGCTTGTTGGTATTTTGTACTAAAGCCATCCAGTAGTGTGTCAGTGAACTGTAAATCATCTCTGTCAGGTTGTTTCTTAGCACAGAGAGCCCATCTCTCGTAAGCATTCCACTTACGCAGAGCATATTCATCTGGAGATTCATCATCCTTTTGCTTAATCAATGTCACTAATGTGAAAGGAATTTTTCCGCTGCCCAAGATTTCTTGGATTTCTTTTTGAAACACATCTAATGCTTGCCAAAGACCCAGGGGTCGCCCCTGGTCATCAACCCACAAATTTATCCATTGGGCTGTGGTTATCGAAGCTGGCAAGCGTTCCCATCTGTCTCTTGGGATTTTAGCTTTCACAATGGTGTGTATATCTTTTAATGCCATTTGATGCGCTTCAACCAGAGAATCTAATTCTCGCCAAAACTCTGTGTTTGGATCTTGTCTCTTCAGAGGAGGCAAGGCTGTGTGAATGGCTTGACGTTCTCCTGGTGTGAATGGTCTCTCTTCTGTCATCATTTCAGATTTTAAGTCTTCCCTTTTAACAACAGGTGAAGAAAATTCAGGACCGATCTTGTCAACTGTGATCATGTCGTCATCTCTTGTCTCATCACCCCAGTCAGATCCATAATTACGAGCTGGTGTACATCGCAACATGTCTCTGTTTGGCTGGGCTGATTTAGATCTTGTTATTATTGGAGCTGCTTGTGCAGATGCAATGTACATCTTATCAACTGGACCTCCATTTGATCTCGACGCTTGAGGCTGTGTCAGAGGTTTAGATGAACTTGTATATTGTTCAGGCAAAGTTGGATAGATTGGTTTGTAAGGAGGAGGCGTTACTGTGGTTGCGGATTTTACTGGTGGTTGTGAATATTTTCTTTCCGCTTCAGTTATTATACTTGTCCAATCTGGATCAAACGAATCATCATTGGTTGTATTTTCTCCATCTGAACATTTAATAGACATGATTTTGTTCAACTTGTTAAATGCTTCAATTTGAGGCTTCATTGCTTCAGCAAGTGGAACTGGACCACCATTTATATCGCAACAAATTCCACCCTGTTTGACAATCCAATGAGCGGCTAGTATTGGGAATGCTTTTGATTTTATCTTGTCTTTTTGTGACTTGAACCAACTTAACTGCGCATCCATAGTTGCATTGATATCCAGTCCTTTTTTAAAAAGCTTAGCTTGTTTCTTGTTCTTTCTTTCAAGGTACCAAGTTGAAATTGTTCTGCTGTTACAGTCACTTTCTGCCATCTTGTAAAGTTACGTTGTGCTGCTCAGAACAGCAGGGATGTGTGTGTGTGTGTGTGTGTGTGTGTGTGTGTGTGTGTTTGAGTTCTCAGAACTGCCTTGCTTCTCTCTCCCTCTCTTTCCAAACTACAGTATATGTGTGTGCGCTCAGAACTGCAAGCCTATGTATGTGTGTGTATGCATATGTGCATGTATGTGTGTGTGTCAGAGGCTGCCCTTCTTCTCTCTCTCTTTCTCCCTTCTCCAAACTACAATGTATGTGTGAAGGTACAGGAGAAAATTCTAAAGGGAGGGGCTGCCTCACTCTCTTTCCCTCTCTTTCACTTCACATAACAAAAGAAAATTTTAGAGAAAAGTTAACTTAAATGTTTTTCAGTACTTTTTTTGTTTAGTTTCCAGTTAACTCAAAACTTTTTCTTTCTTTTTTAAATATTCGTGGATTTTATCTCAAATTAATTTCTTGGTTTCTTTTTCCTTTTTTTTCTTCCTTTAAGCTACTCGGATCAGTATCCTCAAATATTTGAACAGCTTTACGGTCAAAATTGAAAGGACGCGATCCTAACTAGTTTACTTGTATTACTCCAGCGTATTACAGTGTTTTAGAGTTTTTTCCTGCCATCGTTTTAAACAGACTCGCCACACTTAACCGCTCATGTCAATCAAGCATTGCTTGTGTTTCACCTCCTCGCCTCCTCCTGAGTACGAATCTTCCGTGCTGGGTATACTTTGGGGATTATTCTGCCTTCGTTTTTACAGTCCCGCCATATCCCCTCACACCAAACGGTGCCAAACCAAGCAAATTTCTAGTTTAACCATCTTACAGCTAATTCTCCCAAATTTTTGACTAGATGGTCTTTTTTCTAAAAAAGATCCATCTCAATCCCAGCATATTAAATAATTTTAGAGGTTTACTTTTCAGAGAACTTAAATAAGCCAAACTAAATTGAATTATTTTTATTTTTATTATACTATGTCTTATATTCATTGGCAAAACCACAGGTTCCTTAAACAACACGGTTCTTTTTAGCAGTTACAGTCATTGTCTCTAATCATCAGGCAGACTTAGAATATAATGGAAAATGTCTTACCTTAATGACTTAGACCAATGCCTGGATATGCAATCCTGTTCTTCGTGACGCCAAATTGTTGATTTAAAAATCTTGCTTTCCCCTGTTATTTCATTTCATGGAAACAGACACCAGTGATTTTGCCAAGATATCTCTTATTTATTTAATTATATAAGACATAGGAGAGAAGAAGCAGTGGACCAATACAAAAGTCCTCAATCTAGGTTCTCATCATCTTCTCTGCCTTTTGGACAAAGGGATCAGTTCTTATATGGTGACCAGGAAAAAAAAAAACTACATCACTATAGCAACACATACATTCAGCAGAGGAACATATGGTTTCCATTAATGTTGGAATGTATACCCTTATGCTATGTTAAACACTGCATATACATTTCAGTCCAGCACACAAAGTCCCCCAAAGTCTCTCTCCCCACATCTTCACAAAATACATTACTCAAATGATTATGAATGTATAAAAAAAAGTATAAAAGAGATACATAGTACTACTGATTATGAAAATTAATAAAAAAGTAACAATAATACTAAAAACAACAGTAAATGATGAAATTTGAGTCTTCAGTCTCCTATATTCACATGATAACCTCTCCCATCTAAGTATGCCCTGAACCATTTTAGGACTATCCCAGAAAGCCCCACCCAGTTTTCCAGCCTGTCCAGAAGCATGTTATGATCGACAGTGTCAAATGCAACACTGAGGTCGAGTAGTACCAGCACTGATAATTTGCCTGAATCAGTATTTAAGCGAATATCGTTTATTATCTTTATGAGCGCTGTCTCTGTGCTGTGGTGCGGTCGGAAACCAGATTGAAAATGGTCAAAGTATCCGTTCGAGCATAAGAATTTGTTCAGCTGATTGAAGACAACTTTTTCAATGATCTTGCCTATGAAAGGAAGATTTGAGATAGGTCTATAGTTGCCTAAGTCAAGTCACCTTTATTTATATAGCGCTTTTTACAATACAGATTGTATCAAAGCAGCTTCACATTGATAACATGAAATTAATACAACAGTTTATTTCTAGAAGAATATTGCATCATCGTCCACCCATAAGAAGGCAGATCAATAGTATTGTTGAATATTAAATGTCCCCAACTAAGCAAGCCAAAAGCCAAGGCAACAGTGGCAAGGAACCAAAACTCCATCAGGTGACAGAATGGAGAAAAAAACCTTGGGAGAACCCAGGCTCAGTCGGGGGCCAGTTCTCCTCTGGCCAACGATCGAACAGTGTATGATTATGATCCAGGCAGCGTTACAGGTCAGAAGTCAAATTGATCGTGTCGATGAGGCCTTTACAGGGCATGATGAGTCTGGTACTTCAGGATGCGTCATGGTGAGGTCCAGGTCCAGATCCACCATCTGATCTGGATCCGGCCGAGGTCCACCTCACTTCAGGAAACGGAGAGTCTTGTTGACACTTTAGGACTGCGTTGTCATCGCGTCCAGGCGCTGGTCCCTCATTATATCTGGATAAGGCCTGGATCCGACGGACTGCGGTAAACCTCAGTATAAACAGAGAGACTAATAATTAGCGTAGATGCCATTCTTCTTCTGATGTAACTAGTACATCAGGATTTATGGGAAGTGTTCCCGGTTCCAGCTGGCCTAATCTATGCAGCCTAATATGGAATTATAAAAGTCTATAATGTGTTATGTGTATGCTAGGTCAAAGAGATGTGTTTTTAGTCTAGCTTTGAACTGACAGAGTGTGTCTGCTTCCCGGACAATGATAGGAAGATTGTTCCAAAGTTTTGGTGCTAAATAGGAAAAGGATCTACCGCCAGCAGTCGACTTTGATATTCTAGGTATTATCAACTGGCCGGAATGTTTAGATCGCAATAGACGTGAAGGACTATAATGCATCAAGAGCTTGCTCAAGTACTGCGGAGCTAAACCATTTAGTGCTTTGTACGTGATCAGCAATATTTAAAAATTTATACGATGTTTAATAGGGAGCCAGTGCAGTGTTGACAGAACTGGGCTAATATGGTCATACTTCCTGGTTCTGGTAAGAACTCGAGCTGCTGCGTTTTGAACCAGCTGTAGTTTGTTTATTAAGCGTGCAGGACAACCACCCAGTAGAGCATTAAAATAATCTAGCCTTGACGTCATAAACGCATGAACTAACTGTTCCGCATTTGTCAATGAGAGCATATGACGTAATTTTGATATATTTTTAAGATGGAAAAATGCGGTTTTACAGACACTAGACACGTGACTTTCAAATGAAAGATTGGTATCAAAGAGCACACCCAGGTTCCTAACCGACGACGAAGACTTAACAGAGCAGCCATCAAGTGTTAGACAGTATTCTAGGTTATTACGTGAGGACGTTTTTTGTCCAATAATTAGAATCTCTGTTTTTTCAGAATTAAGTAGTAAGAAATTACTAGTCATCCAATTTTTTATATCAGCTATGCATTCCGTTAATTTTGTGAATTGGTAAGTTTCGTCTGGGCGTGAAGAAATATAGAGCTGAGTATCATCAGCATAACAGTGAAAACTAATGCCATGCTTCCTAATGATATCTCCCAAGGGTAGCATGTACAGAGTGAACAGCAACGGTCCTAGTACTGAGCCTTGTGGTACGCCATACTGAACTTGTGATCGATGAGACATCCCTTCATTTACTGCTACAAACTGATAACGGTCAGGTAAGTATGATTTAAACCATGCTAGTGCAATTCCACTAATGCCAACATAATTTTCGAGTCTATTTAAAAGAATGTTGTGGTCGATAGTGTCAAATGCAGCACTTAGATCGAGTAACACTAATAGTGAGATACAACCACGATCGGATGATAAGAGCAAATCATTTGTGACTCTAATGAGAGCTGTCTCAGTACTATGGTACGGTCTAAATCCTGACTGAAAATCCTCGCAGATACCATTTCTTTCTAAAAAGGAGCATAGTTGTGAGGATACTGCCTTTTCTAATATCTTTGACAGAAAAGGCAGATTCGAGATCGGCCTATAATTGACTAATTCTGTAGGATCAAGTTGCGGTTTTTTAACAAGCGGTTTAATCATAGCCAGCTTAAAAGTTTTCGGTACATATCCTATTGACAAAGATGAATTAATGATATTAAGAAGAGGATCTATGACCTCTGGAAGCATCTCTTTCAGTAGCTTAGTCGGTATAGGATCTAACATACATGTTGTCGATTTAGATGATTTTACGAGTTTAGTAAATTCTTCCTCTCCTTTAGCAACGAATGAATCAAATTTTTCTTCAAGGAGACTACAATGCACTGCCTGATGCGATACTGTAGTAGACGGTTGCATAGTTATAATTTTCTTGTTAGTAAAGAGGTTCATAAAGTCATTACTGCTATGTTGTTTAGAAACGTCTGGGGTTGAGGATCTATTTTTCGTTAGTTTAGCCACTATTTCAAATAAACACCTAGGGTTTTGTTTATTTTCCTCTAATAGGTTTGAAAAATAAGCAGATCTAGCAGCTCCCAAAGCCCTTCTGTATGCAATCGAGCTCTCTTTCCATGAAATGCGAAATACCTCTAGTTTTGTTTTCTTCCAGTTTCGCTCCATTTTTCTGGCTGCTCTCTTAAGGGCCCGAGTGTGCTCGTTGTACCACGGCGTTGGACTATTTTCTTTAATCTTCTTTAAGCGCATAGGAGCAACTGTGTCTAAAGTGCTGGAAAAAAGAGAGTTAAAAGTTTCTGTCGCAATATCGAGTTCTTCTAAGCTATCTGGGATGCGGAGATGATGAAACTGATTAGGAAGATTATTAATAAAGTAATCTTTAGTGGCAGAAGTGATAGGTCTAACATATTTGAAACACGGAGTCGGCTTTGCAGCCTTGGCTAAATTAAGTTTACACGAGACTAAATAATGATCTGAGATGTCATCGCTCTGCTGCAGAATTTCAACGGCATTAACATCTATTCCATGTGATAATATTAGATCTAGAGTATGATTACGACAATGAGTAGGTCCTGACACATGTTGTCTAACTCCAATAGAGTTCAGAATGTCTTTAAATGCCAATCCCAATGCATCTTTTTCGTTATCTACATGTATATTAAAATCACCAACAATTAGTACTTTATCTGCAGCCAATACTAACTCTGATAGAAAATCAGCAAATTCTTTGATAAAGTCTGTATGGTGCCCTGGTGGTGTCACAGTTCTGTTCTGTTTGAGTGTTTTTGTCACTGGTCACATGTCTTCCTTTGTTCTGTTTTCCCGCCACTCCTTGGTTTCCATGGTTACCCTCATTAGTTCATTTGTATCACCTGGTTCCTCGTTAGTCTTGTCAGCTGTGTCTTGTTTCCCTGATCTGTTCTCCCCTGTATTTAAGCCCTGAGTGTTTCAGTCTTCACTTGTCGGTCAATGTTGAATGTTAGGTTTTCTGTATTTTGAGCACACGCTCCCCTTTTGTTTGTATCAGTGTATATTGAGAATTAAAACCTTTGTTTCGTTATCTTCGTGTTCGTCTCCTACTTCATCCACCCCGGAAGCCTGACAGGTGGCCTGTAGACAGTAGCCAGCACAAATGTTAAACGTGATTTATCATTTACACTAGATAATGTTACATTTAGCAACAACACTTCAAAAGAATTATATTTAAAACAAGACTTCTCAGTAATTCTGAAGATATTACTATAAATTACAGCAACACCTCCCCCTTTGCCTTTCAGACGAGGTTCATGTTTATAACAGTAATCTTGCGGAGTAGACTCATTTAAAGTGATATAATTGTCTGGTTTTAGCCAGGTTTCTGTCAAACACAGCACATCAAGATTATAGTCAGTAATCATATCATTAACAATGATTGCTTTTGAAGTAAGCGATCGAATATTCAGCAACCCAAGCTTTATCATTTGTTCATGCGTCTTATATCTGTTTTTTATTTGTTTAACATCAATACAATTTTTACCCTTGAATGGGTTTTGGAGTTTTTTATATGTCCTAATTCGGGGAACAGACACAGTCTCTATATGATGATATCTAGGTGAAAGAGGCTCTATGTGATGGGATTTATCTGACCTTGGTGACGTGAGGCCGCTAGCAGACGGTCGGTTTAGCCAGTCTGTCTGCTTCCTGACCTGAGCCCCAGATTGTCATGTTTGAGCTCTAAGACTATGTGCCATATTACTAGAGAGAAGAGCAGCACCATCCCAGGAGGGATGAATACCATCTCTTTTCAACAGGTCAGGTCTGCCCCAAAAACTTTTCCAATTGTCTATGAATTCTATATTATTACGTGGACACCAATCAGACAGCCAGCCATTGAGTGAAGACAATCTACTAACTATCTCATCACTCCTGCGAACAGGAAGGGGGCCAGAGCAAATTACAGTGCCTGACATCGTACTTGCAAGTTCACACACCTCTTTAATGTTAATTTTTATGGTCTGGATATCTGGATAAGACCTAATATGGTCTTATCCAGATTGCTCTTTTTCAGGAGGGGCTTGACAACTGCAGTTTTCAGGGAGTTTGGAAAACTACCAGAGATAAGTGAGGCATTTACCACTTCTAGAAGATCTGCTTCTAAACTGTTTAACACACTTTTGAAAAAAGATGTGGGAAGTGTGTCAAGAGGGCAGGTTGATGTCTTAAGGTGCTGTACGGTTTCTTCCAAAATTTGCCATCAATTTCTTTGAAATCAGACATAGTAACTACTTTCTCAGGTGGTTTGATCTGTCTGACCCCAGAGCAACTCAAGGATGTGCTGATCACCTTTCTGATATTATTGCTTTTCTCAGAGAAGAAAGAAGCAAACTCACTGCACTTGCTGTCTGAGAGCATTTCACTGGGAATCTGGCTTGGGGGATTTGTCAGTCTCTCTACAGTAGCAAAAAGAGTGCGTGTGTTGTTTAAATTGCTGTTTATAATATTTGAAAAGAAAGACTGTCTAGCTTTGCCTAGTTCCATATTGAAAACATGAAGGCTGTCTTTGTAGATGTTATAATGGACTACAAGTTTAGTCTTCCGCCACATGCGCTCTGCTTTTCTGCATTGTCTTTTCATATTTTGTACTGCTGTTGAGTTTCTCCAAGGTGCCTTTTGTCTGCCACTCTTCTTCCTGACTTTAACAGGAGCAATATCATCAATTACACCTTTAACTTTTGAGTTAAAAGAATCAAGGAGAAAATCAACAGAGTCAGCAGATATGCTTGGTGTTAAGTATATAGCCTTCATAAATAGTATACTAGTGTTCTCATTTAAGCATCTCTTCTTGACAGACACAGATCTAGCTTCAGTGGCAGGAGAGATCAATATATCAAAGAAAATACAGAAATGATCAGACAGTGCTACATCCTTAACCCTCTGGGGACCAAGGTGTTTTTGAGGCCCTTGAGATGTTCTGACATGGTCTGACATTTGTGCTTTTTTCAGTTATTTATAAACATGTTAATGACAAAGGTGTAAATTCACTCTATATAGGACAAACAGGGCTACCATAATATGCGAGCAACTTGTATGTAGATGTTTGTATTTTTAAGAGAATAATGTTTATGCGTGGTTATTGGAAAAAATAAAAATGAAAGTTGCTGAATTAAGACCACAAAACACATATTAAATATGTGTCCACAAGACTTTTGACTAATGGATGTGGTCCCTTTGAGTTCTAGCTTCAAAATTATATGAAAATAGTCTTGCTTTATCGTTCACAAAAAAAATACATTGATTTAAATGGTGTAAAACAGGTTTTGCTTGGAAAGCCAATATGCGAGGGGGAGGAGTAGTTTACACCCACTCTGCATAATGACTCTGCCTAATGAGCCATTCTTTCAGGTGTGACACTGACTGAGCCACAATGCAAGGACAAAAGATGTATTTAGAAGAAGACTTATATTGACCATTTAAGATTTTGCTTACATCTCTCTTGTAAATATGTTTTGCTATTTTATTAAAAATGTTACAATTACAACAATAATTACAATTTCAACAATATTTCAAGTGTACTCTTTCTTTGTAAAAAAGAAAAAGAAAAAAGATTATAGGCCTACATTTTATCATATGTATTCATTAGTTTGAATATAGCCAACATTGGAACATCTAACATCTTAGTCTATGACTTTATTTTTGACAAATATATATATATATATATATATATATATATATATATATATATATATATATATATATATATATATTAGGGCTGTCAGTTAAACGCGTTATTAACAGCGTTAACGCAAACCCATTTTAACGGCGTAAATTTTTTTATCGCGCGATTAACGCCTAGCAAACTTTGTAGTTTTTTTTTTTAAAGTTGTTTTTTTGACATGCTTTTGCAACAACTAGTAACGTTAGTACAACACCACCGGATCTACCTAGACCGGAAACAAAACAACAGGCACGCCGCACACACTTGTTTGGGCTTGCGAGCCGGTCAAAGAGTGGACGAGAAGCCGCGTCTATGGACAACTTGTATCGCACATCGGACGCGTACTTTCTCAGTTTATTGCCAGCAATAAAAGGTGTGTGTACACTCATAGAGAATAATGTGTTCGAATTTTAAATACGAGGCGCTGCGCTTCGCTTCTCGTCCAGTGTGTGACCCCCTTTAACATTATGTTTTGAGTGGATGAATGATGAGCGCGAGACGCCGAAATGGATGCCAATAAGATTCTGAATGGAAAGTTTAATTTTAAAAAAGTGGCCAAAATGTTTCAGTTGACAAGACCAAAGTGATCTGTGTGTTTTGTCATTGTGAACTGAGCTATCATTGCAGCACGTCCAGTCTGAAATGGCCTACTACTTGATGGCCAAGCACACTGATTCGCTGATGCGAATTCTCCAACCCCTCGTCAATATTAGGACCTCGTCAGTATTTCTTTGACCCTTTTATTGATGGACAGTGTTACATTGTGTGAGAGATTATTTGCTCCAAGTGAGAATGTTAGTGTGAAATTGAACACTACAGTATGCCAATGTTGATTTCAAAAAGAAACATTTGCTCAAAGCAAGCGATCCACTTTTCCATGTTGATAAGAGCATTAAAATGAGAAAAAATAATGGGACAAAAAGAAATCAAGAGACATTTAGAATAGATAAAAATGTGCGATTAATTGCGATTAATCGCGAGTTAACTATGACATTAATGCGATTAATCGCGATTAAATATTTTAATCGTTTGACAGCACTAATATATATATATATATATATATATATATATATATATATATATATATATATATATATATATATAACGTTAGATATGAGCAGAAATTGCTAAACAAAAGCTTATTTTATGTGGCAGTATATTTTACAGTAGCCTAAAAACTGTACCCAAATCTAGTCAACAAGTGACTGACTGTAACGTTGTTTTTATGAAATATTAGGGCATATAAATGCTAATTTGCAGTTTAATACGTTGCTTATACAAATACATTTTATTTCAACATATTCCAGTCGATTTTTACTCATCTCAGTAGGCTATAGCAAAGCAGTTTATTCTTTCACACACAGACGCGCGATTTATATTTAGGCTAAACAGTCTTTACAAATATGTACCCTTCATTCATCTCACAGAAAGGCGAGTCATATTATAGAAATGCGATTCATCTTTTTGCGGTTTGCATAGGCCTACACTAACGTTATTCCACACTTGAGAAAAGAAAACAGCCTACCTCACTCCTCAGCGTGATCTGCTCCTCATATCAGGATATATTGTTCCTCATATCAGCACTGTTCTGAGGAATCTTTTCTCCATAAGGTAGGCTATATTATGCCTCACTCGATCGCGACGCGCTTTGTTTACAGCTGATGTGGGCGTTTCACAGATCTTCAATAGTTCTCAGAATTTGCGTTTGAATAGCACGCGCTCTCCGGGGAGTGGTCACATTACTGTGAATTAGCTCGTAATGAGCTCGACTGGAGTCGCTCTCTTTTTATACAGATTACAGAAGATGAGAATATTTGTTTTTTATATAAGTTACTTCATTTAACAGATGCGATCTCAAGCTTTATGCCCATGGGTCTGTTTGCCTGTTTGAATGAATTTTCGCGGAGTTATTGATCATTTTCGAACGCGTTTCAAATGGGAGTTTACTGACAGTGAGAAGGCAGAAATCGCATCATGTTAATTTTTCTTTATTTGTCAAAAAGCAAAACACTTTATTTTTATTGTGAGTATACAGAAAAAAAATAGAAACTGAACAGGATCGATTGATGTATTACACGAAAATGAAAGATCAAAATTAACAGAGCATTTAGTGTTTATTTTCATTGCTAAAAAAAAAAAAACGAGCAAAACGCGCGGGCGCGTTTTTGGTCCCCAGAGGGTTAATAACAATCGATGAAATGTTTAGACCCTTACTGATAAGTAAATCTAGAGTGTGTCCACGATTGTGTGTGGGTCCATGTACATGCTGAGTCAGATCAAAAGTTTTTAAAACAGTTTTGATTTCTTTTGCCATATTGTTTTCTGCACTATCTATGTGGATGTTAAAATCTCCAGCAATGGCAAAACAATCAAACTCTGAGGTAATGGTTGATAACAGTTCTGTAAAGTCCTCAGCAAAGGCTGGAGAGTATTTTGGAGGCCTGTAAATAATGATAAGTAAAATGCGTGGAGCACCTTTTAACCCAATACCCAGATATTCAAAAGACAGGTCATTCCCAAATGATATTTGCTTACATTGATAGATATCTTTAAAAAGAGCAGCTAGACCCCCACCTCTCTTAACAGCTCTGCAGACACTCATAAAAGTAAAGTTAGGAGGGGCTGTTTCATTGAGGATTGTTGTACTGCAGTTGCCTTCTAGCCAAGTTTCATTTAGAAGCATAAAGTCCAGGTTGTTTGTGGTTATTAAGTCGTTGACTAGAAGTGATTTATTTTTAAGTGAACGAATGTTTAAAAAAGCTAACTTGACAGTCTTACTTTTTGTCACAGCAATCTTAGTTTGACATGTAATAGGCACCAGATTAGTTGGGTTTGCTGTACGGCTATTGAAGGCCTTAGACTTTCTATCTTGTAATAGAGCAGCAATAGAGAAAGATACAGGCACACTGGGTTCCCGCTTGTTTTGTAAACATTTGAGAAAGTTACTGTTATCAGAGCGGGGACCCGACACATATGACTGAGAGCTGGTATCAGTTGTTTTTGGTTCACCTCGAGCTGATGGAGGAGGGTGTGAGCCCTGGCGTTGTGGCAGAGGCCGAAGAGCTCTCACAGGAGGGGGAGGGCGAGCTGGGCCCACAGGCCTCGGTGGTTGCGGTGCCTGTCGTTTTTTGGTTGGTATCTGGGGGCTTGCAGCAAAAGAGTGGGATAGTTTGGTTCCAGCATGCACCAGTTCTTCCATTTTCTGTGAGAAGCACAGAAGTGGCGATGCTGGGGAGAGGGATAACGTGTCTAGTGAAAGAGGCTGTTGCTCTGGTGTTATTGGAGGCTGTGATATGCTGTCCTGGCTTCCCTGGTTGTTTTCCAGGAAGTCGTCCTTGGGTGCTGAATCTTGGAGCAGTTCTAATATGTGCGTTTGTGGTGAGCTCTGTGGGCAGGGCTCAGCTGAGATTGTGTCCGTGAGCAGAGGTTGTTGTGGCGGAGTTGTGTTATCATTGTCCTTGTGTGATATGTCAACCGCATGTCCATTTTGCTGCTGAAGTGAAGTCCTGTGGTCATTCTTTCTGTTTCCAGGTGTGTGTGTGTCGTTCAGATTGACACACACTGCAGAAGGATGATTGAGGGAGAAGTAGATATTGTCCTTTAACACTCTTGAACCAAGTTTGTTTGGGTGATGGCCATCTCGATGAAACAGTTGTCGTTGACTCCAGAAAAGATTGAAATTGTCGATGAAGTTTACTCCTTTTACATTGCAGGTTTTTTGCAGCCATGTATTTAGCCCAAGCAGCCGTGAAAACCTGTTTGTTCCTCTTGCTGGGAGTGGTCCACTGATGAATGTTTGAACTTTCAGTCTTTTACGTGTTTCAAAAAGTTCATTGAAATCCTCCTTAAGGAATTCTGACTGCTCTTTATGAATATCATTCTTCCCCACATGAATGATGAGTCGATTCGCAGTCTTATGTTTTATCAGAATGTTCTGAAGTTCCCTGTTTACATCAGAAGTTGTTGCTTGTGGAAGGCAGCACGTAGTTGTATCCCTGCTGCTAATGTTTCTGATTATGGAGTCCCCCACTATCAGAGTCCTGGGCTCGGCTGCGCTCTGAGCTGAGTGCCGCTGTCTGCTCGACCTTGAGCGCCAGTTAGCATCAGTGTTAGCTACTGGCCCATTCAGTCTGTGTTCGATCACACTCATCACATTTGGGGATTCCTCATTTACATTCATTAGTACTTCAAATCTGTTCTCAAGATGTATAGGCGGTGGTAGCAGACCAGTGTTTGCAATCCTTGTCAGAGCTGTATCTGGGGTAGAGGATGCTACTGCGGCAATATGTGATGCTCGTGACAATCTGATGTCTCGAGTGCCTTTGGGTTTCGCTCCCTGTTTGTGCCATCGATTAGTAAGTCGATCGGCTTGTTTCTCTACCTGTCGAGGAGCACTAGTTTCATGGGACTCACCGGTATGCTGAGGGTGTCCATGACGAAGCTCTGTTGTCCCGTAAGTAACTTTGTTTCAAGAAATGAAAGCTTTAGCATAAGTTCTGCTGGGAAGACTCAATTACTACATCACTTATTGCCTTCACTTCTATCCAATCATATTCTTATGCTCACTGTATAAAAGCACGGTACTTACACATGTTTGAGTTCGCAGATACTGAAGCGACAATTACATCTTGCTCACCTGCTAAAAACCGCCATGTCTACTGACGCACCTGTCGTCTGCGATTACTCAGAATCCGACGATGAATTCATTCCGCCTTCTCCTCTTCCAACACGTCGCAGCTCGCGCATTCAATGCCGCGGCTCGCCATGGGCGAGCTGGCCTTCGGAGGACATAATTATTGCTGTGGAGGCCGCCGGTATCCCCATCAGCCGAGGTTTATCCAGAGAGGATTTACTGCTCTTGGCCTTCAATACTCTGGGCAATCCACCAGAACCTGCTCCTCACAGCCCGGCAACCGCTCCCGCACCCGGCCAGACGAAACAAGCCGGCAGGAAGAGAATCGCAAAATCCTCGTCACCACACCCAGCAAAAAGATCTACGCAGCATTCTCAAGCTTCTACTTCGCTGGATCCATCCGAGCCCGCTGCAGTTAACTCTCAAATTCTCCAAGCCGTCCAAAGCCTCTCTAAAACCGTCAAGACTTGGAGTCAAAGATGTCAAAGTTTGAACACTCACTCAATAATTCCAATAGCTCTGTTCCAGCTATTAACGTCTCCGCAATGCCCCAGCTTTCTCCCTCAGCCATCGGATTAAGCGATACATCGAACGTGCCATCTACTTCAGCCCTGCCAACTTTTTTTCAGCCGATAGTGTCAACATTTTAGGACACCTCTGCCACACCCGAAACTTCCTCCTTCAACCTTTCTTCAGCCGTTCCAGCTCAGTCTTTTGGTAGGCGGTTCGTCTCTCCGGCTGCAGCTACAGTGTCTCCTCTTATTAGAGCGAACATTGTCCAAGGAAAGGACATTAACTTGGCTTCACTCCTGCTTCCCTCGCCTGCCGTTGACAGAAAAATGGTAGACTGTGGTGACGTGGCAGTCCTCCTCAAAACATCCGATCCCAGATTAAACCGGAATCTTTCATTCGGCGAATTCGTCATCGCATTCAGCCTTTACCGAGATATTTTGTGCCAGGTTTTTCCTGATTGGAGGGAAGAGTTAGATCTGTATCAGGGTTTCCGTTGTCCGGTAATTGCCGGACATTGGCCGGAAAAAAAATGAAATGTCCGACAAAATTAAATCTCTCCGGTCAAATTGTCCGATTAAAATGACCTAATAATCCCGCCCCCCTAACACAATCTGAATTTGAGAATAAGCCTAAAATGTATAAAACAAAAATACACCGACCTTTGGCTATGTTATAAAGGAACAGGCTCTACCGTTTGAAAGTTATTAAACAACATCGCATGCTGCATTTCAAATAAAGCGCACGCCTAAAACGGCTGTAATATAGACCTAAACAACGAACGAATGAGTGAGACGTTTCAAATATGGCCAGGCCCAGGCAGACTAGCCGTAAAAGCTTTTTTCAGAGGCCAGACATTTAGAATCTGATTCACGATGGTTAATCAGGAACGCCTGAAGCCTCAGATGTCCAGACAGCTCCTCCACCACCGGAGAAAAAGCAGAATCGGATCAAGACGAAGCAGCGAAGTCGCCTTGCGGAGAACAAGGTTACGCGGCTTATGCGCATTGCAAGTTGTGGAGAGACACTAGTCGCGTTTCCATTAGGCTACCCTTCAAATTGCGCAAATTGAAATTGCGAATTAAAAATACGCACAATGGAAACACGTTAATTTCGCAAAAACTCCCGTTTATCGCAAGAACGTTTTTATGCTCGCATGAGGTGGTTTTTCAGGCAATTCGAAAAAGGAATATTTCGCAAAACTGCAATGGAAACAGTTTTTGCGCATTTGCAGTCACCTGACTTAGAAGACGCGGTGTGTTTGAGGTCCATGTATAGCTACGCAAATAATAATAATTTTATATTATTTTATTATATTATAACATTTAATAAGCTATATTTAGAAGACGCTTTTATGCAAAAAAGGAACAAAGCTGAGTGTGGAGCGCGCACTTCATGGCACGGAGGCGCGGGCGTGACCACTTGCATTTTCCTATTAACAGTGGAAACAACTTAAAATACTCTATCATTTCTGGTCATACAGAAAATAATAATACATTATTCTCAACTACTTTTATTTGTGTAAACTCACAATAACAAGAAAACGTTGTGCTTTTGTAAAATAAAATAAAACAATCAGACGCACTTTCATGATCTCCATAAACTGGAGCGTGAGAACTGAAACAAAATATAGCCTATGTAGGCTAAAGCTTGAAATGTCCACTTTAAAACGAACAAATTCGAATCGAAAGCTAATACCTTCTGATTATGTACCTAATCCGTATGAAAGGTGCATTTCTCTCTAAAAGCGCATCTGCTTAACAGCGGAGATGGAGATGTGATTTTAGCCGACACTTAGAGAACAATAGTTTATTCATAATATTAATGGCTCTTCTCATTCAGCACTGCGGGAAAAACATCAATTCCAGGTTCTAATCTGGCCTTTGAAAACCAGTAAAATCGACATGTTTTCCATATTAATTTGTGAATATTTTAAATGTTCAATAAAGGGGCAAAAAGTCATAAACAAAAATCAGAAAATGCGTCGGTATTTACTTTTTTGCGCAGCAGTTTGTGTAGCCAGTTCAAATTAAAATTTTGGTGTTCAACTTTGCGTTTTAAAAAGACAACAACCGTTCATTTTTCGTTTTTCAATTACGGGTTAAAAAAGGAAAAACGAATGGACAAAAGTAGCCTACATGGATCGTTTGGACAGAATACGAGACAGAGTTCTTTATTAAATTCATAAAAGAAACAATAATTAGCCTATAGGATACTGGATTCTAAATCTCAAATAAATGCCACAATCAAAACCTCGGAGCAGAAATGAGGGCGAAACACCCAGAAACTCCTTATGTGTCGTTCGCAGTAGGCTACAAGGGTCTTTCCCTGCCATTAATGCTTGGATAACACGCCACGTCTCCTTCCATTAATCATAATAATAATGTCTAATGCGGTGGCTGTGATATTATATAAACCAACG
Source organism: Leuciscus idus (assembly GCA_021554675.1). Lineage (NCBI taxonomy): Eukaryota > Metazoa > Chordata > Actinopteri > Cypriniformes > Leuciscidae > Leuciscus > Leuciscus idus. The sequence goes on along the minus strand of JAJAVR010000031.1, from coordinate 196,016 downwards.
TCTGTTGCCGTGATTTTTTAAATGACTTATCGTGAGAGAAAAAAGGACGTTTAGTCGCATATAACATCGGTTAATGGAAACGCCGTCATTTCGCAATAGTTTTTTATCGATATTTAGATAATAGCGCAAAACATTTGCGCAAATCTGTAATGGAAATGCGGCTATTTACACCGCGAGATATTCAGATATTTTATGTTGGGAAGGGGATTGGTTTGTTAAACTTTGAATGTGAAACCATAGTAAAAACAATTGGCGTTGATTGACGCCAATCGGACGTTCATGTTTTTTTTCCGTCTATTTGAAAGTTAGGCTAATAAACATGTTGCTTTCTATACGGCCTGATTATGTCATTTTTTTAAGTTAGGCTACATAGCCTGCCTCCAGTTTTCCTCAACTTGACTAATTAAGAGGCAATATTTGACCGGCATATCATCAAAATGTCCGGAAAACGAAATCTCTGCCGGTCACTTTGACCGGCACCATTTTTTTCTAGCGGAAACTCTGATCTGTATCTAGCTCTAATGGCTGACTTTAACCAAAGGTACGGGGGAACCTTATTCTACGAATACCACAAGTCATTTTCATGTAAGGTTTTCATGTAAGGTAAAATGTAAGGTTTTCACAAGAGAGCAGGAAACGCTACGCGCCTGTTAGAAGTGTTTTTCCCTGTGTTAATTTCAACGAATCTGTTTGTGTTTTTTCTCAATGTAAATATGATCACGTCTGCAGTTTTTGCAAGGATCCTCACCCGAAATCGGTCTGCCCTCGCCGGTACAAACCTCCAATCAGAGGGAGAGGGAGAAAATTCTGAAAAAGCACCCTTCAACCCCCATTAATATTCCTAATCTCTCTAACTACCTTTCTTCTCACCCTGACCCGAATTTTGTCGATTACTTAATCACAGGTTTGTCACAGGGGTTTCGGGTGGGTATCCTCTCCCATCTCACCACTTCTTTCATAGCCAAGAACTTACAGTCAGCTATTACTGAACCAGAAGTGGTATCTAACCTGCTAGAAAAAGAGGTCAATAAAGGATACGTTATAGGCCCTTTCGTTTCCCCTCCTTTCTCGACTTTCTGGATCAATTCCATCGGCGTTGCAACTCGGAAATGCTCCGGCAAAAAACGTTTAATTTTCGACATGTCATCTCCTCATTCTGCCTCCACAGCGAGCGTTAACGAATGTATACCTCTAACACCTTTTTCCTTACATTATGCCTCAGTAGACAACGCTATCCATTTAATCAAGATTGCCGGTCAAGGAGCTTAGTTGGCTAAAGCTGACATTACCGACACTTTTAAAACGATGCCAATACACCCTTCCGACTGGCCACTTTTCGGCGTCAAATGGAATTAAAAATTTTATTTTGCAGTACGGCTCACATTCGGTTGTAGAAGTAGCCCTCACATCTTTAATAGCCTCTCTGAAGCATTGTGCTGGATCCTGCTGAACGTCTGCAAGCTTCCATTCGTTTTACACCTACTCGATGATTTCCTGCTGATCGATTTTCCGTCTCAGCAATCTTCAATTCTTGACATACTCAAACAGATTTTCAGCGACGTCGGCGTTCCCCTCTCCGCTGAAAAAACCATGGGTCCCTCTACATCGTTAGAATTCCTAGGGATTTCCCTCGACACAGTCTTAATGCAAGCTTCTCTTCCCTCCGAAAAGCTCGTAAGAATTAGATCTTTCCTCGAATCTTTTTCTTCTCTTCAAACTGTCTCTAAGCGCGACATGCTCTCGCTGCTCGATCACCTTCATTTCGCTATGAGCATCATTCCTCAAGGCAGAGCTTTCATTTCACGACTGCTCACCTTGGCCCATTCCGTAGAAAAACTTAGCGACCAAATTCTTCTCGATGAAGGGTGCCTGTCTGATCTTAAATTTTGGAAGCACTTGTTAAACGAATGGAGCGGTATCTCTTTTTTCTACCACGACATTTTCGAATCGTCGATCGAATTACAATTATCCACTGACGCTGTCCCTTCTATTGGGTTCGGGGGCTTCTTCCAAGGGGAATGGTTTGCCGAAAAATGGCCAAACGACTTTCCTAAAGCTCTTTCTGGTTCAGTTTCGTCCACGCTCTACGAGATTTACCCCATAGCTGTCGCTAGTATGATCTGGGGACACGTTTGGTCTCGTAAACGCATCTTGATGTTCTGCGACAATGAAGCCACAGTTGCCATCATTTACAAAGGCAGATCATCATGCCTTACAATCATGCCTTTCGTGAGACGGTTAATCTGGCAATCCGTTGTTTCTAATTTTATCATTAAAGCTGAACATATCCCTGGCCATTGCAATGTTATTGCTGACGCACTCTCTCGGTTTCGATTTCAGACCTTCAGACGGCTCTGCCCGTTAGCCAACCAGGATCCAGCACCCTGTCCTCCCCTAGCAGCAATAATATTAAATTAAACGATCTGCTTACATCGGCTAGAAATTATATTTCTAAAGGTGTCGCTCCCTCAACTTTCAAAGCTTACACGTCCGCATGGTCAGCTTTTTCTATGTTCTGCTTCGCCTTCCAAATTCCAGTATTTCCCATTTTGATTTCGACCGTTTGTTCCTTTCTCGTCTTTAATTTCGAAAATAGAAACCAAAAAATCTCTTCCATCCGTCGACTCCTCGCTGGCATTCAATTCTATGCAAAAATTTATAATCCTAATTTTCCTAGTCTTTTTTCTGAAACTTCCATTCGTTTACTTCTTAAAGGTTTTGCTAAATCCTCTAGTAAACAAATCGATAAACGTCTGCCCATTACTCTGCCGTTGTTGCATAAATTCATCAGTTCCCTCCGGAACAATCTCTTTTCCTTTTACATCAATATTCTGTTAGAAGCTGTGTTTCTAGCTGCTTTTTACGGCTTCATGCGTGCAGGTGAGTTCTCCTCAGATACTGATAAATTCGATCCTACCCGTGGTATTTCCTTTTCTGATATTCGCTTCTCATCTAATAGCTTCACTCTAATTCTTAAACATTCAAAAAATTACGCTAAAGCCTCCGGTGTCACCTTGTCTTTCCCCAAAATTAACAAAAATTTTTGTCCATTCACATCTATGGTTAACCCTCTACTGCATGAATTTTGATGACACATGATAAAAATTATTTCACATCATTTCCTGGCTCATTTGGGAACATTTTATTGATTTATTGAAAAATGTCCCTCCCCCAACCCCCCCACCCCAAAATCTTTTTTTGTTGCCTGAGGGCAACGTTATGCAACAATGGTAAAGAATCATAGAGAAAATGATCATTATACAATTCTCAGAGAGCAATACAAAAATAAAAAAAATTATAAAAAAATGTCAAGAAATCATTTAAGTAAAAAGGGAAAAACACTTGAAACACATCAATATACTTGATTTGATACAGACATAGGTTTGTATCATGTAGTGCGTCATGTCATATCATGTACTTCATGTATCCTAATCAACCCCATATACACTACTGTATAATGACAAAAGTATTGGGACCCCTCCAAATCATTGAATTCAGGTGTTCCAATCACTTCCATGGCCACAGTTGTTTAAAATCAAGAACCTAGGCATACAGATGCTTCAACAAACACTCTCAGGAGCTCAGTGAATTCAAGCGCGGTGATAGGTTGCCACCTGTGCAATAAGTCCATTCGTGATATTTCCTCACTACAAAATATTCCACGGTCAATTGTTAGTGGTATTATAACAAAGTGGAAGCAATTGGGAACAACAGCAACTAGGCCACAGAGTGGGGTCAGTACATGCTGAGGCGCACAGAAGTCGCCAACTTTCTGCAGAGTCAATAGCTACAGACCTCCAAACTTTGTAGAGAGCTTCATGGAATGGGTTTCCATGGCTGAGCAGCTGCTTCCAAGCCTTACATCACCAAGTGCAATGCAAAGTGTGGGATGCAGTGGTGTAAAGCACGCCGCCACTGGACTCTGGAGAGACCAATCACGCTTCTCTGACTGGCAATCCAATGGACGAGTCTGGGTTTGGCAGGAAAACGGTACTTGCCTGACTGCATTGTGCCAAGTGTAAAGTTTTGTAGAGGGGGGATTATGGTGTGGGGTTGTTTGGTGGAGGGGGGATTATGGTGTGGGGTTGTTTGGTGGAGGGGGGATTATGGTGTGGGGTTGTTTTTCAGGGGTTGGGCTTTGCCCCTTAGGTCCAGTGAAAGGAACTCCTAATGCTTTAGCATACCAAGACAATTTGGACAATTTCATGCTCCCAACTTTGTGGGAACAGTTTGTAGATGGCCCCTTTCTGTTCTAACATGACTGTGGATGCTGCACATTAGTGTCACTTTGGTGACTTTGGGTGTTCCTGTGCACCCAGGAACCCTACATCTTCCCTACTTGTAACACATTATTTGCCATTGTGAGGTATTGTCCAAGACATCCTTGAAAAGTACCCCTTATCGCATAACGTTGCCCTGAGGCAACAAAAAGAAAAACTGAATTTGTGAACATGCAAAATAAAAAGAAATTCACAAAACCTGCCAAAAGGCTTCTCTACACCTTCATACACACACACATATTTTTTATGTACAGTTCATGTCATTTTAAATATGATTACTAAAGCAAATAATCTTGCTTTCATCTCACACCATGTGCTCCTGTGACCATGTGTCAGAAAAGGACGTCCCGCCTTCAAATGGTGCTTGATAGTGACTCCCAAACCTTATTGGACTGTTCTTTGATACTTTTTCAAACATTCTAATTGGTTGCAATCATTTAAAGAAAAATGTACTGAACACAGGGCTTAAGAAAACTTTCCGTTGCCTGGGGGCAACGCTATGCAGTAGAGGGTTAAATTCCTTAAAATCCGCCCTAAAACTTCTAATCATGCCCCTCTATTCATCTTACCTAACGGTGCACCTCTTTCAAAAGGCTGGTTTCGAGCCCAGTTAACCCTCTGAGGTCTGAGCTGTTTTCTCGGCCCTCAAGGTGTTCTGACATGCTCTGACATTTCTGGTTATTTCTGTTACTTGTGACATTTTCATGGCTAAAGTCTAATTACACTGTATTCAGCACAAACTCTGCTACAATAATATATCAGCAGCATGTATGTAAAAGTTTGTAGTTTTGAGATAATGACATTTATGCGTGGTTTGTGAAAATACAAAAAACAATTCTCACTGAAATAAGGCCATGAAACCCCTACTGATTATTTCTTCACAAGACTTTTGAAAATTGTATGACATAGCCTAGAATATTTGCTCTAAAACTATGTGAAAATCACCCTGACTGCTCATTCAGAGAAGACAATATATTGATTTAAAATTTTTACGACGTGTTTTGTGTGAATAAGCCTTATGCGAGAGCTCATTAATATGTATGGATTTTCTCACCTGAGAAAGACAAAGACACTCCCCTAACGGCCCTATTAGGAGCTATAAGGGCCCCTATCATTCTGAGCAACCTTGCACAATACTGTAAATGAGGAGATTTAAAAAAGAATGGCTTTTAGATTGTTTGGATTTATTTACACAACATAATCCAAATAGACAAACGGCAAAAAAGCACTTATTGAAAGACAGAGACCTTTGTGCCATTCCTAAAAACATTGTAGATACCTTTCATTTCCAAGGTGTTTGATTTTCACTTTACCATGTTCATGTTCCAGAGACTCATGTGAATGTTGAAGTCGGCAGGACTCAGTGGCATCTGGGCCCTGAAAAAAAAGTGAACATACTGATATCAAGAGAAAGGCCTGCACGATTTTGGAAATAAATATTAGATTTTTCTGGTTAAAATTGCTTTTTAAAATTCACAAAATACACACACACACACACACACACACACACACACACACAAATGTTTCCAACAATATATAATATAATGAACACCAGGTTTGTTGTGCCTTGTAGGCATAAGCTATGCGCAGTGCTGGGTAAAATAATAATAACAATAGATAGCAGTATACATCTTCCAAAATATTTCAGTAACAACCAAGCTAGAGAAAAATATATTGATTATCATGTTACTTCAAATGTTTCCATTCGTTATGATGATATGAAATGAGATAATAGTAAAAACATGAAGCCGTTTGGTGTGTTTTGCTTTTCATATTTTCAAATGATACATGCAAACGCGATCGCGCTGCAAAATCTGATACATTCAAACGCGATCGCACTGCAAAATCTGATACATTCAAACGCGATCGAGCTCAAATATAAAACATTATGGTTACCATACATATCTACGTTTGACCAGATATCCACAAACACAGTAGGCCTAACAGTAAACACGGGTCTAAATATTATAATATTCCCCATATATCTAGCAACAGTTCAACTGCAATGTGATATTTATGCAACAATAACAAACTAATATGTAAACATTTCTTACCTTAAATCTTTCTTGTCTTCAAATTGCGTTCTTCTTCTTCTGAGGTAGCCTAAATCCAATGTAAGCTCTGGCGCGTCTTTCAAACTCGACGAAAAGTGAAGTGAAGTGTTTTGGTGTTTTGTTGTTGAGGTAACGAGCACGTTCGCGTTCCATGTGGAGATTTGCATGTGAATCTCTTTTGCGCGAGTGGGCGTGGCCAAATTAACTGTAATGAGCAAGCGTTTGAGAAGCTGGACATCTTGTTGGTTTTATACAAATTACTTAAACAGAAAATATTTGTTTTCGTTTTGAACCCCATCATTTAAAAGTACACACTTAAATGTTTATAAAGGTGTATGGCTCATAAATGCGTGACAAGTATTCGCTGAGTTTTGTTTCAGTTTATAGACGTGCTCAAGAAAAAAAAGTTCACCGCGACGGAGAGGCAGAACGCACACCCTGTTTATTTTCTTTATTTTACAAAAGCACACTGCTTTGATTTGATTGTAAGTGGACACATACAAAAGTAGAAATATCACCGATCATTTTTATATTTTTCTTTTTTCTGTATGACCATAAATGACGGAGTAATTTAAGTTTATAGTGCTACAATGTGGAGAAAATCCAGCAAAACGCGCCGGCGCGTTTGTCGACCTCAGAGGGTTAAACTCCGTCGTCAAAAGCTGCAGTCTATCTCCCTCTCTCTATACCGGCCACTCATTCAGAATTGGGGCAGCTACTACAGCAGCCGATCGAGGAATCTCCACCTCGGCTATCAAGATCTTGGGCAGATGGTCTTCCTCGGCCTTCGAATCATACATAAGACCAGATTCTAAAACCATTCTTCAAGCCCAGCAAGCTCTACAGTAACCATAAGGTAATTTCTTAATGCAACTACTGGTGGTGGTATATAATCCTAGTTCCTTCATCCCGTTATTATTTTAGCCAGCACTCCTCATTGGCTACCTAGCCATCTATTATGTGTGGCCTAGGGGCTTTGTTCAATGTGGCCTCGTCTCCATGTGGCTGTAGCAGCCGTTGTGCCTTTGTTACATGTTCGTCAATTGATTAATAAGAATATATATAAAAAAAATAATTAAAAAAAAACTGCTTTTTTATGCGATATTCATGTTTCATGTGGTCTACTGTGACCGTGTAGCCTAATGTGGCTGTCTCGTGGTCTTGTGGCCATTAAATATGGCAGGTTCTGTGTGGCCTAGTGGCTCTGTCTTGTTGGCCTCGTTCAGTGTGGCTTAGCAGCCTTGTGGCCCGGCGGGCCTCGTCTCGGTGTCGGTCTCATGGCTTCGTGGTCCATGTTGCCATGTCCTATGTTCGGCCTTCAAGGCTGTGGCCCTTATGGCCTTGTTCTGTGTGGCTTAGTGGCCGTTGTCTGTACGTCTCGTCTATGTGTGGGTTTATGGTTTGGAACTCTTTATGTTCTGTGTGGTCTACTGTGACCGTGTAGCCTAATGTGGCCTTGTCTCGTGGTCTTGTGGCCTTCATGGCATGGTTAAATGTGGCCTAGTGGCCTTGTACACAAGTATGTCTGTCTACATGTGGCATTAGTGGCCTTGTGGCCACGTGGGCCTTGTGTACATGTGGGGCTTGGCGCCTTGTGGCATATGTTTGCCTTGTCCTTTTAAAAGATGCCTGAACAGCCAGTGGCCCCTTTGGGGCATAGGTTTAATGTGGCTTAGATGCCGTAGTCTTGCGTGGTTTGTCTTCATGTGGCTCTAGTGGCTCGGTCTTGTCCTTAAAAGATGCAACGGTGGCCAGTCGCCCCCCGGGGCATAGGTTTCGTGGTCTTAAGGCCCGTTGTATCTTGTCTATTTAAAAAAAAAACAAAAAAAAAACGTATGTGTTGTCCAGTCTTACCTCGTCTCTTTGTGGCATTAGCGGCCGTTGTGGCTTAGAAGCCTTGTCTCTGTGGTCTATTTTGGCCGTGTGGCTCATTAAAGCCTCGTCTCTGTGGTCTATAAAGGCCATGTGGTCCAATGAGGCCAGAGTCTGTGTTATGCTCAGCCCCAGGCGGCTGCTATATGTGGTCCAATGAGGCCTGTTTATTATTTTTGCCAAGGCGGCTGTCTGTGTAGTCCAATGTGGCCTTGTTCATGCAAGCCAAAGCGGCATTGCCGGTCCATGAGGCCTTGTCTCTGTGTTTTCTTAGGAGTGAACTGGCAATTTAAAAAATAAATAAATAAATAAATAAAAACATAGTTATATTAGAATTAATTGTCCTTCCCTATTAAACTTTAGGCACGCTGTATTTTTCACATCTAATTTGTATCTTCACCATTTGTATCTTCCTTCTCTATTTCAGGAACCCCAGGACTCTAGACTGGTGGGTATACTCAGTTACCATCTTTTGGGGGTTGGCGTGCCCCGTCCCGGTGTATTCATACTCCACCTATTTTTGGGGGTCGGCTGCGCCCCTGCCTTCATCTTTAGGCAGGAATTGCAGATCCGATACTCTCGGATTATGCACTACGGACGGGGCCTACGCCAAATGACTTTATTATCAGCTTGCTGAGCTGTCAATAAATGTATGGTTTATTGAAATAACTCTCCCGAGTCTTTCTGGTAGAACTGCAATCCTTTGTAAAAGTCTGTGGCAGTTGGTGCAGCAAGTAGATTCTTGAACCTGAAGAGGCATTTTCTCTCTTATCCTTATGAATGTAGGCAGTTGTGTTTTCCTTTCCCGGAATGTAAGCTGGTCGGGTAAAAGAATTCTGCGTTTTTGTAGTAATCCAAACTTTGTTGTCTGAGCACTGTGCTGTTTTCTGAAGATAAAATTAGGTGATAAAAGGAAATAAAATATAAAAATATAGGAGATAAAATGTAAAAGCGATAGAGCAGAGCGCGGAGCAGTAAGCAAGAGCGTCCGAACAGTAGGTAATTAATAAGGTGAAAGAGTGATAGATGGCGATTTCTTTATGTTGGTGACTGACGTTTAATTATTAAGACGTTTAATTGAGACAACCAGATGTTGAGTTAATGCTTTATATATGCTTTTGAAAAGTGATTGATTGATTGATTGATTGATTGTGGTGGCAAACAAAATTCTATCACTAAATAAGAGACAGACATGTGCCAATTGTCTTTAAAGATTATTTATTCCCTTGCAAGAAAAGGTCAGCAATCATACCAAGGTGGCTGCAGAGTGTGACAGTAAGAGGAGGACATCCTTCCTTCTTTAGTCGTGACTCCCTCTAGCTATCTAAAATTTTTCCACTCATAACTGGAACATTGTTAGACTTATTCATCATAGGGATGGGCAAATAAAGCCTCATGAAGCACTGAGGCTTTCCCTTGATTGTTCCGGGAAAAGATTTTAAGCATCATGAGTGTCGAAAAACAGCGCCATCTTGTGGCAGGTCAAATTTATAGCAGCCATATAGGCTACCCGAGTGGCGAGTGCACAGCACCATTGTTTTATCTATTAAGCACAAATAAAAGCCTGACAACACTAAATGTTCAGTTTTCTGATAATATAATTCACATATTAAAGTGAGGCAATAAATTTAATGTAACAATTATAGCAATACTAATAATAAAAATACCAAAGAGTTGCTAGATGCAAGTAAATGGTGGTCTAATTATTTTATGGTTTCTATACTGTTTATATGGCAGAATATACGAGCATGTAACGTAGACTATAGGCTTACTTATATATATCAAAAAAAAAAAAATTTAGTAAATGGACCTAAACTTCCAAAAACCTGTAGAGTAGTGGTCTGGGTTCAAACATTCCAACACACAAAGTGAAGCATTCACGTGACTGGAAAGAAAGTGAGGCTTTGTTTTTCGTTGATCGCTTGTGTCTCTGAAAACAATACACGCTCCGGCACGGAATTTCATGAGAAATTGCGCTGCGTTGTCGATACGTGCTTTGAAGCTTCAGTGTCATATGTAACATCACTAATTCATCATATGCTACCCTTGAGTCGAGGCCCCATGTCACGGTCATATAATAGTCAGACATTTCTCATTTTCCAATCACATATTCACTGGTCATATACATACATACATTCATAAGGTTAATAACTGTTCTTTGTTCTATCAATGTAGCAGAGAAACATGGTAATCCACATGCAATCCTCGTGCCATAATTATCTAAATCTAACTACCATGGTTTTAAGATTCTATTAATATAGAGAAAATGCAAACATATAGAAAATGTGAACATAAAACATTACATATTAAACTTCTTCCACAATTGATTGATTGATTAAAATAAAGCAGATGAGATGTGACAAAGTAGATTTGAAACACATGCTTCTTAATACCTTCTTACAGGGTAAATTCACACCTATTGCTTAGCCTCCTGAGAGGGAGCTGTAATATAAAGAAAATTCACAAAGGATCATGTTAAAATGTGAGAAATGTGGACTAGGTTGGAATAGCCTAAACAGCATTTTAATAATGTATTTTATAGTGAATCAATTTCACACCACAGCTAGGAAAGGAAATAATGACCATTGAAAATGGACTATATTTTTAAAAGAAATATCTGTTTTAAAACAGTCTTTGTTCTCTTGTTCTTTATTATCAGCAAGAATGTTGATGAAGCCGTCTGACTGCATTACACAAAACTGGGCGTGGCCTCATGTGGGCATGGACATTAGGTATTGGCTTTGGTTTTGGTTGCTCAACTCACTATGCAAATGTTATGTTTTTAGGACGATATAAAAGGAAGTGTAATGTTAACCTTGTTTAAAACCCCAGCTGTCTACAAACGTAAAACATTCCGGTAAGACAATAAGTTTAACAGAATACTATTACAGAATTCCATTTTACTAATACAGAATTACATTTTATGGACTTTTGTCAGTTTTAAAATTTAATTTTGTTTAGATGTTATAATTTATGTGTGGTTCTTTAGAATTGTTAGACTTTTAAGGATTTATAAAGTAAATAATTTATTTTTCTTACCTAAACTTGTGATATGTTATTAGATGATATTTGGATTTAGTTGTGTTCAAGCAGTTAGGAAAATACTATTCTGACACATTATAATAGTATAATAGTTATAGTCTTGCTTTGGATTGTTGTTTTTTGTTTGTTTTTTTTTGTATGAGAAAGTGTGTTTTTGTATGTTTGTAAGTGTTAACTAATTTGAACTTTATTTATATAGCTTGTTTAAAACCTGAAATGTATTATGTCTTACATAATTACCCAATAAGTATTATGATCATGGAAAGACATCAATATAACATCTTTTGAACAATGACATTAGCATTTATCTCAAGAATGTCATTCATTGTCCATAACTAGTTGTCCATTCTTAAGCCCCTTTCACACAGAGATTCCGGGAAATACACGGATAAAGTGACCCGGGATTTGACCCGGGTTCGTTTGATTTTGGTTCATTAACACTGCCAGTGTTTTCCCGGAATCAGGCAGTGCGTTCACACACAACCCGTAAAAATCCCGTAAAGACACGTGACATCGATGTGACTTGTAATCTCAGCAGCGTCTTAAGTTTGCTTATGAGCTGCGATTTCTCTCTCGTGAAACCACGCTTGTGCATTTTTTCTCTGATTCGATCATAAACTTGCGCATTACGTGCCGTTTCACAGCTGGCGAACGATCCCGCGCTTCTGCGTCATCACAACGACACGGCTTTATTACGGCTTTTGTTCACACAGCGCGCGTTCCGGGACTGAACACGGCAATGTTACTAGGTCCCCAACCCGGCATCGATCCCGGGTCGTGCTTGCGTTCACACAGAAGGCGTTCTGGCAATTTGCCGGCAATTTCCCGGGTTCAAAGCGCTGTGTGAAAGGGGCTTTAGAGAAAGAAACTTTGGAGAGAAGCATAATATATATAATGAATGTGTATATATATATATATATATATATATATATATATATATATAGTACCAGTCAAAAGTTTGGAAACACTACTATTGTTAATGCTTTTGAAAGAAGTATCTTATGCTCATCAAGCCTGCAGTTAAAAAAATAAAATAAAATAAAAAACAGTAATATTATGAAATATTATTACAATTTAAAATAATGGGTCTCTTTTTTAATATACTTTAAAATGTAATTTATTTTTGTGATGCAAATCTGAATTTTTATCAGCAAGTACTCCAGTCTTTGGTGTCTTATGATCCTTCAGAAATCATTCTAATATGCTGATATGATACTCAGTTATTATCAATGATGGAAACAGTTGTGCTGCTTAATATATTTTTTTTGGAATACTTTTTTCAGGATTCATTGATGAGTAAAACGTTACATTTATTCATAAAAACAGCATTTATTCAAAATAAAAACATTTCTAACAATATAAATCGTTACCATCACCTTTTATCAATTTAACGCATCCTTGTTGAATTAAAGTACTAATTTCTTTTAAAAAAAAAAGTTATTGTTCCCAAACTTTTGAACGGTAGTGTATATTGTTACAAAAGATTTCTATTCTAAATAAATACAGTTCTTTTTAACTTTTTATTCATCAAATAATCCTGAAAAAAGTATCTCAGGTTATAAAAAAATATTAAGCAGCACAACTGTTTCGAACATTGATCATAAATCAGCATATTAGAATGATTTCTGAAGGATCATAAGACACCAAAGACTGGAGTACTTGCTGATGAAAATTCAGCTTTGCATCACAAAAATAAATTACATTTTAAAGTATATTAAAAAAGAGAACCATTATTTTAAATTGTAATAATATTTCATAATATTGTTGGATTTTTTTTTGTTTTTGTTTTTTTTAACTGCAGGCTTGAGCATAAGAGACTTCTTTCAAAAACATTAAAAATAGTAGTGTTTCCAAACTTTTGACTGGTACTGTATATAGTGCTATGCATAAGTTTAGACACCCATGCTAAAGTTGACTAAAAAGAGGAATAAAAAATCATCTTTGGAAATTGAACTTAATGCTTTAATTTAGGACAAATTAGGACAAATCCAACCTTTAAGGACACCCATTTTCTTTGTGAATGAATAATGTATCGTAAATAAATAAATGTTCTTCCTTAAAATACAGGGTGCATAAGTCTGGACACCCCTATGTTAAATTCCCATAGAGGCAGGCAGATTTTTATTTTTAAAGGCCAGTTACTTCATGGATCCAGGATACTATGATCCTGATAAAGTTCCCTTGGCCTTTGGAATTAAAGTAGCCCCACATCATCACATAGCCTTCACCATACCTAGAGATTGGCAAGATACCTAGAGTATCAGTGAAGTATCAACAAGTATTTAAAATATACTGTCATTATGTTGTCTCTACATAATTTTTGAGATTAACTGAAATTATTACATTATAAAATATATTAAAAACGTTAATCTAGTTTTTTTTTTTTATTGATTGACAGCACTAATATATATATATATATATATGAAACTTTAATGTTAGGTGTGATTAATCCATTGCAATCTCATGAAATGCGTCTCTAGAGCACGCATTGTATTTATCGTGCAATTTATACGCGGAAATTAGCATATGATACGCACCGTAAACCCCTTGGGTACGATTAGTGGTGTGGGGTATGTGCGTATTACTAGCCATAAAACTAATTTTTGCGTATAAATTGCACGATAAATACAATGCATGCTATAGAGACATTTCATGAGATTGTGTTGGATTAATTGTGATTAATCACAGAAAAATGTGAATAATTAGTGATTAATAGTATATATATAAATTTGTGATATATATATATATATATATATATATATATATATATATATATATATTAGAGGTGGGCATAGATTAATTTTTTTAATCTAGATTAATCTAGATTAATTTTGAAATTAATCTAGATTAATCTAGATTAAAATGGCTCATTTGAATTCTGCCGAAGGCATTCAGAATATGTGTGCTACCCAAATAATGACTATAAAAGTAAGTCTTTGAGAACGGGTTTCTCAAGCCAGGTGGCGCATTAGACCAGGGGCTCATCTCCTGTTTCCAAAATGCATCATAAACTGCTTGAGAAAGCTGTTCTACTCATAGACTGTAAAAGGTTACTACTGTACTGTTACCGTCCGTAGGCAACATTAGGTAGGCCAATGTTATTATCAACTACTATAGGCTATCAATTAGGGATGGGCGATATGGCCTAAAATCTATATTGTGATATACATTGCAGCCTCTTGCGATAACGATTTACAGTATATTATAATAAAACCATTTCAGAACAGAATACACAGACCCATGCTAAACAACTGCTAAATGTTTTTGTTTTTAAAGGGTGTATGTAGTTTTGAGAACATATATTGTGCAAAACTGTAAGTACACAACATCATTTTGCAGATAAATAAAATTTAAGTACACTAGCTGCAGAGACTTAAGTAGGTCTAATGTTTATTATGGCTTGGAGCTTATGAAACCCCAAATTTAAAATTAGAATATTGTCTAACTGATGTCTTTTCAGTTAAAAAGAAACACAACAACGATTCTTAAAATCGAGATGATGTGCTACACCACTAAGCAAGGCTGGATTAGTACCCCCAGGGGCCCCTGGGCACTGAAGCTCATGGGCCCCCTCCCCTACCTGACAACCACACCCTCCAAAGGAACACACACCAGGTGTGGGATTTAACATGCCAATCACTATTGATCAAAAGCTGAATGACTAGTTCACAAGACAATGATACGAAATACATTTTTCTGAAAAGTATGGCTGCACGATTTGGGGAAAATGTCATATTGTGATTATTGAGGTCAATATTGCGATATGCGATTGCGATATAGTAAACAAATGGTTTCATGAGTTAACTTGCTTATTTCTCAAGTAAAATGCACACACAGATTAGTGATAATGCTGAAATTTGTAGCCCATTTCTCAACTCAAACTAGAAACAACAACTAAATGCACTGTGTTTTCAAATTAAAATAAATTCAATATTGTTATTTGTCTCAATAATACAAGAGTTAAAAATAAATGTCATATTTACCTGTGCCTGTCAAACAGGTAGACCTAGGACATATACCGAAATTGTCAAACTGCACTGCATAAATTATAAATTAAATATAGACTAATCCTTATTATAGCAAAAAAACAAAAACTTTAGTCAACAGCAGTGAGTCATTTTCTCTGTTCTTTTTGTTCTTTGATTAACTTTACTGACAGAAAGCTTTATTGGCTGCTGTCTCTTTAAGACCAGCTGACGGAGACGCGGCTCTCGCACGCGCCTCATTCTTTCACAACTCTTGACGTTCATCATAAGACAGCTCTTATGTTATGAAGATACTCGACAAAACGGACATTTTGGCATAATTGTGTGTGTTATTGTAAGTTCAAGCACGAAAGATAACTGTATTCTGGCGTGCTGTCTGTGCGCACGATACTGGCGCGCGCGCGTCTTTGGTATTCAGTGATATCATGTTTCGTTTTGAATTTGAGGTGGTAGAACGGATTAGCTGCTAGTCGTGTGTTAACTTACCGAACTGTTACCCCACACACTCTGTAGCAGCTATATAGTTTGCTGCTGCTCGTCTGACGGATTAAACCCGAACCAAGTCCAAATAATGGATGTTGCACCGATCTTTTTCACCAGCTTTCACTTTCAGCCGTGTTTACTTAAGATGACGACGAATATGCGTTGCAGCCGGGTTTACCTCGCGGCCGCGGGTAGATTGCGTCATCATAGCTTGTGTAGTATAGAGCCATCTCCCAACCCAACTTGGAGAATAGATTAACGGCGATATTTTTTTTATCGCGCGATAAGAGTCTCGCGTTAACGCAGCACGTTAACGCCGATAACGGCCCACCACTAATATATATATATAAATTATTAATATATATATATATAATGTGTGTGTGTGTGTGTGTGTTTGATTGTTTGGAGTTTTTTAATAGTTTGGGCTTTTAATAATTTTTAGATTATAGTAATTTATCAAATGAGAGGGTTGTAGAGATTCTTTCCTTTAGAAAAATTGACATGTATTTGAAATATTTCCAAATGTATACATGTTTGTATAGAATTTAACCAAGTCAAATCATAGGCTCTGTATTAATACCAAGCCCTAACTAGTTACCCTAAAGCAAGAAGACATGACCAAAAGACAACTAAATCTTAAATATGATTTAATAATCAATTATCTCATTAACTGACTTCTAGTGTCTGTAGTGTGGGCTCTTATGAACACTTAATTTAACACTGAGCATTTTGTTATCATCCACACAAGTAATCTCTCACTGATTGTATACACACATTTCATACACACGACATCTTAATAAAGGGAACAAGCTTATTCATTGACAGATAACTGTGAATGTACTCTACATGCAAATTAACAAATTGTCCTTTCTTTAAAATTGTAATGTCTTTTCCCAGATATTCTACAGCTTTATGTGTCTCTTTTAAAATGGTTATTTGTGTTTGTGTTGTAGGTTAAAATTTCCTACCATGGAAGAACTTATTGAGCTCGGAGAAGAAATGACAGAATCATATACAGAGGTCATAGAAGCAACTTCAGAAATGTCTGGAGAACTTGAAGACACTATAGTTGAGGAAACCAACAAAGCAGTTGAAGACCTATTGAGTAGGGGTAAAAGTCTCTTAGACGAATATCTTTCGATTAAAAAAATCTATTCGGGCATTAAAGATTTGACAGCGTTCGTAGTTAAGAATTCTGCAATTGCCATGATAATGTGGGGTGTTAATACTGAACTTTCAAAAAGGTTCAGTGGCCAAGGGAAGGGTAATAAACCCATGCAGGATCTGATAAAAGCATTGATCGATTTGATCACAAATGAAACAAAAATATCTTCAGCTATAGCTACATGGATAAAAGACCATGATGATGAAATGGTTGAATTGGATGGCTTAGTCATCCCCCTGGAATCGATCATTTGCAAATACCTTCAGCCGGTGAATGCCGTAAGTAAAATGCTTCACTTTTTAGCAATAGTTCTGATCATATACAGGTGCTGGTCATATAATTAGAATATCATGAAAAAGTTGATTTATTTCAGTAATTCCATTCAAAAAGTGAAACTTGTATATTATATTCATTCATTACACACAGACTGATATATTTCAAATGTTTGTTTCTTTTAATTTTGATGATTATAACTGACAACTAATGAAAATCCCAAATTCAGTATCTCAGAAAATTAGAATATTACTTACGACCAATACAAAAAAAGGATTTTTAGAAATGCTGGCCAACTGAAAAGTATGAACATGAAAAGTATGAGCATTCAATACTTAGCTGGGGCTCCTTTTGCCTGAAGTACTGCAGCAATGCGGCGTGGCATGGAGTCGATCAGTCTTTGGCACTGCTCAGGTGTTATGAGAGCCCAGGTTGCTCTGATAGTGGCCTTCAACTCTTCTGCATTGTTGGGTCTGGCATATCGCATCTTCCTCTTCACAATACCCCATAGATTTTCTATAGGGTTAAGGTCAGGCGAGTTTGCTGGCCAATTAAGAACAGGGATACCATGGTCCTTAAACCAGGTACTGGTAGCTTTGGCACTGTGTGCAGGTGCCAAGTCCTGTTGGAAAATCTCCATAAAGTTGGTCAGCAGCAGGAAGCTTGAAGTGCTCTAAAACTTCCTGGTAGACGGCTGCATTGACCTTGGACCTCAGAAAACACAGTGGACCAACACCAGCCGATGACATGGCACCCCAAACCATCACTGACTGTGGAAACTTCACACTGGACTTCAAGCATCTTGGATTGTGTGCCTCTCCATTCTTCCTCCAGACTCTGGGACCTTGGTTTCCAAATGAGATGCAAAATTTGCTCTCATCAGAAAAGAGGACTTTGGTCCACTGTGCTTTATTAAATCCAGACTCAACGCAGCCGTCTACCAGGACATTTTCTGAGCACTTCATGCTTCCTTCATTCTCCAGCAGGATTTGCACCTGCCCACACTGCCTAAATAACCAAAACCTGGTTCAATGACCATGGTATTACTGTGTAATTACTATGTGATTTCATGTAATATTCTAATTTTCTGGGATTTTGATTTTGTGGGTTTCATAAGCTGTAAGCCATAATCATCAAAATTATAACAAATAAAGGCTTGAAATATCTTTCTTTGCATGTAATGAGTCTATATAATATATTAGTTTCACCTGTTAAGTTGAATTCTTGAAATAAATCAACTTATTGATGATATTCTAATTATATGACCAGCACCTGTATGTCATATTTTTCATCTAATAATTTGTTTGTTTGTTTGTTGTTTCAGGCTGTTGACGAAGCATTTTCTGCAGCTAAGTCATTTAAAGAAAAGGTTGCCGGAAAAGTTCAGTACCAAATTCCAAATTTAGAAGACATACAGAAATTACTTGTGGCTGCAGAGCATTTTCAAAATGCCTTAAGCTTACTGGTTGAATTCATCAGCAAAAACGTGCAGAGGTTTCCTGCTCTCAGAAGCTTTCCAGTGACAAAAGATGACATCGACTCTCTCAAAACACAGATTGATATTGTAAAGGCTCAACCAGTTTGACATGACTCAGACAGATGGAACTGTCTGTTTATGTTCAGATGAGTTTTTTTTTTTTTTTTTTTTTTCACAGGAGTAGGTTTTGTTAAAACCTTCTCTTTGTTATGCATACATTTTCCTTGGTGATATTTGGGGCATTTAGTGAATTTACTGTCCATCCTATTATCTGTTATATTGATAAAACACCAGAGTGATATATTTATTCTCTATGTAGGGAATATTATTACGGTGTTGTATCTGTAAAATCTTAATTTTTAGTTTGAAAGGAGGAAAGATCCTCTTATTGTAAAATTTTAAAGGGTTCTTTTATTTTCAATTGCTATTCAAATTGTATTATTTTATTTGAGTAAATCAAAGTTTATATTTAATTTACAAGACTTTGTGATTATTTGAGTCTGTTATTAAGCACACCAATATTGTGATAAGAGTTTATTGAAATAAAGTTAATAATATTCAGAGGCTACTTGGAGAGATCTAACAATAAACTAACCCAGGGCCCCTCCCGTTTAAATCTAAGGGAGAGGGCACTACACTTGGTTTACTTTAGTTATTTACTTTAGTCTTTCGTTAGTTTTCTTCCCTTATATGTATAGGTTTAGTTTTTCAGTCTCCTAACTCCAGTGTTTGCCCTGCCTTGTACTTATTTTATGTTTTAGTGGTTTTGTTCTTGTGTCTTGTTTTTCCCTCCTGTTGTGTTGTGTGTCTGTCCGTGTCAAGTCCTGTCCAGACTCCAATGACTGCTGGTAGCCAGGCTGCTCAATCCTGTGCCCGAGTCTACTGTCTGGACTTCTGTTGTGGGACTGACTCGACTGTGCAACTGTTACACTTTGTTAGAAAATGTATTGTTAATAAATCACCATTCACTGTTCATCTTTGCGCTTGGGTCTAGACAGATAGACAGATAGACAGATAAAATCCATAAATTGTCCGAAGACACTTCAGGTTGTGCACTGGCTCTGCGCTACAACTGGCCGCTCGCCAAACACAAACACCGAAATGGACCAAATAACACCCTAGAGAGACGCACATAATTATTAAAAAATAAAATATAGGGCTAAATCGCCATGTGCTACATTCAAATGGGCTATATTGCCGTGGTTTATACCAACAAGGGTTTAATTTTAACAAAAAAACGAATGGTAGCCCTAGTGAAAAAAAAAGTATACTTTATTGTATTTGAAATATATTCCCTTTTTCAATAGTACATTGCAAATATATTTTTAAAAAATATACTATCTTTAAATATATTAAAAGTATATTATCATCATGCTTTTTATCTATTTTTATAATACAACTTTTAACACACTTTAAAATAATAGTACTTTAGTATATTTTCTAAAAATATATTTAAAAACAAGCATACTTTTAACATATTTCTAACAAGTGCACTATAAGTACATTGGTAATAAATATATGCTTAACTACACTTTTAAGAAATATGCTAAAAACAAGCATACTTTTAATATATTTCTAACAAGTGCACTATAAGTACATTGGTAATAAATATATGCTTAATTACACTTAAGAAATATGCTAAACAAGCAAACTTTTAACATATTTCTAAAAAGTACACTACAAGTACTTTGAAGTTTTTGTGTATGTAAAGAAAACGTATGTTGCTCTACTTAAAATAGATTTGAGTATGCAGTGTACAAATGGCTACTTTTGTAATTGTGATTTAAGTATTTTTAATTTAAGTTTATACAATGTTAAAGATAGGCACAATGTACAATAAACACAAATCCATTACAAATTTTACATCAACATCACACCATTGGAACACACAAGAAAATGTGTTTTCTACTGTACAGAAAGTGGCAGCTACTGGATTGTGATGTCACAAGTGGCAGTTTAACCACTACAGCCAAGTAAACACTGGCTATATTGCATGGCCAAAAATGGAAGTTCACTCACACTGCATTAACACATTAGAAACATAATCAGTGTTCAAAAAAATTTAACAAATCATTATTGACTTTAGGGAGAAAAGCTGAAAAATAATTGGCATTGATATCTGTAAAGCTGCAGAAGTAGTTCCCCAGGAATCAGTTTTTAGTCTCTTTCAATATTGTTTGGAAGTGGAATGACATACAGTTTGTCCTTAGACCAAACAATAACACATTTACGTTTGAGTGATTGAGGATGGACAGCAAATACATAATTGGTATGAGACACTTCATTTATAAATGTTGAGGATATATTGAGCTGAACATCTCTATACAACTTTCCTCCACTCTTGGCAAGCTCTTTAACTAAAACACAGAATCTGTTTATGGTGGATGCAGAAGATGCCCCATTCTCACACGTGAAAGCCACCAGGGTCATAATTTCACAGAATGTTCCATCACTTAACTGTACAACAGAATTATATCTCTTTTTAAGAGCTGTGTTATTACAAGAATGATAAACAACACCGCTACAAATGAAACGGTCATAAAATAAACCAGAATTAACTTTGTTACCTGTAAAATCTTCAATAGCCATCCTCTGCAGCACAGATGTGGTACCTTTCTTTGGGCAACCAAAACCTCTGACATTATCTTGAAACTTCTTTGACTTCTTTGTTAAGCCAGACGTACTTTGGAGTTTGTCAAATAATTTCCGTATGTTGTCATTGGCGTTTGCCATGGTAGTCCCTGCTTTTGTTGAGAGAGCCCTCCACCTAAGGAATGTCTTCACTATTTGATCTTGCACATGTGTTGTTCCATTGAAAAACTTAAGCAAAGTGCCATTAAATGTTTCAAATGGAAATGTGGATGTTGCCCAGAGTGGTCCCCAGTTGCGCACACTTGCTGCTAAGTGCATTAACAAATGCACATTGAAAGAAACATTAGTAGCACCACAAAGTTTCTCAAAGTTACACAAACTTTCGAAGAGCTTGTTCTGCCATATTCACAGAGGTGTCAAGTAACGAAGTACAAATACTTCGTTACATTACTTAAGTAGAAATTTTGGGTATCTATACTTTACTGGAGTAATTATTTTTCAGACGACTTTTTACTTCTACTCCTTACATTTTCACGCAATTATCTATACTTTCTACTCCTTACATTTTAAAAATAGCCTCGTTACTCCTAGTTCATTTCGGCTTGTTTTCATTCCGGCTTGTCGCCGTTAAAAAAAAAATTGGCCAATTACACAAACGGTTAATATCTGAGTCCCGCCTCCTGAACACACATCGCTAAACTGATTGGCTTTGTGTTTTCTTTCTAACTTGTGAGAGGCTGTAGTCGGTTGTGCGAAGCACCAAAACTCCTCCGAGTCCTTAGGAAACCTAGATGCGGTAAGCGAGGGAGAAATATCAATATCAAATATTGCGTCAAATATTGATTTGGGGACAGACGTTTTTACAATATAATGACAATCGTAATTAACATAACACCCCATATGGAAAAGGTTTGGTAAAAACTCCTGTGATTCTTATATGTTCCAACAGAATATTGTAAGGGACATATATGCTGCAAAAACCACATATATAAATTGTATAATATTAGTGTATTTTTAATCATATTATGTCATATGTTCTACATACAACTGAAGCCATATAGATTTTCATGATGTAAAAACATAGGAAAATAATGCTAATTTAATATGAATGTCCAGCATAAAACACAGTGCAGTTTACCAGTCAGTATAAGGCTGTACTTCACTCATGCTTGTTCTTATCTTGTCCTAAGTCGAGCCCTATGCCTGTAGTCAATCATGGTTACTGTATATACTGTATAATCAGCCTTAGATGAAACACAACATTTAAACTACATACACAAGCACACATTTTAATTACAAAATGATTTATTAGAGTGTGTTCTACAAGATACAGTTGCATATTTCACAAATAAATAGTTTTCATTTTAAATCCTGCATCACCAGATTTCATTTTCATTTGTGACAATTTCTCTAACTTTATCACAGTACTACTGTATGGGATGATTATAGTCTCAATATGATTGACACGTGCAAGCACACTTATCAATGAACTTGATACATGTTGCAGAAATGTTTTATCCATGCCTTTCAACTTGCGTGTGCAAAATTCAAAGTTGAATGAATGTGAAGCAATTTGTACAAATAGAGACATTTTTGTGAATACAAATGTTTTTCTTTGTATTAGTGTATCATAATTTGCGCATGCAACACAGAAGATGTGCATGTGTGGATCAGGTGACACGCGTGCATTCATTGACGTCTTTTCTGAGTCGATCTCATTTGATTCATTTGGATTTTGAGACTTTCTTTTCGCGTTTTTTAAGCATTTCACAACCCACACACAAACAACTACAAATGAATAGGCATATTGCTAATTATTAATGTGTGCACAACTACCCATCTATTTGACAAATTCACAAATGTGTGTCACTACATTTAAACTAATACAATACAACTTGTGTGTGCAAAATCCAAAATCACATGAATGTGCAGCATTTTGTACAAATAGAGACAGAGTTGTTAATACAAAACCTTGATTTTAAATTAATGTAGGCCAGAATTTGTGCGTGCAACAAGTAAGATGTGCATTTGTGGATCAGGTGACACGCGTGCATTCATTGACTCGTTTCTGAGTCGATCCTATTTGATTCATTTGGATTTTGAGACTTTCATTCCGCAGGTTTCGCCTTGCTCGATCCACACACAGATGTCTGAGAAAACCTGCTACCACTAGATGGCAGTATTCTGCTCAAACAGACAACGGCAGCGTAATCAAGCGTTCTTCCCCATTTAAGACGCTTAATGTGAGTGATATTGAAGAACCACATTTAGTACACAATATTGGCCTACCTTATTAATAAAGCATACTTTATAGAGGCAAACAGATTACATCAGATTATGAACAACACCCATAGAAAACCACTATAAAACGCTTAACGTGTAATAGCGCGTTGCATGTTCAATAAGGTGTATTGGCTACTGAGTTTAAATATCACCGTCATTACTGCATTGACGTTAAGCTTTTTCTTTATAATATGCGCTATGGGAGGAAAACTATATAGCCTACAGACAAGAGCCTATATGAACGCGACGCGCGGCGTTTCACGTTAATGGCATTTCCCTTCCTGAGCCTGTTAAAAAGAAAAAGCTTAACATGAAATTCTGCAGTTGCGTTTAACTTTGCGTGTGTATGGGAGAGCAACCGGTCCGAGAGCTCGGTGAAGCAAGTTTTAGGTTTTGATATTCGCCGCATTTTCTAAAGGGACCATCTGCAAGTTCCACTCACAGTCAAAAAAATATAAACGTCCAGTCATTCATTCAAATTATAGTAAATGCAAATTTACCTGTAAGTCAGTCTTACAGGAACCTTCTACGAGCTTTGGAATGTGAAAATGTATGTTTTTAAATATTAAAAGTAATTTTAATTAAAACAAATTATACGTTTTAACGCAGTTAGTGGAATTGGCAGACGTTCCCTTGTGCATCATGAGCTGTGGTTAGCGCGTCAAATCATTCTCATGTATAAATATGCAGCTAAACACACGTAGGGCCAGTTGATTTTCAATTAACATTTCATGTCGATATACAATGGTTGCATATTGTTAAAACTCATATAGCCTATAACAGTGGCTTATGGGTCAATGGAAAACAAATGTACTGCGAAAATCGTCTTTAACATTTAAAAACAGACATTTTCAAATTCCAAAGCTTGTATACTAGGCTATGTATACAGTGTGTAGTCAGATAAAAAATTAAGCCTATAATATGAACGCAAATGCGAAATTTCACGTTTTTTTAACAGGAAAAATTGCCAAGCTTATGCCATGTTAAGCTTTTTCTTTTTAACAGGCTCAGGAAGGGAAATGCCATTAACGTGAAACGCCGCGCGTCGCGTTCATAGGCTCTTGTCTGTAGGCTATATAGTTTTCCTCCCATAGCGCATATTATAAAGAAAAAGCTTAATGTCAATGCAGTAATGACGGTGATATTTAAACTCAGTAGCCAATACACCTTATTGAACATGCAACGCGCTATTGCACGTTAAGCATTTTATAATGTTTTTCTATGGGTGGTGTTCATAATCTGATGCAATCTGTTTGCCTCTATAAAGTATGCTTTATTAATAAAGTAGGCCAATATTGTGTACTAAATGTGGTTCTTCAATATCACTCACATTAAGCGTCTTAAATGAGGAAGAACGCTTGATTACGCTGCCGTTGTCTGTTTGAGCAGAATACTGCCATCTAGTGGTAGCAGGTTTTCTCAGACATCTGTGTGTGGATCGAGCAAGGCGAAACCTGCGGAATGAAAGTCTCAAAATCCAAATGAATCAAATAGGATCGACTCAGAAGCGAGTCAATGAATGCACGCGTGTCACCTGATCCACAAATGCACATCTTACTTGTTGCACGCACAAATTCTGGCCTACATTAATTTAAAATCGAGGTTTTATATTAACAACTATGTCTCTATTTGTACAAAATGCTGCACATTCATGTGATTTTGGATTTTGCACACACAAGTTGTATTGTATTAGTTTAAATGTAGTGACGCACATTTGTGAATTTGTCAAATAGATGGGTAGTTGTGCACACATTAATAATTAGCACCAGGCCTATTCATTTGTAGGTGTTTGTGTGTGGGTTGTGAAATGCTTAAAAAACGCGAAAAGAAAGTCTCAAAATCCAAATGAATCAAATGAGATCGACTCAGAAAAGACGTCAATGAATGCACGCGTGTCACCTGATCCACACATGCACATCTTCTGTGTTGCATGCGCAAATTATGATACACTAATACAAAGGAAAACATTTGTATTCACAAAAATGTCTCTATTTGTACAAATTGCTTCACATTCATTCAATTTTGAATTTTGCACACGCAAGTTGAAAGGCATGGATAAAACATTTCTGCAACATGTATGAAGTTCATTGATAAGTGTGCTTGCACGTGTCAATCATATTGAGACTATAATCATCCCATACACCTCCCCCCTCCACTATGACGTGACGACAGCTCAACGGTTGAGTGAGCGAGCGCGGCGCGCGCTGTTTGAACTCTCTTCAGTTTCCTGAACAGTTCTCCTCTTCTCTTCTCAGCGGCGCAGAATTGGTGCATTTCCTCTGTGAAATTCAGGTGTGTGCATGTTTTATTTTATCTATATAATCATTAATGTGCTTCAAATCATTTTATTTAATGCGAAAGAACATACGAGCTAAACGAGTGTCGACTCGCGCCTGTCTTTTCGCATGATTAACGCCTTGCATAAAAAACACACTACTATATTCCTAAAGATAATGAATATAATTAATTTGGATGATAAAATGTCCTCAGAACTGTGCACTGTTTGTTTATTGGCAGGTTATAGAGTCAGTCGCGTCGCAGCATCTTTCGGCTGTGAGTGACGCAGGACGGCGGTGTAAAGTTAGAAGTTCCCCCGCAGAGGCGAGTCCATCTCCGGCTTAGGAACCAGCGCTGATCCGGTGGATACTGGATAACAGACCGGTTGATTACACTTGATTTACTTGAATGTTTAGGCCTAAATGTTTAAGTTTTACTTTGAAAATGTTTGTTACATGAGTTTAAATGTAGGCAATATTGTATATGTGTTAAAAATAGTATAAAATATGCTGTATTGCTGTAGGCTACTCATTGACAATAAAGGCCAATGTCATGTAGTTATACCGGTGGTTGTATGGACTATTTTTACAAAGGTTTAGAGGAAATAAAAAAGTTAATATTGCTGGCAAATAAACACAGTTAATATTACTCATAAATATTTGTTTTTAAATGTTTCCCCCCCAATTATTTCTACTCAATTTTATTTGTTAATGTACCAAATGCAGTTACTCAGATCTATTTAATTAGTTTTACTTACATTTACTCAGTTAATACAGTGTATGTAATTTATTTCACTGCTTAAAAATCGAATTAATATTAATAATAAAGTGTAAAAATGTTTCACCAAACACAAATCATATTAAAAGTTTTTAGAGTGCATCACCACCAGAGTTCATATATAAAAACATATTCCAGCCAATTTTCAACATTTTAATCACTGTTCTAGAAACATATTTGACTCAACTTTGTTCATGTGCAATAATATGTTATGATTTGTTCACAAACAACAGGCCCAGACAGTTCACAATTAATGTAAATACACAGTCTTACAATGTCATTGCTTTATTCTGCTCTTTCAAATCCTGTAGAAAAATTAACAGTCTTCAGAAAGGTCAGTGATATTCTGACAGCTAGTAATCCTCGAACCGGCTTCTGCACTGTACAATTTAAAGGGATACTCCACTTTAAAATGAAACTTCTGTCATCATATACTCACCCTCATGTTGTTTCAAACCTGTATGAATTTCTTTCTTCTGCTGAACAGAAAGGAAGATATTTAGAAGAATGTCAGTAACCAGACAGTTTCTGGTCTCATTGACTTCCATAGTAGGAAAAAATATACTATGGAAGTCAATGGGACCCAAAAACTGTCTGGTTATCGACATTCTTCAAAATATATTCTTTTGTGTTCATCAGAAGAAAGAAATTCATACAGGATTGAAACAGTTTGAGGGTGAGTAAATGATTTTCAGTTTTGGGTGAACTATATCACTTTAATGAAAGATGCAGACATGTGTTTGGCTTCTTCAAAAAGCAAGGAACAAGACAGTATTGCACTATTGCATTGCACTATGAGCGGAGTAAAGTTAAGTCTCTGTTAAACTGCCACCTTGTCTTTATTAGTTATTTGTAACATTACAGAATTAATTAATTTACGTAATGTTAAGGTCAATATAGACTAAAAAACTTAATACATTATCCTATTAATTTCCTGATTCCTCCGCTTATTTAGCTTATTTATTTAGAAATTTAATTTTCTATGGGCATATATACGGCTGAAACAGGTAGCCTAGTGCATCATCCCAAAATTTTCAACATCAGCATTTTAATATAATTATAGTCAAATGATGTGTTTTTTGAGGAGCTGGGGTAGTGCACTATATAGGCCCCTGTGGCGCAGCCTAAGCTTTTGTCCTTAATTTTTTTTCCTTACATTACTTTTACTTTTATACTTTAAGTAGTTTTGAAACCAGAACTTTTATACTTTTACTTGAGTAAAAAGCTTGAGTTGATACTTAAACTTCTACAGAAGTCTTTTTAAACCCTAGTATCTATACTTCTACTTGAGTAATGAATGTGAATACTTTTGACACCTCTGCATATTCACATGGCTTAATTAGGGTTAGGTGAAGAGAAAATCCATAAACTGTCCGAAGACACTTCAGGCTGTGCACTGGCCCTCGCTGCAACTGGCCGCTCCCCACACAAGCACCAAAATGTCCCAAGAAACCCAGAGAGACACGCATACAATTACAAAACATTAAAAAGAGGGCTAAAACGCCGTGGGCTAGATCCAAAAGGGCTATATTGCCGTGGTTTATGCCAACTAGGGCTTAATTTTAACAAAAAACTAATGGTAGGTGTTAGTAAAGAGTGGTGAGGGGCATAAATCCCACGTCTGTATGGACATGGACCCTTTTTGGAGACGCTCAACGTCACAGTGGACGGAGGAAAAATTTATGTGGCTCTGCAACATCACTCAGACCAATGATGGCGGCCATTTTAACCAACTCCAGACCTGTATGGGTCGAAGAGAAAATTTTCCAAGGCTTCTGCTACATCACGAACCCCCAAATGATGGCAGCTGTACTCATTTTTACGGTTTCGAGTCATTCAGGCATACTTTCACGACGCGTTTCGAGCTTTCCCAAGGCTCCTCATCAGGTGAATTTAGAATGACAACTCTCTCAAATCCCTCTCGGCTTCCTCGTGTTCGAGGGCGTGGTCACACTTGATTTTATAGCGGACTTCAGAGGGCGGGCGCCCCTCCCACTTTAACCAAAATACCTTTCAGCACTAAATGGTGCTTCATAAATAGTTTTTTGACTATCAATAAATAAATTTTTCATTTTAATATTCAATAATTATACACATACACCCACAGAAATCTCACGGAACATCCAGATAACATGCACGAGGTCCAGTGTACGAGGCACGGGATTGGTTAGGTGAAGAGAAAATCCATAAACTGTCCGAAGACACTTCAGGCTGTGCACTGGCCCTCGCTGCAACTGGCCGCTCCCCACACAAGCACCAAAATGTCCCAAGAAACCCAGAGAGAGACGCATACAATTACAAAACATTAAAAAGAGGGCTAAAACGCCGTGGGCTAGATCCAAAAGGGCTATATTGCCGTGGTTTATGCCAACTAGGGTTAGGGTTAGGGTAAGGGTTAGGTTAGGTGAGAGAAGATCCAAGATCCAAACCTGAGGTCTAAATCTGGTTGTGCACGGGCCCTAACACAACTGGCCGCTTCGCACACACAAGGATGGACCAAAATAATGTCCAGAGAGATGTATAAAAATATAAAAGAGGGTTAAATCACCGTGGGTTACGCCAATGAGGGCTTGATGCAAGAAAAACTCCTGGTAGGTTTTAGTGAGAAAGTGAGAGGGGCATCAACACAACTTACCCACGTCTGTATGGACGAAGGGAGACATTTAAACATTAAACAGACTAACTCACGCCTGTTTGGGCGATGAGAAAAAATGATATTAGGCTCTGCTACATCACCACACACCAAATGATGGAGGCCATCTTGTATTTTACAGTCTGCGTCATTCAGGGGCATTTCGCGACGCGTTTCGTGCTCGACCAACTGCACTCGTCAGGCGATTTTGAATGACTGTCTCTAATCCCCTCAGCTTTATGGCTTTCAAAAAGGGGCGTGGCCCCTCTAACTGTCACACAAGCACCTTTCAGCATAAAATAATGCGTCATGAGTCATTTTTCTGCTATCAACCTTCTTGTTTTTAATTTTAAATATTTTTATAAATGTATACAAACACCCATAAACATCACCAGGAACATCCAAGCGTCGTGAACGAAGTCCAGAGTATCAGGCACTGGCTGAGTTAGGTGAGAGAAGATCCAAGATCCAAACCTGAGGTCTAAATCTGGTTGTGCACGGGCCCTAACACAACTGGCCGCTTCGCACACACAAGGATGGACCAAAATAATGTCCAGAGAGATGTATAAAAATATAAAAGAGGGTTAAATCACCGTGGGTTACGCCAATGAGGGCTTGATGCAAGAAAAACTCCTGGTAGGTTTTAGTGAGAAAGTGAGAGGGGCATCAACACAACTTACCCACGTCTGTATGGACGAAGGGAGACATTTAAACATTAAACAGACTAACTCACGCCTGTTTGGGCGATGAGAAAAAATGATATTAGGCTCTGCTACATCACCACACACCAAATGATGGAGGCCATCTTGTATTTTACAGTCTGCGTCATTCAGGGGCATTTCGCGACGCGTTTCGTGCTCGACCAACTGCACTCGTCAGGCGATTTTGAATGACTGTCTCTAATCCCCTCAGCTTTATGGCTTTCAAAAAGGGGCGTGGCCCCTCTAACTGTCACACAAGCACCTTTCAGCATAAAATAATGCGTCATGAGTCATTTTTCTGCTATCAACCTTCTTGTTTTTAATTTTAAATATTTTTATAAATGTATACAAACACCCATAAACATCACCAGGAACATCCAAGCGTCGTGAACGAAGTCCAGAGTATCAGGCACTGGCTGAGTTAGGTGAGAGAAGATCCAAGATCCAAACCTGAGGTCTAAATCTGGTTGTGCACGGGCCCTAACACAACTGGCCGCTTCGCACACACAAGGATGGACCAAAATAATGTCCAGAGAGATGTATAAAAATATAAAAGAGGGTTAAATCACCGTGGGTTACGCCAATGAGGGCTTGATGCAAGAAAAACTCCTGGTAGGTTTTAGTGAGAAAGTGAGAGGGGCATCAACACAACTTACCCACGTCTGTATGGACGAAGGGAGACATTTAAACATTAAACAGACTAACTCACGCCTGTTTGGGCGATGAGAAAAAATGATATTAGGCTCTGCTACATCACCACACACCAAATGATGGAGGCCATCTTGTATTTTACAGTCTGCGTCATTCAGGGGTTAGGGTTAGGGTTAGGGTTAGGTTAGGATTGTGAAAAGACAACGCCTTCCCCCCAGACCGCCACTCCGGGCTGCCCAGTTTGGTTTAGGGAAGCCGCAGGAATGCACTGGCCGGCGCATGTTTTTGATGAGACTGATCCACCCCTTCCGCTATTTCTTATTCATACTACCTTCTTTTCCACACACCATCCCTGTGGTATTCCTGTTTTGGCAAACCCCATCTCTCCATCACCCTACAAAAGCCCTCAGAAAACCCCTCCCCCTATAATGGAGCCAAGAAGACTCGGGCTCGTCCGGTAAAGAATAAAAAATAAATTAGCAATTAGTGAATATTCCTCCCGCAAAGGGTAGATTTAGTTTATGGTGACCCCTCCACCCCAAGTCCTAGGGTTAGGGTTAGGTTTTTTGTAAATATTACAACAGCTCCCCCCTCTCTCTGGCACTAGTCCAGAGGAGAAAGGAGACTGAGGAAGGCACGGGCCGACGCATGTTAGACTATACCATGCTCCCCCTTGGAGCGTGCTCCCCCTTGGAGCTAACCCCTACTAATCTTCCAACTAGGTTTATGACCATAAGGGCTCTAATGGGTAGGGTTAGAGTAGAAATAGGTACAGACCTAGTTGTATACTTCACAGGGTTACTATGGGTAGGTTTAGGACAGAATAGATACAGGCCTAGGTCTACAAACCACAAAGCTACTATGGGTAGGTTTAAGACAGACTAGATACAGGCCTAGGTCTACAAACCACAAAGCTACTATGGGTAGGTTTAAGACAGACTAGATACAGGCCTAGGTCTACAAACCACAAGGTTACTATGGGAAGGTTTAGAACAAAAGTAGGTACAAGCCTAGGTTTACAAGCCACCGGGTTACCATGGGTAGTTTTAGAATAGGAGCTGGTACAGGCCTACATCTATCTCGATAAGGCACCACCAATTGCCAAACTGTTGTTTCAACTACCAATCAACTAGGCTGAAAAACCCACAGGATTCCTACAGTTAGAACCTAATTTCGCAAACCACTAGAATTCAAACTCCCTTCCCTATTCCCCAAGCAAATGCGAGAGGGAAATATTGAAGACACTCTCATCAGTAGTGTACCCCAGATTCATTGGGTGTTTCGGCCCTTTAAACACTAGACACCCTCCTCTGTGGCGGCCTGTCCTGGATGATCAGTCCAGGACGAGTGTCTCATAGCCAATTTTCTAATCAAACCAGATCCTCACAAACACTGTGGTTGGGCTCTGGGTACAGAATTTTACCGAGATTAAAATGAACCACCGTTCTCTTTTCCCTTCCAGGACGACCGCTAACTGTGCCAACCTCGGAACTACCTGAACCTGACCGCTTCTTCCCCTTACCATTACTGGACGACTGCTGGCCGCACTAATCTCCAAATCGGGACTATCAGGTAAGAACATGAATCCTTTCTCCAGAAACTAACCGCTCTTTTCCTTTTCCATTACAGGACGACTGCTGGCCACACTAATCTCCAAGTCGGGACTATCAGGTAAGAACATGAATCATTTCTCCAGAAGCTAACCGCTCTTTTCCTTTTCCAGAAACTAACCGCTCTTTTCCTTTTCCATTACAGGACGACTGCTGGCCACCCTAATCTCCAAGTCGGGACTATCAGGTAAGAACATGAATCATTTCTCCAGAAACTAACCGCTCTTTTCCTTTTCCATTACAGGACGACTGCTGGCCACACTAATCTCCAAATCGGGACTATCAGGTAAGAACATGAATAATTTCTCCTGAAACTAACCGCTCTTTTCCATCACAGAATGTTTGCTGACCCCCCAATTGGAACTCACCAGGTAAAGTAACCTGAAAAACGGCCAAACCATTTGTTCTTACACTGCTACAAAACGTTTCGCCTCGAAATAACTTCCCAGTCTCTCAACCCGGTCAAAAGAAGACTCACAATGAGGCGGGCGTCGAGACTGGCGGATGCGGAGCATCAAGCTTCTACCAGTCCTCTGCCCTAAGAGTCAAGACCAACCAAACCGACGCCATCCCATTACAGGACGACCGCTGGCAGTGTTGACTCCTGAATTGGAGCTCCAGGTAAGAGAATCCGCCCCTCTACCGTAACCGAAGACGATGCCACGATCAGTGTGTAAGTATGTTGTTGCAGGATGTGCTGTTGCATGAAGGGTGCTAGCCACCCATAGAAGATTGGGCGCCATTTAAGACCTGTTCGCCCCAGGTCACCTTCCCTGCGTGCTGTCCAAGTGGACCCAGAGGAGCTGGATACGTACCGCTTTCCCAGGCAACCCTTCGTTAACACCGCAAGGTATCCAGGTTACCCGAAAAAAGCCTGCGAGGAATGGTCTACATCCGGGGGCCCTTTGTCAGTCCCACTGACTTAAACACACAAGGAGTCTTGCCCAGGAAGTCCCCATATAGCAGCAACCGCCGCCAGGTCCTTCTAATTCCAAAGACAAGACCCCCCGTACCCACTCTATTCGAAGGGTCGAGATTGGCGGATGCACATTTCTGCACACCAAGCTTCTACCAACCTCTTCCCTCGAGAGCAGAAGGAAAGACAAAGCAACTGAACAGATCAAATCCTTACCCAAGGACGTAATCGTCAGCCGCAGATGCCACCAGATGGCGCATCTCTGATATATACCTTTTTGATGCGGTTATCTCGACCGTGGTAACCCAAAAAAAATTTTTTGTGTGCTATTTATTCCAGATGATTACTATTTGCAACTTCTGCTCAGACCAACTTAGAGAAACCTAATACCGCTCCCCTATCACCTTATTAAAGAGCTGTCTTGGGATCTAATTCCACTCTTAGAAAAAGTCGATTTCTCCCAACCAGAAAAATCGATTTTTTCCTTTTCTTAACTTCTGCTCCGACCAACTTGGAGAAACATAATACCGCTCCCCTATCACCTTATTAAAGAGCTGTCTTGGGCTCTAATTCCACTCTTTAGAAAAAAGTCGATTTCTCCCAACCAGAACATCGATTTTTTCGCGATACTCGGTCCTCGCTCAAACCGATTTCCTCGACTAACCTAACTGAAAAATGAGAACCCTTCCTCTCCTTCCTGAGAAGGATCAACATTTCTTAAAAGAGGCTCAGATACAGGAGAAATTTCCAGGACAGTTTTCCCAGATTCCTCCTCATCATCACATTCTGCCCCTTGTTGATGGTTCTTATCTTCTAATTTTAAAGACCTTTTCTATTTAAAGACCTACCAGACCACATTCCCGCTTAGATCCCAGAAAGTTCCCTCCTTTCATTCAGACCATCTGGGACCCTGGTTCCCAACCTCTCTATCCAAACGAACTCTTTGAATAATCTCTGGTTTAGGGTCCAATTCGGGTTATGTTCCAGACCCCTTATTGTAAGTTGCCGCACCCCATGCCGCTGAAAGTGCTCAACCAGTGAACGCCTACTTGTGTTCATGGACCCTTTTCGAATAATATACCTATGCTGGTAAAGACGAGCCTTGATTGAATTCTTGGTCTGACCGACGTATTGCTTGCCACACCGACCACACTGAATCGCATAAATACAATTCTTAGCCTCCAACGGAATATTTGGAAGAAAGAACGCCCTGGGCTGGCCCCACACCTTAATGGTTCGAGGTCTCTTTCTTTTCAACGGTCTCGGTTTCTCCCTAGGTTTGCGAAGCCTGCTATGGACTAGCAAATCTCGCAAATTCGTATTCCTCTTGTAGGCTGCCAGGAGCTTAATATCCTGACCCTCAGGGGTGTGTGCCAAAGTTTCCGCAAAACTGCCCCTGATCTCCCTGGTGAGCCTGGCAGCCTCCGGCGTGAACGAAAAAATGGCCGGAACCAAGACCTTATCTTCCCCTGCAGGCCTGGGTTTCGGATTTGTCTGCAACCGGCAATGCTCTTTATAAATCGCTCTGAGCCGTGACCTAGAATAGCCTCTTGCTCTGAGAGCTCGGAACAACGTGCACTTGGCCTCCTGAAAACTCTCTTCCCGTGAACAAATTCTCCTGAACCTCAAGAGCTGAGATAAGACTATACCTCTAAACGTGTGTCTTGGGTGATAGCTCCGATAGTGCAAAAGGGCGTGAGTATCTGTCTCTTTGAAGAACATTTTGAAATCCAACTGTCCCGTAGAAAGAAACTCAGGCCCCTTGTACACTATTGTATCAAGGAACTCTATGGCCTGCTCATTTATGACGGCTTTCACCTTAATCGAGGCGTGATGTGCATTTAACACCCCTAAAAAAGTCTCGAACCCCTGTCGACTGCGGTCCCACACTCCCCAGACATCGTCTAGAAACCGAAAGTAGGACAAAGGGACCTCCTCGCATTTGGGAAAGACAGTCTCCTCCCACTGGGCCATGTATATATTCGCATAAGCTGGCGCAAACCTTTTTCCCATAGCCGTCCCTTTAATCTGCAAGTAGAAATCACCCTCGAACTCAAAATCATTACGAGTCAGACTTAACTCCAACAGTTCCAACATTGCCTCATCCGGTCGAGAGGCATCGGGAAATCTGGCAAAACAATCTCGTACTGCCCTCCATCCCAAAACTAACCTGTGCCGGTGTGAAATGAAAACCCTGAGACAAGTTTATGACAGAGCCCAATCTTTTATTCTTATAATTCTCAACCCTCCGCTGGCCTCCTAGTTGACTGCGGCCACTGGATTGCCAGTTTGCGGGTGGTCCTCCCATGGACCCTTACTGCCTCCACGGCCTGACTTTCCTGAGCCTCTTCCTCCCCAGCCGTAGCCTGTCTTCCTGGTGAAGAGGAAGATGAAAACGACGAAGAAGACGAAGAAGACGGCCCAGCACTCAACTCCCTGGAGACATGTCCCGAGGTCTCCCCCCCGTCATCGTCCTTCTCCCGGGCCAAGAGACGACTGACCTCAGCAAAGGCTCGGCGAACCGTAGACTCCCTCAACGTTTTGAGCCCCCGGCGAGCCCACTTGACTGCGATCTCCCATGCCTCTCTCCAACGTCCCCTGGAGGCATGGGAGACCGCTTGGCTAGCCTCCTGAAGGGCTCTCTCATGGTGATCCGTAAGAATGTCCAAACCAGTGTTCAGCCAATTCTTGGCGTTCCCGAAGATCAGCCATTCAGTGCTGACCTTCGGAAACGCCGGCTGGATCCCCGCCGAGATCTGGTAGGCCATCTTCTGTAATTTGGCCGGTGGCCCCTCCTCCTCCCCGGCCTCCATCATCCCACGGTGATGGTGGTAGGCCTTGACGTATCTGAATAAGACCCTAATCAGGGCCTTAAACTCGCGATCCTCCCTCTCCTCTCTTTGCCTTCTACTTTCCATACTCTCAATCAAGCAACCTCCTTACACTCTCAATCTGTCTAGAAAGAGAAGAAAGAAGAGTAGATTACTACCTAGGGCTAACCTCATCCTGCCACCTCCCCATCCAAATCAAGACGAACCAGGAGTCGTTCAACCGGTCTGGGCCGAACAACTCCCTAAGGACCTGTGTAGGCCCAGGTTCGTACTCCCATCCCGCCCCTCCCCCGACCTCACCGGCCGAGGAAGGAGCCGGAGGGAGCCCTCCTAAAAACTAGAAAAGGCAAACCTAATCCTGGAACATTCTCCTACATCCCAAAGAATTCATGAACCATCATGTCTAACAACACAAAGAATTCATGAACCATCATGTCTAACAAAACCACCTAAACGCCTTGAATAACCACACAAAGACCGAATTGACTGCAAAAAATGAGATCACTAGGAACCAGAAGTGAAAAAAGATCTAGCCCTCAGTATCCAAAACTTGGATCATCCCTGGTATGTCAAGTCCGATGGCTCTGGCTGGGTTAGGTTTTTTGTAAATATTACAACAGCTCCCCCCTCTCTCTGGCACTAGTCCAGAGGAGAAAGGAGACTGAGGAAGGCACGGGCCGACGCATGTTAGACTATACCATGCTCCCCCTTGGAGCGTGCTCCCCCTTGGAGCTAACCCCTACTAATCTTCCAACTAGGTTTATGACCATAAGGGCTCTAATGGGTAGGGTTAGAGTAGAAATAGGTACAGACCTAGTTGTATACTTCACAGGGTTACTATGGGTAGGTTTAGGACAGAATAGATACAGGCCTAGGTCTACAAACCACAAAGCTACTATGGGTAGGTTTAAGACAGACTAGATACAGGCCTAGGTCTACAAACCACAAAGCTACTATGGGTAGGTTTAAGACAGACTAGATACAGGCCTAGGTCTACAAACCACAAGGTTAGGGTTAGGTTAGAGTGGGTTAGGTTAGGGTTAGGGTTAGGGTTAGGTTAGGGTTAGGGTTAGAGTTAGGTTTTTTGGGTTAGGGTTAGGGTTAGGGTTAGGGTTAGGGTTAGGTAGGGAGGTAAAAACGACTTTCACCCTCATTAGTAACCACCCTCATTTGCATAAAGGGCATCTGATTGGCCGAATCTTAACTGTCCATATATCTGCAACGGTGTGTTTTATCTGTACGAAACTTGGTTTATATAGTAATTGATGTATGGCTAGTCGACTGGTGGTGGTTTGGTGCGCCTCTAGCGCCACCAGGTGTGTAGACACGGTACTGCACTTTATTTTTTAGATTTGTTTTTTTTTAACAGGGGTCTATTTTATAAATTGCTGTTGTATCTAGGGTTATTTTATATAGGGGTGGTCTATCCTGGTATATTTTGGGTAGGGTCTGTTTAGGTCCCGCCAGTGGTCAGTGTTTTTTGGTTTTGTTTTCTGTTTTTTTGTGCAGGTGGTGGGTAGGTTTAGCTGGTTAGGTGAGGTAGCGTGCCAGGCCTTTGGCCTTTGACCCTGCATCCATGCAGACGCCCTGACGCAAACTGAACTTGAGTTTTCCCCCAGCTGTTCACCTGTCAATGCAAAATGGTTGCATTTGCCGTGCATATCAGCACGAGTGCTGAAACAGCACCAATGCTGACAGGTAAGTGTCTATTTCTATAGATAGATTGATGGATGGAGTGATGGATGGATGGATGGATGGATGGATGGATGGATGGATGGATAGATAGGTACATGAGTTTAAACAACTTTTTGTTAAAAAAAATGTTTTTGTTAAAAAAAATGTTTTTGTTTGAAAAAGTGAATGTTTTTTAGGCCTGTGTTACATTGATGGATGGAGTGATGGAGTGATGGATGGATGGATGGATGGATGGATAGATAGATGAATAGATGAATATATAGATACATGAGTTTAAACCACTTTTTGTTAAAAAAAATATGTTTTTGTTTGAAAAAGTGAATGTTTTTAGGCCTGTGTTATACATGGATGGATGGAGTGATGGAGTGATGGATGGATGGATGGATGGATGGATAGATAGATAAATAGATAGATAGATGAATAGATGAATATATAGATACATGAGTTTAAGCAACTTTTTGTTAAAAAAAAAAAAGTTTTTGTTTGAAAAAGTGAATGTTTTTAGGCCTGTGTTATACATGGATGGATGGAGTGATGGAGTGATGGAGTGATGGATGGATGGATGGATAGATAGATGGATAGATGGATAGATGGATAGATGAGTTTGATCGACTGTTTGTTCATATTTTTTTATTGTTTTGTGTTAAATATTGAAAGTAGTCTTTGGCCTAATGGTTAGTTTGGGTTTAGGGTTAGTTTGGGGCTATGGTTTGGTTAGGGTTAAAATGGCATATAGGTAGGGAGGTAAAAACGACTTTCACCCTCATTAGTAACCACCCTCATTTGCATAAAGGGCATCTGATTGGCCGAATCTTAACTGTCCATATATCTGCAACGGTGTGTTTTATCTGTACGAAACTTGGTTTATATAGTAATTGATGTATGGCTAGTCGACTGGTGGTGGTTTGGTGCGCCTCTAGCGCCACCAGGTGTGTAGACACGGTACTGCACTTTATTTTTTAGATTTGTTTTTTTTTAACAGGGGTCTATTTTATAAATTGCGGTTGTATCTAGGGTTATTTTATATAGGGGTGGTCTATCCTGGTATATTTTGGGTAGGGTCTGTGTAGGTCCCGCCAGTGGTCAGTGTTTTTTGGTTTTGTTTTCTGTTTTTTTGTGCAGGTGGTGGGTAGGTTTAGCTGGTTAGGTGAGGTAGCGTGCCAGGCCTTTGGCCTTTGACCCTGCATCCATGCAGACGCCCTGACGCAAACTGAACTTGAGTTTTCCCCCAGCTGTTCACCTGTCAATGCAAAATGGTTGCATTTGCCGTGCATATCAGCACGAGTGCTGAAACAGCACCAATGCTGACAGGTAAGTGTCTATTTCTATAGATAGATTGATGGATGGAGTGATGGATGGATGGATGGATGGATGGATGGATGGATGGATGGATGGATAGATAGGTACATGAGTTTAAACAACTTTTTGTTAAAAAAAATGTTTTTGTTAAAAAAAATGTTTTTGTTTGAAAAAGTGAATGTTTTTTAGGCCTGTGTTACATTGATGGATGGAGTGATGGAGTGATGGATGGATGGATGGATGGATGGATAGATAGATGAATAGATGAATATATAGATACATGAGTTTAAACCACTTTTTGTTAAAAAAAATATGTTTTTGTTTGAAAAAGTGAATGTTTTTAGGCCTGTGTTATACATGGATGGATGGAGTGATGGAGTGATGGATGGATGGATGGATGGATGGATAGATAGATAAATAGATAGATAGATGAATAGATGAATATATAGATACATGAGTTTAAGCAACTTTTTGTTAAAAAAAAAAAAGTTTTTGTTTGAAAAAGTGAATGTTTTTAGGCCTGTGTTATACATGGATGGATGGAGTGATGGAGTGATGGAGTGATGGATGGATGGATGGATAGATAGATGGATAGATGGATAGATGGATAGATGAGTTTGATCGACTGTTTGTTCATATTTTTTTATTGTTTTGTGTTAAATATTGAAAGTAGTCTTTGGCCTAATGGTTAGTTTGGGTTTAGGGTTAGTTTGGGGCTATGGTTTGGTTAGGGTTAAAATGGCATATAGGTAGGGAGGTAAAAACGACTTTCACCCTCATTAGTAACCACCCTCATTTGCATAAAGGGCATCTGATTGGCCGAATCTTAACTGTCCATATATCTGCAACGGTGTGTTTTATCTGTACGAAACTTGGTTTATATAGTAATTGATGTATGGCTAGTCGACTGGTGGTGGTTTGGTGCGCCTCTAGCGCCACCAGGTGTGTAGACACGGTACTGCACTTTATTTTTTAGATTTGTTTTTTTTTAACAGGGGTCTATTTTATAAATTGCGGTTGTATCTAGGGTTATTTTATATAGGGGTGGTCTATCCTGGTATATTTTGGGTAGGGTCTGTGTAGGTCCCGCCAGTGGTCAGTGTTTTTTGGTTTTGTTTTCTGTTTTTTTGTGCAGGTGGTGGGTAGGTTTAGCTGGTTAGGTGAGGTAGCGTGCCAGGCCTTTGGCCTTTGACCCTGCATCCATGCAGACGCCCTGACGCAAACTGAACTTGAGTTTTCCCCCAGCTGTTCACCTGTCAATGCAAAATGGTTGCATTTGCCGTGCATATCAGCACGAGTGCTGAAACAGCACCAATGCTGACAGGTAAGTGTCTATTTCTATAGATAGATTGATGGATGGAGTGATGGATGGATGGATGGATGGATGG
Source organism: Leuciscus idus (assembly GCA_021554675.1). Classification (NCBI taxonomy): domain Eukaryota; kingdom Metazoa; phylum Chordata; class Actinopteri; order Cypriniformes; family Leuciscidae; genus Leuciscus; species Leuciscus idus. Next base: position 155,732 of record JAJAVR010000031.1, on the reverse strand, counting down.
ATGGATGGATGGATGGATGGATGGATGGATAGATAGGTACATGAGTTTAAACAACTTTTTGTTAAAAAAAATGTTTTTGTTAAAAAAAATGTTTTTGTTTGAAAAAGTGAATGTTTTTTAGGCCTGTGTTACATTGATGGATGGAGTGATGGAGTGATGGATGGATGGATGGATGGATGGATAGATAGATGAATAGATGAATATATAGATACATGAGTTTAAACCACTTTTTGTTAAAAAAAATATGTTTTTGTTTGAAAAAGTGAATGTTTTTAGGCCTGTGTTATACATGGATGGATGGAGTGATGGAGTGATGGATGGATGGATGGATGGATGGATAGATAGATAAATAGATAGATAGATGAATAGATGAATATATAGATACATGAGTTTAAGCAACTTTTTGTTAAAAAAAAAAAAGTTTTTGTTTGAAAAAGTGAATGTTTTTAGGCCTGTGTTATACATGGATGGATGGAGTGATGGAGTGATGGAGTGATGGATGGATGGATGGATAGATAGATGGATAGATGGATAGATGGATAGATGGATAGATGAGTTTGATCGACTGTTTGTTCATATTTTTTTATTGTTTTGTGTTAAATATTGAAAGTAGTCTTTGGCCTAATGGTTAGTTTGGGTTTAGGGTTAGTTTGGGGCTATGGTTTGGTTAGGGTTAAAATGGCATATAGGTAGGGAGGTAAAAACGACTTTCACCCTCATTAGTAACCACCCTCATTTGCATAAAGGGCATCTGATTGGCCGAATCTTAACTGTCCATATATCTGCAACGGTGTGTTTTATCTGTACGAAACTTGGTTTATATAGTAATTGATGTATGGCTAGTCGACTGGTGGTGGTTTGGTGCGCCTCTAGCGCCACCAGGTGTGTAGACACGGTACTGCACTTTATTTTTTAGATTTGTTTTTTTTTAACAGGGGTCTATTTTATAAATTGCTGTTGTATCTAGGGTTATTTTATATAGGGGTGGTCTATCCTGGTATATTTTGGGTAGGGTCTGTGTAGGTCCCGCCAGTGGTCAGTGTTTTTTGGTTTTGTTTTCTGTTTTTTTGTGCAGGTGGTGGGTAGGTTTAGCTGGTTAGGTGAGGTAGCGTGCCAGGCCTTTGGCCTTTGACCCTGCATCCATGCAGACGCCCTGACGCAAACTGAACTTGAGTTTTCCCCCAGCTGTTCACCTGTCAATGCAAAATGGTTGCATTTGCCGTGCATATCAGCACGAGTGCTGAAACAGCACCAATGCTGACAGGTAAGTGTCTATTTCTATAGATAGATTGATGGATGGAGTGATGGATGGATGGATGGATGGATGGATGGATGGATGGATGGATGGATGGATGGATAGATAGGTACATGAGTTTAAACAACTTTTTGTTAAAAAAAATGTTTTTGTTAAAAAAAATGTTTTTGTTTGAAAAAGTGAATGTTTTTTAGGCCTGTGTTACATTGATGGATGGAGTGATGGAGTGATGGATGGATGGATGGATGGATGGATAGATAGATGAATAGATGAATATATAGATACATGAGTTTAAACCACTTTTTGTTAAAAAAAATATGTTTTTGTTTGAAAAAGTGAATGTTTTTAGGCCTGTGTTATACATGGATGGATGGAGTGATGGAGTGATGGATGGATGGATGGATGGATGGATAGATAGATAAATAGATAGATAGATGAATAGATGAATATATAGATACATGAGTTTAAGCAACTTTTTGTTAAAAAAAAAAAAGTTTTTGTTTGAAAAAGTGAATGTTTTTAGGCCTGTGTTATACATGGATGGATGGAGTGATGGAGTGATGGAGTGATGGATGGATGGATGGATAGATAGATGGATAGATGGATAGATGGATAGATGGATAGATGAGTTTGATCGACTGTTTGTTCATATTTTTTTATTGTTTTGTGTTAAATATTGAAAGTAGTCTTTGGCCTAATGGTTAGTTTGGGTTTAGGGTTAGTTTGGGGCTATGGTTTGGTTAGGGTTAAAATGGCATATAGGGTAGGGAGGTAAAAACGACTTTCACCCTCATTAGTAACCACCCTCATTTGCATAAAGGGCATCTGATTGGCCGAATCTTAACTGTCCATATATCTGCAACGGTGTGTTTTATCTGTACGAAACTTGGTTTATATAGTAATTGATGTATGGCTAGTCGACTGGTGGTGGTTTGGTGCGCCTCTAGCGCCACCAGGTGTGTAGACACGGTACTGCACTTTATTTTTTAGATTTGTTTTTTTTTAACAGGGGTCTATTTTATAAATTGCTGTTGTATCTAGGGTTATTTTATATAGGGGTGGTCTATCCTGGTATATTTTGGGTAGGGTCTGTTTAGGTCCCGCCAGTGGTCAGTGTTTTTTGGTTTTGTTTTCTGTTTTTTTGTGCAGGTGGTGGGTAGGTTTAGCTGGTTAGGTGAGGTAGCGTGCCAGGCCTTTGGCCTTTGACCCTGCATCCATGCAGACGCCCTGACGCAAACTGAACTTGAGTTTTCCCCCAGCTGTTCACCTGTCAATGCAAAATGGTTGCATTTGCCGTGCATATCAGCACGAGTGCTGAAACAGCACCAATGCTGACAGGTAAGTGTCTATTTCTATAGATAGATTGATGGATGGAGTGATGGATGGATGGATGGATGGATGGATGGATGGATGGATGGATGGATGGATAGATAGGTACATGAGTTTAAACAACTTTTTGTTAAAAAAAATGTTTTTGTTAAAAAAAATGTTTTTGTTTGAAAAAGTGAATGTTTTTTAGGCCTGTGTTACATTGATGGATGGAGTGATGGAGTGATGGATGGATGGATGGATGGATGGATAGATAGATGAATAGATGAATATATAGATACATGAGTTTAAACCACTTTTTGTTAAAAAAAATATGTTTTTGTTTGAAAAAGTGAATGTTTTTAGGCCTGTGTTATACATGGATGGATGGAGTGATGGAGTGATGGATGGATGGATGGATGGATGGATAGATAGATAAATAGATAGATAGATGAATAGATGAATATATAGATACATGAGTTTAAGCAACTTTTTGTTAAAAAAAAAAAAGTTTTTGTTTGAAAAAGTGAATGTTTTTAGGCCTGTGTTATACATGGATGGATGGAGTGATGGAGTGATGGAGTGATGGATGGATGGATGGATAGATAGATGGATAGATGGATAGATGGATAGATGGATAGATGAGTTTGATCGACTGTTTGTTCATATTTTTTTATTGTTTTGTGTTAAATATTGAAAGTAGTCTTTGGCCTAATGGTTAGTTTGGGTTTAGGGTTAGTTTGGGGCTATGGTTTGGTTAGGGTTAAAATGGCATATAGGGTAGGGAGGTAAAAACGACTTTCACCCTCATTAGTAACCACCCTCATTTGCATAAAGGGCATCTGATTGGCCGAATCTTAACTGTCCATATATCTGCAACGGTGTGTTTTATCTGTACGAAACTTGGTTTATATAGTAATTGATGTATGGCTAGTCGACTGGTGGTGGTTTGGTGCGCCTCTAGCGCCACCAGGTGTGTAGACACGGTACTGCACTTTATTTTTTAGATTTGTTTTTTTTTAACAGGGGTCTATTTTATAAATTGCTGTTGTATCTAGGGTTATTTTATATAGGGGTGGTCTATCCTGGTATATTTTGGGTAGGGTCTGTTTAGGTCCCGCCAGTGGTCAGTGTTTTTTGGTTTTGTTTTCTGTTTTTTTGTGCAGGTGGTGGGTAGGTTTAGCTGGTTAGGTGAGGTAGCGTGCCAGGCCTTTGGCCTTTGACCCTGCATCCATGCAGACGCCCTGACGCAAACTGAACTTGAGTTTTCCCCCAGCTGTTCACCTGTCAATGCAAAATGGTTGCATTTGCCGTGCATATCAGCACGAGTGCTGAAACAGCACCAATGCTGACAGGTAAGTGTCTATTTCTATAGATAGATTGATGGATGGAGTGATGGATGGATGGATGGATGGATGGATGGATGGATGGATGGATAGATAGGTACATGAGTTTAAACAACTTTTTGTTAAAAAAAATGTTTTTGTTAAAAAAAATGTTTTTGTTTGAAAAAGTGAATGTTTTTTAGGCCTGTGTTACATTGATGGATGGAGTGATGGAGTGATGGATGGATGGATGGATGGATGGATAGATAGATGAATAGATGAATATATAGATACATGAGTTTAAACCACTTTTTGTTAAAAAAAATATGTTTTTGTTTGAAAAAGTGAATGTTTTTAGGCCTGTGTTATACATGGATGGATGGAGTGATGGAGTGATGGATGGATGGATGGATGGATGGATAGATAGATAAATAGATAGATAGATGAATAGATGAATATATAGATACATGAGTTTAAGCAACTTTTTGTTAAAAAAAAAAAAGTTTTTGTTTGAAAAAGTGAATGTTTTTAGGCCTGTGTTATACATGGATGGATGGAGTGATGGAGTGATGGAGTGATGGATGGATGGATGGATAGATAGATGGATAGATGGATAGATGGATAGATGGATAGATGAGTTTGATCGACTGTTTGTTCATATTTTTTTATTGTTTTGTGTTAAATATTGAAAGTAGTCTTTGGCCTAATGGTTAGTTTGGGTTTAGGGTTAGTTTGGGGCTATGGTTTGGTTAGGGTTAAAATGGCATATAGGTAGGGAGGTAAAAACGACTTTCACCCTCATTAGTAACCACCCTCATTTGCATAAAGGGCATCTGATTGGCCGAATCTTAACTGTCCATATATCTGCAACGGTGTGTTTTATCTGTACGAAACTTGGTTTATATAGTAATTGATGTATGGCTAGTCGACTGGTGGTGGTTTGGTGCGCCTCTAGCGCCACCAGGTGTGTAGACACGGTACTGCACTTTATTTTTTAGATTTGTTTTTTTTTAACAGGGGTCTATTTTATAAATTGCTGTTGTATCTAGGGTTATTTTATATAGGGGTGGTCTATCCTGGTATATTTTGGGTAGGGTCTGTTTAGGTCCCGCCAGTGGTCAGTGTTTTTTGGTTTTGTTTTCTGTTTTTTTGTGCAGGTGGTGGGTAGGTTTAGCTGGTTAGGTGAGGTAGCGTGCCAGGCCTTTGGCCTTTGACCCTGCATCCATGCAGACGCCCTGACGCAAACTGAACTTGAGTTTTCCCCCAGCTGTTCACCTGTCAATGCAAAATGGTTGCATTTGCCGTGCATATCAGCACGAGTGCTGAAACAGCACCAATGCTGACAGGTAAGTGTCTATTTCTATAGATAGATTGATGGATGGAGTGATGGATGGATGGATGGATGGATGGATGGATGGATGGATAGATAGGTACATGAGTTTAAACAACTTTTTGTTAAAAAAAATGTTTTTGTTAAAAAAAATGTTTTTGTTTGAAAAAGTGAATGTTTTTTAGGCCTGTGTTACATTGATGGATGGAGTGATGGAGTGATGGATGGATGGATGGATGGATGGATAGATAGATGAATAGATGAATATATAGATACATGAGTTTAAACCACTTTTTGTTAAAAAAAATATGTTTTTGTTTGAAAAAGTGAATGTTTTTAGGCCTGTGTTATACATGGATGGATGGAGTGATGGAGTGATGGATGGATGGATGGATGGATGGATAGATAGATAAATAGATAGATAGATGAATAGATGAATATATAGATACATGAGTTTAAGCAACTTTTTGTTAAAAAAAAAAAAGTTTTTGTTTGAAAAAGTGAATGTTTTTAGGCCTGTGTTATACATGGATGGATGGAGTGATGGAGTGATGGAGTGATGGATGGATGGATGGATAGATAGATGGATAGATGGATAGATGGATAGATGGATAGATGAGTTTGATCGACTGTTTGTTCATATTTTTTTATTGTTTTGTGTTAAATATTGAAAGTAGTCTTTGGCCTAATGGTTAGTTTGGGTTTAGGGTTAGTTTGGGGCTATGGTTTGGTTAGGGTTAAAATGGCATATAGGTAGGGAGGTAAAAACGACTTTCACCCTCATTAGTAACCACCCTCATTTGCATAAAGGGCATCTGATTGGCCGAATCTTAACTGTCCATATATCTGCAACGGTGTGTTTTATCTGTACGAAACTTGGTTTATATAGTAATTGATGTATGGCTAGTCGACTGGCGGTGGTTTGGTGCGCCTCTAGCGCCACCAGGTGTGTAGACACGGTACTGCACTTTATTTTTTAGATTTGTTTTTTTTTAACAGGGGTCTATTTTATAAATTGCTGTTGTATCTAGGGTTATTTTATATAGGGGTGGTCTATCCTGGTATATTTTGGGTAGGGTCTGTGTAGGTCCCGCCAGTGGTCAGTGTTTTTTGGTTTTGTTTTCTGTTTTTTTGTGCAGGTGGTGGGTAGGTTTAGCTGGTTAGGTGAGGTAGCGTGCCAGGCCTTTGGCCTTTGACCCTGCATCCATGCAGACGCCCTGACGCAAACTGAACTTGAGTTTTCCCCCAGCTGTTCACCTGTCAATGCAAAATGGTTGCATTTGCCGTGCATATCAGCACGAGTGCTGAAACAGCACCAATGCTGACAGGTAAGTGTCTATTTCTATAGATAGATTGATGGATGGAGTGATGGATGGATGGATGGATGGATGGATGGATGGATGGATGGATGGATGGATAGATAGGTACATGAGTTTAAACAACTTTTTGTTAAAAAAAATGTTTTTGTTAAAAAAAATGTTTTTGTTTGAAAAAGTGAATGTTTTTTAGGCCTGTGTTACATTGATGGATGGAGTGATGGAGTGATGGATGGATGGATGGATGGATGGATAGATAGATGAATAGATGAATATATAGATACATGAGTTTAAACCACTTTTTGTTAAAAAAAATATGTTTTTGTTTGAAAAAGTGAATGTTTTTAGGCCTGTGTTATACATGGATGGATGGAGTGATGGAGTGATGGATGGATGGATGGATGGATGGATAGATAGATAAATAGATAGATAGATGAATAGATGAATATATAGATACATGAGTTTAAGCAACTTTTTGTTAAAAAAAAAAAAGTTTTTGTTTGAAAAAGTGAATGTTTTTAGGCCTGTGTTATACATGGATGGATGGAGTGATGGAGTGATGGAGTGATGGATGGATGGATGGATAGATAGATGGATAGATGGATAGATGGATAGATGGATAGATGAGTTTGATCGACTGTTTGTTCATATTTTTTTATTGTTTTGTGTTAAATATTGAAAGTAGTCTTTGGCCTAATGGTTAGTTTGGGTTTAGGGTTAGTTTGGGGCTATGGTTTGGTTAGGGTTAAAATGGCATATAGGTAGGGAGGTAAAAACGACTTTCACCCTCATTAGTAACCACCCTCATTTGCATAAAGGGCATCTGATTGGCCGAATCTTAACTGTCCATATATCTGCAACGGTGTGTTTTATCTGTACGAAACTTGGTTTATATAGTAATTGATGTATGGCTAGTCGACTGGTGGTGGTTTGGTGCGCCTCTAGCGCCACCAGGTGTGTAGACACGGTACTGCACTTTATTTTTTAGATTTGTTTTTTTTTAACAGGGGTCTATTTTATAAATTGCTGTTGTATCTAGGGTTATTTTATATAGGGGTGGTCTATCCTGGTATATTTTGGGTAGGGTCTGTTTAGGTCCCGCCAGTGGTCAGTGTTTTTTGGTTTTGTTTTCTGTTTTTTTGTGCAGGTGGTGGGTAGGTTTAGCTGGTTAGGTGAGGTAGCGTGCCAGGCCTTTGGCCTTTGACCCTGCATCCATGCAGACGCCCTGACGCAAACTGAACTTGAGTTTTCCCCCAGCTGTTCACCTGTCAATGCAAAATGGTTGCATTTGCCGTGCATATCAGCACGAGTGCTGAAACAGCACCAATGCTGACAGGTAAGTGTCTATTTCTATAGATAGATTGATGGATGGAGTGATGGATGGATGGATGGATGGATGGATGGATGGATGGATGGATAGATAGGTACATGAGTTTAAACAACTTTTTGTTAAAAAAAATGTTTTTGTTAAAAAAAATGTTTTTGTTTGAAAAAGTGAATGTTTTTTAGGCCTGTGTTACATTGATGGATGGAGTGATGGAGTGATGGATGGATGGATGGATGGATGGATAGATAGATGAATAGATGAATATATAGATACATGAGTTTAAACCACTTTTTGTTAAAAAAAATATGTTTTTGTTTGAAAAAGTGAATGTTTTTAGGCCTGTGTTATACATGGATGGATGGAGTGATGGAGTGATGGATGGATGGATGGATGGATGGATAGATAGATAAATAGATAGATAGATGAATAGATGAATATATAGATACATGAGTTTAAGCAACTTTTTGTTAAAAAAAAAAAAGTTTTTGTTTGAAAAAGTGAATGTTTTTAGGCCTGTGTTATACATGGATGGATGGAGTGATGGAGTGATGGAGTGATGGATGGATGGATGGATAGATAGATGGATAGATGGATAGATGGATAGATGGATAGATGAGTTTGATCGACTGTTTGTTCATATTTTTTTATTGTTTTGTGTTAAATATTGAAAGTAGTCTTTGGCCTAATGGTTAGTTTGGGTTTAGGGTTAGTTTGGGGCTATGGTTTGGTTAGGGTTAAAATGGCATATAGGGTAGGGAGGTAAAAACGACTTTCACCCTCATTAGTAACCACCCTCATTTGCATAAAGGGCATCTGATTGGCCGAATCTTAACTGTCCATATATCTGCAACGGTGTGTTTTATCTGTACGAAACTTGGTTTATATAGTAATTGATGTATGGCTAGTCGACTGGTGGTGGTTTGGTGCGCCTCTAGCGCCACCAGGTGTGTAGACACGGTACTGCACTTTATTTTTTAGATTTGTTTTTTTTTAACAGGGGTCTATTTTATAAATTGCTGTTGTATCTAGGGTTATTTTATATAGGGGTGGTCTATCCTGGTATATTTTGGGTAGGGTCTGTTTAGGTCCCGCCAGTGGTCAGTGTTTTTTGGTTTTGTTTTCTGTTTTTTTGTGCAGGTGGTGGGTAGGTTTAGCTGGTTAGGTGAGGTAGCGTGCCAGGCCTTTGGCCTTTGACCCTGCATCCATGCAGACGCCCTGACGCAAACTGAACTTGAGTTTTCCCCCAGCTGTTCACCTGTCAATGCAAAATGGTTGCATTTGCCGTGCATATCAGCACGAGTGCTGAAACAGCACCAATGCTGACAGGTAAGTGTCTATTTCTATAGATAGATTGATGGATGGAGTGATGGATGGATGGATGGATGGATGGATGGATGGATGGATGGATGGATAGATAGGTACATGAGTTTAAACAACTTTTTGTTAAAAAAAATGTTTTTGTTAAAAAAAATGTTTTTGTTTGAAAAAGTGAATGTTTTTTAGGCCTGTGTTACATTGATGGATGGAGTGATGGAGTGATGGATGGATGGATGGATGGATGGATGGATAGATAGATGAATAGATGAATATATAGATACATGAGTTTAAACCACTTTTTGTTAAAAAAAATATGTTTTTGTTTGAAAAAGTGAATGTTTTTAGGCCTGTGTTATACATGGATGGATGGAGTGATGGAGTGATGGATGGATGGATGGATGGATGGATAGATAGATAAATAGATAGATAGATGAATAGATGAATATATAGATACATGAGTTTAAGCAACTTTTTGTTAAAAAAAAAAAAGTTTTTGTTTGAAAAAGTGAATGTTTTTAGGCCTGTGTTATACATGGATGGATGGAGTGATGGAGTGATGGAGTGATGGATGGATGGATGGATAGATAGATGGATAGATGGATAGATGGATAGATGGATAGATGAGTTTGATCGACTGTTTGTTCATATTTTTTTATTGTTTTGTGTTAAATATTGAAAGTAGTCTTTGGCCTAATGGTTAGTTTGGGTTTAGGGTTAGTTTGGGGCTATGGTTTGGTTAGGGTTAAAATGGCATATAGGTAGGGAGGTAAAAACGACTTTCACCCTCATTAGTAACCACCCTCATTTGCATAAAGGGCATCTGATTGGCCGAATCTTAACTGTCCATATATCTGCAACGGTGTGTTTTATCTGTACGAAACTTGGTTTATATAGTAATTGATGTATGGCTAGTCGACTGGTGGTGGTTTGGTGCGCCTCTAGCGCCACCAGGTGTGTAGACACGGTACTGCACTTTATTTTTTAGATTTGTTTTTTTTTAACAGGGGTCTATTTTATAAATTGCTGTTGTATCTAGGGTTATTTTATATAGGGGTGGTCTATCCTGGTATATTTTGGGTAGGGTCTGTTTAGGTCCCGCCAGTGGTCAGTGTTTTTTGGTTTTGTTTTCTGTTTTTTTGTGCAGGTGGTGGGTAGGTTTAGCTGGTTAGGTGAGGTAGCGTGCCAGGCCTTTGGCCTTTGACCCTGCATCCATGCAGACGCCCTGACGCAAACTGAACTTGAGTTTTCCCCCAGCTGTTCACCTGTCAATGCAAAATGGTTGCATTTGCCGTGCATATCAGCACGAGTGCTGAAACAGCACCAATGCTGACAGGTAAGTGTCTATTTCTATAGATAGATTGATGGATGGAGTGATGGATGGATGGATGGATGGATGGATGGATAGATAGGTACATGAGTTTAAACAACTTTTTGTTAAAAAAAATGTTTTTGTTAAAAAAAATGTTTTTGTTTGAAAAAGTGAATGTTTTTTAGGCCTGTGTTACATTGATGGATGGAGTGATGGAGTGATGGATGGATGGATGGATGGATGGATAGATAGATGAATAGATGAATATATAGATACATGAGTTTAAACCACTTTTTGTTAAAAAAAATATGTTTTTGTTTGAAAAAGTGAATGTTTTTAGGCCTGTGTTATACATGGATGGATGGAGTGATGGAGTGATGGATGGATGGATGGATGGATGGATAGATAGATAAATAGATAGATAGATGAATAGATGAATATATAGATACATGAGTTTAAGCAACTTTTTGTTAAAAAAAAAAAAGTTTTTGTTTGAAAAAGTGAATGTTTTTAGGCCTGTGTTATACATGGATGGATGGAGTGATGGAGTGATGGAGTGATGGATGGATGGATGGATAGATAGATGGATAGATGGATAGATGGATAGATGGATAGATGAGTTTGATCGACTGTTTGTTCATATTTTTTTATTGTTTTGTGTTAAATATTGAAAGTAGTCTTTGGCCTAATGGTTAGTTTGGGTTTAGGGTTAGTTTGGGGCTATGGTTTGGTTAGGGTTAAAATGGCATATAGGTAGGGAGGTAAAAACGACTTTCACCCTCATTAGTAACCACCCTCATTTGCATAAAGGGCATCTGATTGGCCGAATCTTAACTGTCCATATATCTGCAACGGTGTGTTTTATCTGTACGAAACTTGGTTTATATAGTAATTGATGTATGGCTAGTCGACTGGCGGTGGTTTGGTGCGCCTCTAGCGCCACCAGGTGTGTAGACACGGTACTGCACTTTATTTTTTAGATTTGTTTTTTTTTAACAGGGGTCTATTTTATAAATTGCTGTTGTATCTAGGGTTATTTTATATAGGGGTGGTCTATCCTGGTATATTTTGGGTAGGGTCTGTGTAGGTCCCGCCAGTGGTCAGTGTTTTTTGGTTTTGTTTTCTGTTTTTTTGTGCAGGTGGTGGGTAGGTTTAGCTGGTTAGGTGAGGTAGCGTGCCAGGCCTTTGGCCTTTGACCCTGCATCCATGCAGACGCCCTGACGCAAACTGAACTTGAGTTTTCCCCCAGCTGTTCACCTGTCAATGCAAAATGGTTGCATTTGCCGTGCATATCAGCACGAGTGCTGAAACAGCACCAATGCTGACAGGTAAGTGTCTATTTCTATAGATAGATTGATGGATGGAGTGATGGATGGATGGATGGATGGATGGATGGATGGATGGATGGATGGATGGATGGATGGATGGATAGATAGATACATGAGTTTAAACCACTTTTTGTTAAAAAAAATATGTTTTTGTTTGAAAAAGTGAATGTTTTTAGGCCTGTGTTATACATGGATGGATGGAGTGATGGAGTGATGGATGGATGGATGGATGGATGGATAGATAGATAAATAGATAGATAGATGAATAGATGAATATATAGATACATGAGTTTAAACAACTTTTTGTTAAAAAAAAAAAGTTTTTGTTTGAAAAAGTGAATGTTTTTAGGCCTGTGTTATACATGGATGGATGGAGTGATGGAGTGATGGAGTGATGGATGGATAGATAGATGGATAGATGGATAGATGGATAGATGGATAGATGAGTTTGATCGACTGTTTGTTCATATTTTTTTATTGTTTTGTGTTAAATATTGAAAGTAGTCTTTGGCCTAATGGTTAGTTTGGGTTTAGGGTTAGTTTGGGGCTATGGTTAGGTTAGGGTTAAAATGGCATATAGGTAGGGAGGTAAAAACGACTTTCACCCTCATTAGTAACCACCCTCATTTGCATAAAGGGCATCTGATTGGCCGAATCTTAACTGTCCATATATCTGCAACGGTGTGTTTTATCTGTACGAAACTTGGTTTATATAGTAATTGATGTATGGCTAGTCGACTGGCGGTGGTTTGGTGCGCCTCTAGCACCACCAGGTGTGTAGACACGGTACTGCACTTTATTTTTTAGATTTGTTTTTTTTTAACAGGGGTCTATTTTATAAATTGCTGTTGTATCTAGGGTTATTTTATATAGGGGTGGTCTATCCTGGTATATTTTGGGTAGGGTCTGTGTAGGTCCCGCCAGTGGTCAGTGTTTTTTGGTTTTGTTTTCTGTTTTTTTGTGCAGGTGGTGGGTAGGTTTAGCTGGTTAGGTGAGGTAGCGTGCCAGGCCTTTGGCCTTTGACCCTGCATCCATGCAGACGCCCTGACGCAAACTGAACTTGAGTTTTCCCCCAGCTGTTCACCTGTCAATGCAAAATGGTTGCATTTGCCGTGCATATCAGCACGAGTGCTGAAACAGCACCAATGCTGACAGGTAAGTGTCTATTTCTATAGATAGATTGATGGATGGAGTGATGGATGGATGGATGGATGGATGGATGGATGGATGGATGGATGGATGGATGGATGGATAGATACATGAGTTTAAACCACTTTTTGTTAAAAAAAATATGTTTTTGTTTGAAAAAGTGAATGTTTTTAGGCCTGTGTTATACATGGATGGATGGAGTGATGGAGTGATGGAGTGATGGATGGATGGATGGATAGATAGATAAATAGATAGATAGATGAATAGATGAATATATAGATACATGAGTTTAAACAACTTTTTGTTAAAAAAAAAAAGTTTTTGTTTGAAAAAGTGAATGTTTTTAGGCCTGTGTTATACATGGATGGATGGAGTGATGGAGTGATGGAGTGATGGATGGATAGATAGATGGATAGATGGATAGATGGATAGATGGATAGATGAGTTTGATCGACTGTTTGTTCATATTTTTTTATTGTTTTGTGTTAAATATTGAAAGTAGTCTTTGGCCTAATGGTTAGTTTGGGTTTAGGGTTAGTTTGGGGCTATGGTTAGGTTAGGGTTAAAATGGCATATAGGTAGGGAGGTAAAAACGACTTTCACCCTCATTAGTAACCACCCTCATTTGCATAAAGGGCATCTGATTGGCCGAATCTTAACTGTCCATATATCTGCAACGGTGTGTTTTATCTGTACGAAACTTGGTTTATATAGTAATTGATGTATGGCTAGTCGACTGGCGGTGGTTTGGTGCGCCTCTAGCGCCACCAGGTGTGTAGACACGGTACTGCACTTTATTTTTTAGATTTGTTTTTTTTTAACAGGGGTCTATTTTATAAATTGCTGTTGTATCTAGGGTTATTTTATATAGGGGTGGTCTATCCTGGTATATTTTGGGTAGGGTCTGTGTAGGTCCCGCCAGTGGTCAGTGTTTTTTGGTTTTGTTTTCTGTTTTTTTGTGCAGGTGGTGGGTAGGTTTAGCTGGTTAGGTGAGGTAGCGTGCCAGGCCTTTGGCCTTTGACCCTGCATCCATGCAGACGCCCTGACGCAAACTGAACTTGAGTTTTCCCCCAGCTGTTCACCTGTCAATGCAAAATGGTTGCATTTGCCGTGCATATCAGCACGAGTGCTGAAACAGCACCAATGCTGACAGGTAAGTGTCTATTTCTATAGATAGATTGATGGATGGAGTGATGGATGGATGGATGGATGGATGGATGGATGGATGGATGGATGGATGGATGGATGGATAGATAGATACATGAGTTTAAACCACTTTTTGTTAAAAAAAATATGTTTTTGTTTGAAAAAGTGAATGTTTTTAGGCCTGTGTTATACATGGATGGATGGAGTGATGGAGTGATGGATGGATGGATGGATGGATGGATAGATAGATAAATAGATAGATAGATGAATAGATGAATATATAGATACATGAGTTTAAACAACTTTTTGTTAAAAAAAAAAAGTTTTTGTTTGAAAAAGTGAATGTTTTTAGGCCTGTGTTATACATGGATGGATGGAGTGATGGAGTGATGGAGTGATGGATGGATAGATAGATGGATAGATGGATAGATGGATAGATGGATAGATGAGTTTGATCGACTGTTTGTTCATATTTTTTTATTGTTTTGTGTTAAATATTGAAAGTAGTCTTTGGCCTAATGGTTAGTTTGGGTTTAGGGTTAGTTTGGGGCTATGGTTAGGTTAGGGTTAAAATGGCATATAGGTAGGGAGGTAAAAACGACTTTCACCCTCATTAGTAACCACCCTCATTTGCATAAAGGGCATCTGATTGGCCGAATCTTAACTGTCCATATATCTGCAACGGTGTGTTTTATCTGTACGAAACTTGGTTTATATAGTAATTGATGTATGGCTAGTCGACTGGCGGTGGTTTGGTGCGCCTCTAGCGCCACCAGGTGTGTAGACACGGTACTGCACTTTATTTTTTAGATTTGTTTTTTTTTAACAGGGGTCTATTTTATAAATTGCTGTTGTATCTAGGGTTATTTTATATAGGGGTGGTCTATCCTGGTATATTTTGGGTAGGGTCTGTGTAGGTCCCGCCAGTGGTCAGTGTTTTTTGGTTTTGTTTTCTGTTTTTTTGTGCAGGTGGTGGGTAGGTTTAGCTGGTTAGGTGAGGTAGCGTGCCAGGCCTTTGGCCTTTGACCCTGCATCCATGCAGACGCCCTGACGCAAACTGAACTTGAGTTTTCCCCCAGCTGTTCACCTGTCAATGCAAAATGGTTGCATTTGCCGTGCATATCAGCACGAGTGCTGAAACAGCACCAATGCTGACAGGTAAGTGTCTATTTCTATAGATAGATTGATGGATGGAGTGATGGATGGATGGATGGATGGATGGATGGATGGATGGATGGATGGATGGATAGATACATGAGTTTAAACCACTTTTTGTTAAAAAAAATATGTTTTTGTTTGAAAAAGTGAATGTTTTTAGGCCTGTGTTATACATGGATGGATGGAGTGATGGAGTGATGGATGGATGGATGGATGGATGGATGGATGGATAGATAGATAAATAGATAGATAGATGAATAGATGAATATATAGATACATGAGTTTAAACAACTTTTTGTTAAAAAAAAAAAGTTTTTGTTTGAAAAAGTGAATGTTTTTAGGCCTGTGTTATACATGGATGGATGGAGTGATGGAGTGATGGAGTGATGGATGGATAGATAGATGGATAGATGGATAGATGGATAGATGAGTTTGATCGACTGTTTGTTCATATTTTTTTATTGTTTTGTGTTAAATATTGAAAGTAGTCTTTGGCCTAATGGTTAGTTTGGGTTTAGGGTTAGTTTGGGGCTATGGTTAGGTTAGGGTTAAAATGGCATATAGGTAGGGAGGTAAAAACGACTTTCACCCTCATTAGTAACCACCCTCATTTGCATAAAGGGCATCTGATTGGCCGAATCTTAACTGTCCATATATCTGCAACGGTGTGTTTTATCTGTACGAAACTTGGTTTATATAGTAATTGATGTATGGCTAGTCGACTGGCGGTGGTTTGGTGCGCCTCTAGCGCCACCAGGTGTGTAGACACGGTACTGCACTTTATTTTTTAGATTTGTTTTTTTTTAACAGGGGTCTATTTTATAAATTGCTGTTGTATCTAGGGTTATTTTATATAGGGGTGGTCTATCCTGGTATATTTTGGGTAGGGTCTGTGTAGGTCCCGCCAGTGGTCAGTGTTTTTTGGTTTTGTTTTCTGTTTTTTTGTGCAGGTGGTGGGTAGGTTTAGCTGGTTAGGTGAGGTAGCGTGCCAGGCCTTTGGCCTTTGACCCTGCATCCATGCAGACGCCCTGACGCAAACTGAACTTGAGTTTTCCCCCAGCTGTTCACCTGTCAATGCAAAATGGTTGCATTTGCCGTGCATATCAGCACGAGTGCTGAAACAGCACCAATGCTGACAGGTAAGTGTCTATTTCTATAGATAGATTGATGGATGGAGTGATGGATGGATGGATGGATGGATGGATGGATGGATGGATGGATGGATGGATAGATAGATACATGAGTTTAAACCACTTTTTGTTAAAAAAAATATGTTTTTGTTTGAAAAAGTGAATGTTTTTAGGCCTGTGTTATACATGGATGGATGGAGTGATGGAGTGATGGATGGATGGATGGATGGATGGATAGATAGATAAATAGATAGATAGATGAATAGATGAATATATAGATACATGAGTTTAAACAACTTTTTGTTAAAAAAAAAAAGTTTTTGTTTGAAAAAGTGAATGTTTTTAGGCCTGTGTTATACATGGATGGATGGAGTGATGGAGTGATGGAGTGATGGATGGATAGATAGATGGATAGATGGATAGATGGATAGATGGATAGATGAGTTTGATCGACTGTTTGTTCATATTTTTTTATTGTTTTGTGTTAAATATTGAAAGTAGTCTTTGGCCTAATGGTTAGTTTGGGTTTAGGGTTAGTTTGGGGCTATGGTTAGGTTAGGGTTAAAATGGCATATAGGTAGGGAGGTAAAAACGACTTTCACCCTCATTAGTAACCACCCTCATTTGCATAAAGGGCATCTGATTGGCCGAATCTTAACTGTCCATATATCTGCAACGGTGTGTTTTATCTGTACGAAACTTGGTTTATATAGTAATTGATGTATGGCTAGTCGACTGGCGGTGGTTTGGTGCGCCTCTAGCGCCACCAGGTGTGTAGACACGGTACTGCACTTTATTTTTTAGATTTGTTTTTTTTTAACAGGGGTCTATTTTATAAATTGCTGTTGTATCTAGGGTTATTTTATATAGGGGTGGTCTATCCTGGTATATTTTGGGTAGGGTCTGTGTAGGTCCCGCCAGTGGTCAGTGTTTTTTGGTTTTGTTTTCTGTTTTTTTGTGCAGGTGGTGGGTAGGTTTAGCTGGTTAGGTGAGGTAGCGTGCCAGGCCTTTGGCCTTTGACCCTGCATCCATGCAGACGCCCTGACGCAAACTGAACTTGAGTTTTCCCCCAGCTGTTCACCTGTCAATGCAAAATGGTTGCATTTGCCGTGCATATCAGCACGAGTGCTGAAACAGCACCAATGCTGACAGGTAAGTGTCTATTTCTATAGATAGATTGATGGATGGAGTGATGGATGGATGGATGGATGGATGGATGGATGGATGGATGGATGGATGGATGGATGGATGGATAGATAGATACATGAGTTTAAACCACTTTTTGTTAAAAAAAATATGTTTTTGTTTGAAAAAGTGAATGTTTTTAGGCCTGTGTTATACATGGATGGATGGAGTGATGGATGGATGGATGATGGATGGATAGATAGATAAATAGATAGATAGATGAATAGATGAATAGATGAATATATAGATACATGAGTTTAAACAACTTTTTGTTAAAAAAAAAAAGTTTTTGTTTGAAAAAGTGAATGTTTTTAGGCCTGTGTTATACATGGATGGATGGAGTGATGGAGTGATGGATGGATAGATAGATGGATAGATGGATAGATGAGTTTGATCGACTGTTTGTTCATATTTTTTTATTGTTTTGTGTTAAATATTGAAAGTAGTCTTTGGCCTAATGGTTAGTTTGGGTTTAGGGTTAGTTTGGGGCTATGGTTAGGTTAGGGTTAAAATGGCATATAGGTAGGGAGGTAAAAACGACTTTCACCCTCATTAGTAACCACCCTCATTTGCATAAAGGGCATCTGATTGGCCGAATCTTAACTGTCCATATATCTGCAACGGTGTGTTTTATCTGTACGAAACTTGGTTTATATAGTAATTGATGTATGGCTAGTCGACTGGCGGTGGTTTGGTGCGCCTCTAGCGCCACCAGGTGTGTAGACACGGTACTGCACTTTATTTTTTAGATTTGTTTTTTTTTAACAGGGGTCTATTTTATAAATTGCTGTTGTATCTAGGGTTATTTTATATAGGGGTGGTCTATCCTGGTATATTTTGGGTAGGGTCTGTGTAGGTCCCGCCAGTGGTCAGTGTTTTTTGGTTTTGTTTTCTGTTTTTTTGTGCAGGTGGTGGGTAGGTTTAGCTGGTTAGGTGAGGTAGCGTGCCAGGCCTTTGGCCTTTGACCCTGCATCCATGCAGACGCCCTGACGCAAACTGAACTTGAGTTTTCCCCCAGCTGTTCACCTGTCAATGCAAAATGGTTGCATTTGCCGTGCATATCAGCACGAGTGCTGAAACAGCACCAATGCTGACAGGTAAGTGTCTATTTCTATAGATAGATTGATGGATGGAGTGATGGATGGATGGATGGATGGATGGATGGATGGATGGATGGATGGATGGATAGATACATGAGTTTAAACCACTTTTTGTTAAAAAAAATATGTTTTTGTTTGAAAAAGTGAATGTTTTTAGGCCTGTGTTATACATGGATGGATGGAGTGATGGATGGATGGATGATGGATGGATAGATAGATAAATAGATAGATAGATGAATAGATGAATATATAGATACATGAGTTTAAACAACTTTTTGTTAAAAAAAAAAAGTTTTTGTTTGAAAAAGTGAATGTTTTTAGGCCTGTGTTATACATGGATGGATGGAGTGATGGAGTGATGGAGTGATGGATGGATAGATAGATGGATAGATGGATAGATGGATAGATGAGTTTGATCGACTGTTTGTTCATATTTTTTTATTGTTTTGTGTTAAATATTGAAAGTAGTCTTTGGCCTAATGGTTAGTTTGGGTTTAGGGTTAGTTTGGGGCTATGGTTAGGTTAGGGTTAAAATGGCATATAGGTAGGGAGGTAAAAACGACTTTCACCCTCATTAGTAACCACCCTCATTTGCATAAAGGGCATCTGATTGGCCGAATCTTAACTGTCCATATATCTGCAACGGTGTGTTTTATCTGTACGAAACTTGGTTTATATAGTAATTGATGTATGGCTAGTCGACTGGCGGTGGTTTGGTGCGCCTCTAGCGCCACCAGGTGTGTAGACACGGTACTGCACTTTATTTTTTAGATTTGTTTTTTTTTAACAGGGGTCTATTTTATAAATTGCTGTTGTATCTAGGGTTATTTTATATAGGGGTGGTCTATCCTGGTATATTTTGGGTAGGGTCTGTGTAGGTCCCGCCAGTGGTCAGTGTTTTTTGGTTTTGTTTTCTGTTTTTTTGTGCAGGTGGTGGGTAGGTTTAGCTGGTTAGGTGAGGTAGCGTGCCAGGCCTTTGGCCTTTGACCCTGCATCCATGCAGACGCCCTGACGCAAACTGAACTTGAGTTTTCCCCCAGCTGTTCACCTGTCAATGCAAAATGGTTGCATTTGCCGTGCATATCAGCACGAGTGCTGAAACAGCACCAATGCTGACAGGTAAGTGTCTATTTCTATAGATAGATTGATGGATGGATGGATGGATGGATGGATGGATGGATGGATGGATGGATGGATGGATGGATGGATGGATGGATGGATGGATGGATGGATGGATAGATAGATACATGAGTTTAAACCACTTTTTGTTAAAAAAAATATGTTTTTGTTTGAAAAAGTGAATGTTTTTAGGCCTGTGTTATACATGGATGGATGGAGTGATGGAGTGATGGATGGATGGATGGATGGATGGATAGATAGATAAATAGATAGATAAATGAATAGATGAATATATAGATACATGAGTTTAAACAACTTTTTGTTAAAAAAAAAAAGTTTTTGTTTGAAAAAGTGAATGTTTTTAGGCCTGTGTTATACATGGATGGATGGAGTGATGGAGTGATGGAGTGATGGATGGATAGATAGATGGATAGATGGATAGATGGATAGATGGATAGATGGATAGATGAGTTTGATCGACTGTTTGTTCATATTTTTTTATTGTTTTGTGTTAAATATTGAAAGTAGTCTTTGGCCTAATGGTTAGTTTGGGTTTAGGGTTAGTTTGGGGCTATGGTTAGGTTAGGGTTAAAATGGCATATAGGTAGGGAGGTAAAAACGACTTTCACCCTCATTAGTAACCACCCTCATTTGCATAAAGGGCATCTGATTGGCCGAATCTTAACTGTCCATATATCTGCAACGGTGTGTTTTATCTGTACGAAACTTGGTTTATATAGTAATTGATGTATGGCTAGTCGACTGGCGGTGGTTTGGTGCGCCTCTAGCGCCACCAGGTGTGTAGACACGGTACTGCACTTTATTTTTTAGATTTGTTTTTTTTTAACAGGGGTCTATTTTATAAATTGCTGTTGTATCTAGGGTTATTTTATATAGGGGTGGTCTATCCTGGTATATTTTGGGTAGGGTCTGTGTAGGTCCCGCCAGTGGTCAGTGTTTTTTGGTTTTGTTTTCTGTTTTTTTGTGCAGGTGGTGGGTAGGTTTAGCTGGTTAGGTGAGGTAGCGTGCCAGGCCTTTGGCCTTTGACCCTGCATCCATGCAGACGCCCTGACGCAAACTGAACTTGAGTTTTCCCCCAGCTGTTCACCTGTCAATGCAAAATGGTTGCATTTGCCGTGCATATCAGCACGAGTGCTGAAACAGCACCAATGCTGACAGGTAAGTGTCTATTTCTATAGATAGATTGATGGATGGAGTGATGGATGGATGGATGGATGGATGGATGGATGGATGGATGGATGGATGGATAGATAGATACATGAGTTTAAACCACTTTTTGTTAAAAAAAATATGTTTTTGTTTGAAAAAGTGAATGTTTTTAGGCCTGTGTTATACATGGATGGATGGAGTGATGGAGTGATGGATGGATGGATGGATGGATGGATGGATGGATGGATGGATAGATAGATAAATAGATAGATAGATGAATAGATGAATATATAGATACATGAGTTTAAACAACTTTTTGTTAAAAAAAAAAGTTTTTGTTTGAAAAAGTGAATGTTTTTAGGCCTGTGTTATACATGGATGGATGGAGTGATGGAGTGATGGAGTGATGGATGGATAGATAGATGGATAGATGGATAGATGGATAGATGAGTTTGATCGACTGTTTGTTCATATTTGTTTATTGTTTTGTGTTAAATATTGAAAGTAGTCTTTGGCCTAATGGTTAGTTTGGGTTTAGGGTTAGTTTGGGGCTATGGTTAGGTTAGGGTTAAAATGGCATATAGGTAGGGAGGTAAAAACGACTTTCACCCTCATTAGTAACCACCCTCATTTGCATAAAGGGCATCTGATTGGCCGAATCTTAACTGTCCATATATCTGCAACGGTGTGTTTTATCTGTACGAAACTTGGTTTATATAGTAATTGATGTATGGCTAGTCGACTGGCGGTGGTTTGGTGCGCCTCTAGCGCCACCAGGTGTGTAGACACGGTACTGCACTTTATTTTTTAGATTTGTTTTTTTTTAACAGGGGTCTATTTTATAAATTGCTGTTGTATCTAGGGTTATTTTATATAGGGGTGGTCTATCCTGGTATATTTTGGGTAGGGTCTGTGTAGGTCCCGCCAGTGGTCAGTGTTTTTTGGTTTTGTTTTCTGTTTTTTTGTGCAGGTGGTGGGTAGGTTTAGCTGGTTAGGTGAGGTAGCGTGCCAGGCCTTTGGCCTTTGACCCTGCATCCATGCAGACGCCCTGACGCAAACTGAACTTGAGTTTTCCCCCAGCTGTTCACCTGTCAATGCAAAATGGTTGCATTTGCCGTGCATATCAGCACGAGTGCTGAAACAGCACCAATGCTGACAGGTAAGTGTCTATTTCTATAGATAGATTGATGGATGGATGGATGGATGGATGGATGGATGGATGGATGGATGGATGGATGGATGGATGGATGGATGGATGGATGGATGGATGGATGGATGGATAGATAGATACATGAGTTTAAACCACTTTTTGTTAAAAAAAATATGTTTTTGTTTGAAAAAGTGAATGTTTTTAGGCCTGTGTTATACATGGATGGATGGAGTGATGGAGTGATGGATGGATGGATGGATGGATGGATAGATAGATAAATAGATAGATAAATGAATAGATGAATATATAGATACATGAGTTTAAACAACTTTTTGTTAAAAAAAAAAAGTTTTTGTTTGAAAAAGTGAATGTTTTTAGGCCTGTGTTATACATGGATGGATGGAGTGATGGAGTGATGGAGTGATGGATGGATAGATAGATGGATAGATGGATAGATGGATAGATGGATAGATGAGTTTGATCGACTGTTTGTTCATATTTTTTTATTGTTTTGTGTTAAATATTGAAAGTAGTCTTTGGCCTAATGGTTAGTTTGGGTTTAGGGTTAGTTTGGGGCTATGGTTAGGTTAGGGTTAAAATGGCATATAGGTAGGGAGGTAAAAACGACTTTCACCCTCATTAGTAACCACCCTCATTTGCATAAAGGGCATCTGATTGGCCGAATCTTAACTGTCCATATATCTGCAACGGTGTGTTTTATCTGTACGAAACTTGGTTTATATAGTAATTGATGTATGGCTAGTCGACTGGCGGTGGTTTGGTGCGCCTCTAGCGCCACCAGGTGTGTAGACACGGTACTGCACTTTATTTTTTAGATTTGTTTTTTTTTAACAGGGGTCTATTTTATAAATTGCTGTTGTATCTAGGGTTATTTTATATAGGGGTGGTCTATCCTGGTATATTTTGGGTAGGGTCTGTGTAGGTCCCGCCAGTGGTCAGTGTTTTTTGGTTTTGTTTTCTGTTTTTTTGTGCAGGTGGTGGGTAGGTTTAGCTGGTTAGGTGAGGTAGCGTGCCAGGCCTTTGGCCTTTGACCCTGCATCCATGCAGACGCCCTGACGCAAACTGAACTTGAGTTTTCCCCCAGCTGTTCACCTGTCAATGCAAAATGGTTGCATTTGCCGTGCATATCAGCACGAGTGCTGAAACAGCACCAATGCTGACAGGTAAGTGTCTATTTCTATAGATAGATTGATGGATGGAGTGATGGATGGATGGATGGATGGATGGATGGATGGATGGATGGATGGATGGATGGATGGATGGATGGATAGATAGATACATGAGTTTAAACCACTTTTTGTTAAAAAAAATATGTTTTTGTTTGAAAAAGTGAATGTTTTTAGGCCTGTGTTATACATGGATGGATGGAGTGATGGAGTGATGGATGGATGGATGGATGGATGGATAGATAGATAAATAGATAGATAGATGAATAGATGAATATATAGATACATGAGTTTAAACAACTTTTTGTTAAAAAAAAAAAGTTTTTGTTTGAAAAAGTGAATGTTTTTAGGCCTGTGTTATACATGGATGGATGGAGTGATGGAGTGATGGAGTGATGGATGGATAGATAGATGGATAGATGGATAGATGGATAGATGGATAGATGAGTTTGATCGACTGTTTGTTCATATTTTTTTATTGTTTTGTGTTAAATATTGAAAGTAGTCTTTGGCCTAATGGTTAGTTTGGGTTTAGGGTTAGTTTGGGGCTATGGTTAGGTTAGGTAGGGAGGTAAAAACGACTTTCACCCTCATTAGTAACCACCCTCATTTGCATAAAGGGCATCTGATTGGCCGAATCTTAACTGTCCATATATCTGCAACGGTGTGTTTTATCTGTACGAAACTTGGTTTATATAGTAATTGATGTATGGCTAGTCGACTGGCGGTGGTTTGGTGCGCCTCTAGCGCCACCAGGTGTGTAGACACGGTACTGCACTTTATTTTTTAGATTTGTTTTTTTTTAACAGGGGTCTATTTTATAAATTGCTGTTGTATCTAGGGTTATTTTATATAGGGGTGGTCTATCCTGGTATATTTTGGGTAGGGTCTGTGTAGGTCCCGCCAGTGGTCAGTGTTTTTTGGTTTTGTTTTCTGTTTTTTTGTGCAGGTGGTGGGTAGGTTTAGCTGGTTAGGTGAGGTAGCGTGCCAGGCCTTTGGCCTTTGACCCTGCATCCATGCAGACGCCCTGACGCAAACTGAACTTGAGTTTTCCCCCAGCTGTTCACCTGTCAATGCAAAATGGTTGCATTTGCCGTGCATATCAGCACGAGTGCTGAAACAGCACCAATGCTGACAGGTAAGTGTCTATTTCTATAGATAGATTGATGGATGGAGTGATGGATGGATGGATGGATGGATGGATGGATGGATGGATGGATGGATAGATAGATACATGAGTTTAAACCACTTTTTGTTAAAAAAAATATGTTTTTGTTTGAAAAAGTGAATGTTTTTAGGCCTGTGTTATACATGGATGGATGGAGTGATGGAGTGATGGATGGATGGATGGATGGATGGATAGATAGATAAATAGATAGATAGATGAATAGATGAATATATAGATACATGAGTTTAAACAACTTTTTGTTAAAAAAAAAAAGTTTTTGTTTGAAAAAGTGAATGTTTTTAGGCCTGTGTTATACATGGATGGATGGAGTGATGGAGTGATGGAGTGATGGATGGATAGATAGATGGATAGATGGATAGATGGATAGATGAGTTTGATCGACTGTTTGTTCATATTTTTTTATTGTTTTGTGTTAAATATTGAAAGTAGTCTTTGGCCTAATGGTTAGTTTGGGTTTAGGGTTAGTTTGGGGCTATGGTTAGGTTAGGGTTAAAATGGCATATAGGTAGGGAGGTAAAAACGACTTTCACCCTCATTAGTAACCACCCTCATTTGCATAAAGGGCATCTGATTGGCCGAATCTTAACTGTCCATATATCTGCAACGGTGTGTTTTATCTGTACGAAACTTGGTTTATATAGTAATTGATGTATGGCTAGTCGACTGGCGGTGGTTTGGTGCGCCTCTAGCGCCACCAGGTGTGTAGACACGGTACTGCACTTTATTTTTTAGATTTGTTTTTTTTTAACAGGGGTCTATTTTATAAATTGCTGTTGTATCTAGGGTTATTTTATATAGGGGTGGTCTATCCTGGTATATTTTGGGTAGGGTCTGTGTAGGTCCCGCCAGTGGTCAGTGTTTTTTGGTTTTGTTTTCTGTTTTTTTGTGCAGGTGGTGGGTAGGTTTAGCTGGTTAGGTGAGGTAGCGTGCCAGGCCTTTGGCCTTTGACCCTGCATCCATGCAGACGCCCTGACGCAAACTGAACTTGAGTTTTCCCCCAGCTGTTCACCTGTCAATGCAAAATGGTTGCATTTGCCGTGCATATCAGCACGAGTGCTGAAACAGCACCAATGCTGACAGGTAAGTGTCTATTTCTATAGATAGATTGATGGATGGAGTGATGGATGGATGGATGGATGGATGGATGGATGGATGGATGGATGGATGGATGGATGGATGGATAGATACATGAGTTTAAACCACTTTTTGTTAAAAAAAATATGTTTTTGTTTGAAAAAGTGAATGTTTTTAGGCCTGTGTTATACATGGATGGATGGAGTGATGGATGGATGGATGATGGATGGATAGATAGATAAATAGATAGATAGATGAATAGATGAATATATAGATACATGAGTTTAAACAACTTTTTGTTAAAAAAAAAAAGTTTTTGTTTGAAAAAGTGAATGTTTTTAGGCCTGTGTTATACATGGATGGATGGAGTGATGGAGTGATGGAGTGATGGATGGATAGATAGATGGATAGATGGATAGATGGATAGATGAGTTTGATCGACTGTTTGTTCATATTTTTTTATTGTTTTGTGTTAAATATTGAAAGTAGTCTTTGGCCTAATGGTTAGTTTGGGTTTAGGGTTAGTTTGGGGCTATGGTTAGGTTAGGGTTAAAATGGCATATAGGTAGGGAGGTAAAAACGACTTTCACCCTCATTAGTAACCACCCTCATTTGCATAAAGGGCATCTGATTGGCCGAATCTTAACTGTCCATATATCTGCAACGGTGTGTTTTATCTGTACGAAACTTGGTTTATATAGTAATTGATGTATGGCTAGTCGACTGGCGGTGGTTTGGTGCGCCTCTAGCGCCACCAGGTGTGTAGACACGGTACTGCACTTTATTTTTTAGATTTGTTTTTTTTTAACAGGGGTCTATTTTATAAATTGCTGTTGTATCTAGGGTTATTTTATATAGGGGTGGTCTATCCTGGTATATTTTGGGTAGGGTCTGTGTAGGTCCCGCCAGTGGTCAGTGTTTTTTGGTTTTGTTTTCTGTTTTTTTGTGCAGGTGGTGGGTAGGTTTAGCTGGTTAGGTGAGGTAGCGTGCCAGGCCTTTGGCCTTTGACCCTGCATCCATGCAGACGCCCTGACGCAAACTGAACTTGAGTTTTCCCCCAGCTGTTCACCTGTCAATGCAAAATGGTTGCATTTGCCGTGCATATCAGCACGAGTGCTGAAACAGCACCAATGCTGACAGGTAAGTGTCTATTTCTATAGATAGATTGATGGATGGATGGATGGATGGATGGATGGATGGATGGATGGATGGATGGATGGATGGATGGATGGATGGATGGATAGATAGATACATGAGTTTAAACCACTTTTTGTTAAAAAAAATATGTTTTTGTTTGAAAAAGTGAATGTTTTTAGGCCTGTGTTATACATGGATGGATGGAGTGATGGAGTGATGGATGGATGGATGGATGGATGGATAGATAGATAAATAGATAGATAAATGAATAGATGAATATATAGATACATGAGTTTAAACAACTTTTTGTTAAAAAAAAAAAGTTTTTGTTTGAAAAAGTGAATGTTTTTAGGCCTGTGTTATACATGGATGGATGGAGTGATGGAGTGATGGAGTGATGGATGGATAGATAGATGGATAGATGGATAGATGGATAGATGAGTTTGATCGACTGTTTGTTCATATTTTTTTATTGTTTTGTGTTAAATATTGAAAGTAGTCTTTGGCCTAATGGTTAGTTTGGGTTTAGGGTTAGTTTGGGGCTATGGTTAGGTTAGGGTTAAAATGGCATATAGGTAGGGAGGTAAAAACGACTTTCACCCTCATTAGTAACCACCCTCATTTGCATAAAGGGCATCTGATTGGCCGAATCTTAACTGTCCATATATCTGCAACGGTGTGTTTTATCTGTACGAAACTTGGTTTATATAGTAATTGATGTATGGCTAGTCGACTGGCGGTGGTTTGGTGCGCCTCTAGCGCCACCAGGTGTGTAGACACGGTACTGCACTTTATTTTTTAGATTTGTTTTTTTTTAACAGGGGTCTATTTTATAAATTGCTGTTGTATCTAGGGTTATTTTATATAGGGGTGGTCTATCCTGGTATATTTTGGGTAGGGTCTGTGTAGGTCCCGCCAGTGGTCAGTGTTTTTTGGTTTTGTTTTCTGTTTTTTTGTGCAGGTGGTGGGTAGGTTTAGCTGGTTAGGTGAGGTAGCGTGCCAGGCCTTTGGCCTTTGACCCTGCATCCATGCAGACGCCCTGACGCAAACTGAACTTGAGTTTTCCCCCAGCTGTTCACCTGTCAATGCAAAATGGTTGCATTTGCCGTGCATATCAGCACGAGTGCTGAAACAGCACCAATGCTGACAGGTAAGTGTCTATTTCTATAGATAGATTGATGGATGGAGTGATGGATGGATGGATTGATGGATGGATGGATGGATGGATGGATGGATAGATAGATACATGAGTTTAAACCACTTTTTGTTAAAAAAAATATGTTTTTGTTTGAAAAAGTGAATGTTTTTAGGCCTGTGTTATACATGGATGGATGGAGTGATGGAGTGATGGATGGATGGATGGATGGATGGATGGATGGATAGATAGATAAATAGATAGATAGATGAATAGATGAATATATAGATACATGAGTTTAAACAACTTTTTGTTAAAAAAAAAAGTTTTTGTTTGAAAAAGTGAATGTTTTTAGGCCTGTGTTATACATGGATGGATGGAGTGATGGAGTGATGGAGTGATGGATGGATAGATAGATGGATAGATGGATAGATGGATAGATGAGTTTGATCGACTGTTTGTTCATATTTGTTTATTGTTTTGTGTTAAATATTGAAAGTAGTCTTTGGCCTAATGGTTAGTTTGGGTTTAGGGTTAGTTTGGGGCTATGGTTAGGTTAGGGTTAAAATGGCATATAGGTAGGGAGGTAAAAACGACTTTCACCCTCATTAGTAACCACCCTCATTTGCATAAAGGGCATCTGATTGGCCGAATCTTAACTGTCCATATATCTGCAACGGTGTGTTTTATCTGTACGAAACTTGGTTTATATAGTAATTGATGTATGGCTAGTCGACTGGCGGTGGTTTGGTGCGCCTCTAGCGCCACCAGGTGTGTAGACACGGTACTGCACTTTATTTTTTAGATTTGTTTTTTTTTAACAGGGGTCTATTTTATAAATTGCTGTTGTATCTAGGGTTATTTTATATAGGGGTGGTCTATCCTGGTATATTTTGGGTAGGGTCTGTGTAGGTCCCGCCAGTGGTCAGTGTTTTTTGGTTTTGTTTTCTGTTTTTTTGTGCAGGTGGTGGGTAGGTTTAGCTGGTTAGGTGAGGTAGCGTGCCAGGCCTTTGGCCTTTGACCCTGCATCCATGCAGACGCCCTGACGCAAACTGAACTTGAGTTTTCCCCCAGCTGTTCACCTGTCAATGCAAAATGGTTGCATTTGCCGTGCATATCAGCACGAGTGCTGAAACAGCACCAATGCTGACAGGTAAGTGTCTATTTCTATAGATAGATTGATGGATGGAGTGATGGATGGATGGATGGATGGATGGATGGATGGATGGATGGATGGATGGATGGATGGATAGATACATGAGTTTAAACCACTTTTTGTTAAAAAAAATATGTTTTTGTTTGAAAAAGTGAATGTTTTTAGGCCTGTGTTATACATGGATGGATGGAGTGATGGAGTGATGGATGGATGGATGGATGGATGGATAGATAGATAAATAGATAGATAGATGAATAGATGAATATATAGATACATGAGTTTAAACAACTTTTTGTTAAAAAAAAAAAGTTTTTGTTTGAAAAAGTGAATGTTTTTAGGCCTGTGTTATACATGGATGGATGGAGTGATGGAGTGATGGAGTGATGGATGGATAGATAGATGGATAGATGGATAGATGGATAGATGGATAGATGAGTTTGATCGACTGTTTGTTCATATTTTTTTATTGTTTTGTGTTAAATATTGAAAGTAGTCTTTGGCCTAATGGTTAGTTTGGGTTTAGGGTTAGTTTGGGGCTATGGTTAGGTTAGGGTTAAAATGGCATATAGGTAGGGAGGTAAAAACGACTTTCACCCTCATTAGTAACCACCCTCATTTGCATAAAGGGCATCTGATTGGCCGAATCTTAACTGTCCATATATCTGCAACGGTGTGTTTTATCTGTACGAAACTTGGTTTATATAGTAATTGATGTATGGCTAGTCGACTGGCGGTGGTTTGGTGCGCCTCTAGCGCCACCAGGTGTGTAGACACGGTACTGCACTTTATTTTTTAGATTTGTTTTTTTTTAACAGGGGTCTATTTTATAAATTGCTGTTGTATCTAGGGTTATTTTATATAGGGGTGGTCTATCCTGGTATATTTTGGGTAGGGTCTGTGTAGGTCCCGCCAGTGGTCAGTGTTTTTTGGTTTTGTTTTCTGTTTTTTTGTGCAGGTGGTGGGTAGGTTTAGCTGGTTAGGTGAGGTAGCGTGCCAGGCCTTTGGCCTTTGACCCTGCATCCATGCAGACGCCCTGACGCAAACTGAACTTGAGTTTTCCCCCAGCTGTTCACCTGTCAATGCAAAATGGTTGCATTTGCCGTGCATATCAGCACGAGTGCTGAAACAGCACCAATGCTGACAGGTAAGTGTCTATTTCTATAGATAGATTGATGGATGGAGTGATGGATGGATGGATGGATGGATGGATGGATGGATGGATGGATGGATGGATGGATGGATGGATGGATGGATGGATGGATGGATAGATAGATACATGAGTTTAAACCACTTTTTGTTAAAAAAAATATGTTTTTGTTTGAAAAAGTGAATGTTTTTAGGCCTGTGTTATACATGGATGGATGGAGTGATGGAGTGATGGATGGATGGATGGATGGATGGATAGATAGATAAATAGATAGATAGATGAATAGATGAATATATAGATACATGAGTTTAAACAACTTTTTGTTAAAAAAAAAAAGTTTTTGTTTGAAAAAGTGAATGTTTTTAGGCCTGTGTTATACATGGATGGATGGAGTGATGGAGTGATGGAGTGATGGATGGATAGATAGATGGATAGATGGATAGATGGATAGATGGATAGATGAGTTTGATCGACTGTTTGTTCATATTTTTTTATTGTTTTGTGTTAAATATTGAAAGTAGTCTTTGGCCTAATGGTTAGTTTGGGTTTAGGGTTAGTTTGGGGCTATGGTTAGGTTAGGGTTAAAATGGCATATAGGTAGGGAGGTAAAAACGACTTTCACCCTCATTAGTAACCACCCTCATTTGCATAAAGGGCATCTGATTGGCCGAATCTTAACTGTCCATATATCTGCAACGGTGTGTTTTATCTGTACGAAACTTGGTTTATATAGTAATTGATGTATGGCTAGTCGACTGGCGGTGGTTTGGTGCGCCTCTAGCACCACCAGGTGTGTAGACACGGTACTGCACTTTATTTTTTAGATTTGTTTTTTTTTAACAGGGGTCTATTTTATAAATTGCTGTTGTATCTAGGGTTATTTTATATAGGGGTGGTCTATCCTGGTATATTTTGGGTAGGGTCTGTGTAGGTCCCGCCAGTGGTCAGTGTTTTTTGGTTTTGTTTTCTGTTTTTTTGTGCAGGTGGTGGGTAGGTTTAGCTGGTTAGGTGAGGTAGCGTGCCAGGCCTTTGGCCTTTGACCCTGCATCCATGCAGACGCCCTGACGCAAACTGAACTTGAGTTTTCCCCCAGCTGTTCACCTGTCAATGCAAAATGGTTGCATTTGCCGTGCATATCAGCACGAGTGCTGAAACAGCACCAATGCTGACAGGTAAGTGTCTATTTCTATAGATAGATTGATGGATGGAGTGATGGATGGATGGATGGATGGATGGATGGATGGATGGATGGATGGATGGATGGATGGATAGATAGATACATGAGTTTAAACCACTTTTTGTTAAAAAAAATATGTTTTTGTTTGAAAAAGTGAATGTTTTTAGGCCTGTGTTATACATGGATGGATGGAGTGATGGAGTGATGGAGTGATGGATGGATGGATGGATAGATAGATAAATAGATAGATAGATGAATAGATGAATATATAGATACATGAGTTTAAACAACTTTTTGTTAAAAAAAAAAAGTTTTTGTTTGAAAAAGTGAATGTTTTTAGGCCTGTGTTATACATGGATGGATGGAGTGATGGAGTGATGGAGTGATGGATGGATAGATAGATGGATAGATGGATAGATGGATAGATGGATAGATGAGTTTGATCGACTGTTTGTTCATATTTTTTTATTGTTTTGTGTTAAATATTGAAAGTAGTCTTTGGCCTAATGGTTAGTTTGGGTTTAGGGTTAGTTTGGGGCTATGGTTAGGTTAGGGTTAAAATGGCATATAGGTAGGGAGGTAAAAACGACTTTCACCCTCATTAGTAACCACCCTCATTTGCATAAAGGGCATCTGATTGGCCGAATCTTAACTGTCCATATATCTGCAACGGTGTGTTTTATCTGTACGAAACTTGGTTTATATAGTAATTGATGTATGGCTAGTCGACTGGCGGTGGTTTGGTGCGCCTCTAGCGCCACCAGGTGTGTAGACACGGTACTGCACTTTATTTTTTAGATTTGTTTTTTTTTAACAGGGGTCTATTTTATAAATTGCTGTTGTATCTAGGGTTATTTTATATAGGGGTGGTCTATCCTGGTATATTTTGGGTAGGGTCTGTGTAGGTCCCGCCAGTGGTCAGTGTTTTTTGGTTTTGTTTTCTGTTTTTTTGTGCAGGTGGTGGGTAGGTTTAGCTGGTTAGGTGAGGTAGCGTGCCAGGCCTTTGGCCTTTGACCCTGCATCCATGCAGACGCCCTGACGCAAACTGAACTTGAGTTTTCCCCCAGCTGTTCACCTGTCAATGCAAAATGGTTGCATTTGCCGTGCATATCAGCACGAGTGCTGAAACAGCACCAATGCTGACAGGTAAGTGTCTATTTCTATAGATAGATTGATGGATGGAGTGATGGATGGATGGATGGATGGATGGATGGATGGATGGATGGATGGATGGATGGATGGATAGATACATGAGTTTAAACCACTTTTTGTTAAAAAAAATATGTTTTTGTTTGAAAAAGTGAATGTTTTTAGGCCTGTGTTATACATGGATGGATGGAGTGATGGAGTGATGGATGGATGGATGGATGGATGGATAGATAGATAAATAGATAGATAGATGAATAGATGAATATATAGATACATGAGTTTAAACAACTTTTTGTTAAAAAAAAAAAGTTTTTGTTTGAAAAAGTGAATGTTTTTAGGCCTGTGTTATACATGGATGGATGGAGTGATGGAGTGATGGAGTGATGGATGGATAGATAGATGGATAGATGGATAGATGGATAGATGGATAGATGAGTTTGATCGACTGTTTGTTCATATTTTTTTATTGTTTTGTGTTAAATATTGAAAGTAGTCTTTGGCCTAATGGTTAGTTTGGGTTTAGGGTTAGTTTGGGGCTATGGTTAGGTTAGGGTTAAAATGGCATATAGGTAGGGAGGTAAAAACGACTTTCACCCTCATTAGTAACCACCCTCATTTGCATAAAGGGCATCTGATTGGCCGAATCTTAACTGTCCATATATCTGCAACGGTGTGTTTTATCTGTACGAAACTTGGTTTATATAGTAATTGATGTATGGCTAGTCGACTGGCGGTGGTTTGGTGCGCCTCTAGCGCCACCAGGTGTGTAGACACGGTACTGCACTTTATTTTTTAGATTTGTTTTTTTTTAACAGGGGTCTATTTTATAAATTGCTGTTGTATCTAGGGTTATTTTATATAGGGGTGGTCTATCCTGGTATATTTTGGGTAGGGTCTGTGTAGGTCCCGCCAGTGGTCAGTGTTTTTTGGTTTTGTTTTCTGTTTTTTTGTGCAGGTGGTGGGTAGGTTTAGCTGGTTAGGTGAGGTAGCGTGCCAGGCCTTTGGCCTTTGACCCTGCATCCATGCAGACGCCCTGACGCAAACTGAACTTGAGTTTTCCCCCAGCTGTTCACCTGTCAATGCAAAATGGTTGCATTTGCCGTGCATATCAGCACGAGTGCTGAAACAGCACCAATGCTGACAGGTAAGTGTCTATTTCTATAGATAGATTGATGGATGGAGTGATGGATGGATGGATGGATGGATGGATGGATGGATGGATGGATGGATGGATGGATGGATGGATGGATAGATACATGAGTTTAAACCACTTTTTGTTAAAAAAAATATGTTTTTGTTTGAAAAAGTGAATGTTTTTAGGCCTGTGTTATACATGGATGGATGGAGTGATGGAGTGATGGATGGATGGATGGATGGATGGATAGATAGATAAATAGATAGATAGATGAATAGATGAATATATAGATACATGAGTTTAAACAACTTTTTGTTAAAAAAAAAAAGTTTTTGTTTGAAAAAGTGAATGTTTTTAGGCCTGTGTTATACATGGATGGATGGAGTGATGGAGTGATGGAGTGATGGATGGATAGATAGATGGATAGATGGATAGATGGATAGATGGATAGATGAGTTTGATCGACTGTTTGTTCATATTTTTTTATTGTTTTGTGTTAAATATTGAAAGTAGTCTTTGGCCTAATGGTTAGTTTGGGTTTAGGGTTAGTTTGGGGCTATGGTTAGGTTAGGGTTAAAATGGCATATAGGTAGGGAGGTAAAAACGACTTTCACCCTCATTAGTAACCACCCTCATTTGCATAAAGGGCATCTGATTGGCCGAATCTTAACTGTCCATATATCTGCAACGGTGTGTTTTATCTGTACGAAACTTGGTTTATATAGTAATTGATGTATGGCTAGTCGACTGGCGGTGGTTTGGTGCGCCTCTAGCGCCACCAGGTGTGTAGACACGGTACTGCACTTTATTTTTTAGATTTGTTTTTTTTTAACAGGGGTCTATTTTATAAATTGCTGTTGTATCTAGGGTTATTTTATATAGGGGTGGTCTATCCTGGTATATTTTGGGTAGGGTCTGTGTAGGTCCCGCCAGTGGTCAGTGTTTTTTGGTTTTGTTTTCTGTTTTTTTGTGCAGGTGGTGGGTAGGTTTAGCTGGTTAGGTGAGGTAGCGTGCCAGGCCTTTGGCCTTTGACCCTGCATCCATGCAGACGCCCTGACGCAAACTGAACTTGAGTTTTCCCCCAGCTGTTCACCTGTCAATGCAAAATGGTTGCATTTGCCGTGCATATCAGCACGAGTGCTGAAACAGCACCAATGCTGACAGGTAAGTGTCTATTTCTATAGATAGATTGATGGATGGAGTGATGGATGGATGGATGGATGGATGGATGGATGGATGGATGGATGGATGGATGGATGGATGGATGGATGGATGGATGGATAGATAGATACATGAGTTTAAACCACTTTTTGTTAAAAAAAATATGTTTTTGTTTGAAAAAGTGAATGTTTTTAGGCCTGTGTTATACATGGATGGATGGAGTGATGGAGTGATGGATGGATGGATGGATGGATGGATAGATAGATAAATAGATAGATAGATGAATAGATGAATATATAGATACATGAGTTTAAACAACTTTTTGTTAAAAAAAAAAAGTTTTTGTTTGAAAAAGTGAATGTTTTTAGGCCTGTGTTATACATGGATGGATGGAGTGATGGAGTGATGGAGTGATGGATGGATAGATAGATGGATAGATGGATAGATGGATAGATGGATAGATGAGTTTGATCGACTGTTTGTTCATATTTTTTTATTGTTTTGTGTTAAATATTGAAAGTAGTCTTTGGCCTAATGGTTAGTTTGGGTTTAGGGTTAGTTTGGGGCTATGGTTAGGTTAGGGTTAAAATGGCATATAGGTAGGGAGGTAAAAACGACTTTCACCCTCATTAGTAACCACCCTCATTTGCATAAAGGGCATCTGATTGGCCGAATCTTAACTGTCCATATATCTGCAACGGTGTGTTTTATCTGTACGAAACTTGGTTTATATAGTAATTGATGTATGGCTAGTCGACTGGTGGTGGTTTGGTGCGCCTCTAGCGCCACCAGGTGTGTAGACACGGTACTGCACTTTATTTTTTAGATTTGTTTTTTTTTAACAGGGGTCTATTTTATAAATTGCTGTTGTATCTAGGGTTATTTTATATAGGGGTGGTCTATCCTGGTATATTTTGGGTAGGGTCTGTTTAGGTCCCGCCAGTGGTCAGTGTTTTTTGGTTTTGTTTTCTGTTTTTTTGTGCAGGTGGTGGGTAGGTTTAGCTGGTTAGGTGAGGTAGCGTGCCAGGCCTTTGGCCTTTGACCCTGCATCCATGCAGACGCCCTGACGCAAACTGAACTTGAGTTTTCCCCCAGCTGTTCACCTGTCAATGCAAAATGGTTGCATTTGCCGTGCATATCAGCACGAGTGCTGAAACAGCACCAATGCTGACAGGTAAGTGTCTATTTCTATAGATAGATTGATGGATGGAGTGATGGATGGATGGATGGATGGATGGATGGATGGATGGATGGATGGATGGATGGATGGATAGATAGATACATGAGTTTAAACCACTTTTTGTTAAAAAAAATATGTTTTTGTTTGAAAAAGTGAATGTTTTTAGGCCTGTGTTATACATGGATGGATGGAGTGATGGAGTGATGGATGGATGGATGGATGGATGGATAGATAGATAAATAGATAGATAGATGAATAGATGAATATATAGATACATGAGTTTAAACAACTTTTTGTTAAAAAAAAAAAGTTTTTGTTTGAAAAAGTGAATGTTTTTAGGCCTGTGTTATACATGGATGGATGGAGTGATGGAGTGATGGAGTGATGGATGGATAGATAGATGGATAGATGGATAGATGGATAGATGGATAGATGAGTTTGATCGACTGTTTGTTCATATTTTTTTATTGTTTTGTGTTAAATATTGAAAGTAGTCTTTGGCCTAATGGTTAGTTTGGGTTTAGGGTTAGTTTGGGGCTATGGTTAGGTTAGGGTTAAAATGGCATATAGGTAGGGAGGTAAAAACGACTTTCACCCTCATTAGTAACCACCCTCATTTGCATAAAGGGCATCTGATTGGCCGAATCTTAACTGTCCATATATCTGCAACGGTGTGTTTTATCTGTACGAAACTTGGTTTATATAGTAATTGATGTATGGCTAGTCGACTGGCGGTGGTTTGGTGCGCCTCTAGCGCCACCAGGTGTGTAGACACGGTACTGCACTTTATTTTTTAGATTTGTTTTTTTTTAACAGGGGTCTATTTTATAAATTGCTGTTGTATCTAGGGTTATTTTATATAGGGGTGGTCTATCCTGGTATATTTTGGGTAGGGTCTGTGTAGGTCCCGCCAGTGGTCAGTGTTTTTTGGTTTTGTTTTCTGTTTTTTTGTGCAGGTGGTGGGTAGGTTTAGCTGGTTAGGTGAGGTAGCGTGCCAGGCCTTTGGCCTTTGACCCTGCATCCATGCAGACGCCCTGACGCAAACTGAACTTGAGTTTTCCCCCAGCTGTTCACCTGTCAATGCAAAATGGTTGCATTTGCCGTGCATATCAGCACGAGTGCTGAAACAGCACCAATGCTGACAGGTAAGTGTCTATTTCTATAGATAGATTGATGGATGGAGTGATGGATGGATGGATGGATGGATGGATGGATGGATGGATGGATGGATAGATAGATACATGAGTTTAAACCACTTTTTGTTAAAAAAAATATGTTTTTGTTTGAAAAAGTGAATGTTTTTAGGCCTGTGTTATACATGGATGGATGGAGTGATGGAGTGATGGATGGATGGATGGATGGATGGATGGATGGATAGATAGATAAATAGATAGATAGATGAATAGATGAATATATAGATACATGAGTTTAAACAACTTTTTGTTAAAAAAAAAAAGTTTTTGTTTGAAAAAGTGAATGTTTTTAGGCCTGTGTTATACATGGATGGATGGAGTGATGGAGTGATGGAGTGATGGATGGATAGATAGATGGATAGATGGATAGATGGATAGATGAGTTTGATCGACTGTTTGTTCATATTTTTTTATTGTTTTGTGTTAAATATTGAAAGTAGTCTTTGGCCTAATGGTTAGTTTGGGTTTAGGGTTAGTTTGGGGCTATGGTTAGGTTAGGGTTAAAATGGCATATAGGTAGGGAGGTAAAAACGACTTTCACCCTCATTAGTAACCACCCTCATTTGCATAAAGGGCATCTGATTGGCCGAATCTTAACTGTCCATATATCTGCAACGGTGTGTTTTATCTGTACGAAACTTGGTTTATATAGTAATTGATGTATGGCTAGTCGACTGGCGGTGGTTTGGTGCGCCTCTAGCGCCACCAGGTGTGTAGACACGGTACTGCACTTTATTTTTTAGATTTGTTTTTTTTTAACAGGGGTCTATTTTATAAATTGCTGTTGTATCTAGGGTTATTTTATATAGGGGTGGTCTATCCTGGTATATTTTGGGTAGGGTCTGTGTAGGTCCCGCCAGTGGTCAGTGTTTTTTGGTTTTGTTTTCTGTTTTTTTGTGCAGGTGGTGGGTAGGTTTAGCTGGTTAGGTGAGGTAGCGTGCCAGGCCTTTGGCCTTTGACCCTGCATCCATGCAGACGCCCTGACGCAAACTGAACTTGAGTTTTCCCCCAGCTGTTCACCTGTCAATGCAAAATGGTTGCATTTGCCGTGCATATCAGCACGAGTGCTGAAACAGCACCAATGCTGACAGGTAAGTGTCTATTTCTATAGATAGATTGATGGATGGAGTGATGGATGGATGGATGGATGGATGGATGGATGGATGGATGGATGGATGGATGGATAGATAGATACATGAGTTTAAACCACTTTTTGTTAAAAAAAATATGTTTTTGTTTGAAAAAGTGAATGTTTTTAGGCCTGTGTTATACATGGATGGATGGAGTGATGGAGTGATGGATGGATGGATGGATGGATGGATAGATAGATAAATAGATAGATAGATGAATAGATGAATATATAGATACATGAGTTTAAACAACTTTTTGTTAAAAAAAAAAAGTTTTTGTTTGAAAAAGTGAATGTTTTTAGGCCTGTGTTATACATGGATGGATGGAGTGATGGAGTGATGGAGTGATGGATGGATAGATAGATGGATAGATGGATAGATGGATAGATGGATAGATGAGTTTGATCGACTGTTTGTTCATATTTTTTTATTGTTTTGTGTTAAATATTGAAAGTAGTCTTTGGCCTAATGGTTAGTTTGGGTTTAGGGTTAGTTTGGGGCTATGGTTAGGTTAGGGTTAAAATGGCATATAGGTAG
This sequence comes from Leuciscus idus, assembly GCA_021554675.1. Taxonomy (NCBI): domain Eukaryota; kingdom Metazoa; phylum Chordata; class Actinopteri; order Cypriniformes; family Leuciscidae; genus Leuciscus; species Leuciscus idus. The sequence goes on along the minus strand of JAJAVR010000031.1, from coordinate 116,923 downwards.
GGAGGTAAAAACGACTTTCACCCTCATTAGTAACCACCCTCATTTGCATAAAGGGCATCTGATTGGCCGAATCTTAACTGTCCATATATCTGCAACGGTGTGTTTTATCTGTACGAAACTTGGTTTATATAGTAATTGATGTATGGCTAGTCGACTGGCGGTGGTTTGGTGCGCCTCTAGCGCCACCAGGTGTGTAGACACGGTACTGCACTTTATTTTTTAGATTTGTTTTTTTTTAACAGGGGTCTATTTTATAAATTGCTGTTGTATCTAGGGTTATTTTATATAGGGGTGGTCTATCCTGGTATATTTTGGGTAGGGTCTGTGTAGGTCCCGCCAGTGGTCAGTGTTTTTTGGTTTTGTTTTCTGTTTTTTTGTGCAGGTGGTGGGTAGGTTTAGCTGGTTAGGTGAGGTAGCGTGCCAGGCCTTTGGCCTTTGACCCTGCATCCATGCAGACGCCCTGACGCAAACTGAACTTGAGTTTTCCCCCAGCTGTTCACCTGTCAATGCAAAATGGTTGCATTTGCCGTGCATATCAGCACGAGTGCTGAAACAGCACCAATGCTGACAGGTAAGTGTCTATTTCTATAGATAGATTGATGGATGGAGTGATGGATGGATGGATGGATGGATGGATGGATGGATGGATGGATGGATGGATGGATGGATGGATGGATAGATAGATACATGAGTTTAAACCACTTTTTGTTAAAAAAAATATGTTTTTGTTTGAAAAAGTGAATGTTTTTAGGCCTGTGTTATACATGGATGGATGGAGTGATGGATGGATGGATGATGGATGGATAGATAGATAAATAGATAGATAGATGAATAGATGAATAGATGAATATATAGATACATGAGTTTAAACAACTTTTTGTTAAAAAAAAAAAGTTTTTGTTTGAAAAAGTGAATGTTTTTAGGCCTGTGTTATACATGGATGGATGGAGTGATGGAGTGATGGATGGATAGATAGATGGATAGATGGATAGATGAGTTTGATCGACTGTTTGTTCATATTTTTTTATTGTTTTGTGTTAAATATTGAAAGTAGTCTTTGGCCTAATGGTTAGTTTGGGTTTAGGGTTAGTTTGGGGCTATGGTTAGGTTAGGGTTAAAATGGCATATAGGTAGGGAGGTAAAAACGACTTTCACCCTCATTAGTAACCACCCTCATTTGCATAAAGGGCATCTGATTGGCCGAATCTTAACTGTCCATATATCTGCAACGGTGTGTTTTATCTGTACGAAACTTGGTTTATATAGTAATTGATGTATGGCTAGTCGACTGGCGGTGGTTTGGTGCGCCTCTAGCGCCACCAGGTGTGTAGACACGGTACTGCACTTTATTTTTTAGATTTGTTTTTTTTTAACAGGGGTCTATTTTATAAATTGCTGTTGTATCTAGGGTTATTTTATATAGGGGTGGTCTATCCTGGTATATTTTGGGTAGGGTCTGTGTAGGTCCCGCCAGTGGTCAGTGTTTTTTGGTTTTGTTTTCTGTTTTTTTGTGCAGGTGGTGGGTAGGTTTAGCTGGTTAGGTGAGGTAGCGTGCCAGGCCTTTGGCCTTTGACCCTGCATCCATGCAGACGCCCTGACGCAAACTGAACTTGAGTTTTCCCCCAGCTGTTCACCTGTCAATGCAAAATGGTTGCATTTGCCGTGCATATCAGCACGAGTGCTGAAACAGCACCAATGCTGACAGGTAAGTGTCTATTTCTATAGATAGATTGATGGATGGAGTGATGGATGGATGGATGGATGGATGGATGGATGGATGGATGGATGGATGGATGGATAGATACATGAGTTTAAACCACTTTTTGTTAAAAAAAATATGTTTTTGTTTGAAAAAGTGAATGTTTTTAGGCCTGTGTTATACATGGATGGATGGAGTGATGGATGGATGGATGATGGATGGATAGATAGATAAATAGATAGATAGATGAATAGATGAATATATAGATACATGAGTTTAAACAACTTTTTGTTAAAAAAAAAAAGTTTTTGTTTGAAAAAGTGAATGTTTTTAGGCCTGTGTTATACATGGATGGATGGAGTGATGGAGTGATGGAGTGATGGATGGATAGATAGATGGATAGATGGATAGATGGATAGATGAGTTTGATCGACTGTTTGTTCATATTTTTTTATTGTTTTGTGTTAAATATTGAAAGTAGTCTTTGGCCTAATGGTTAGTTTGGGTTTAGGGTTAGTTTGGGGCTATGGTTAGGTTAGGGTTAAAATGGCATATAGGTAGGGAGGTAAAAACGACTTTCACCCTCATTAGTAACCACCCTCATTTGCATAAAGGGCATCTGATTGGCCGAATCTTAACTGTCCATATATCTGCAACGGTGTGTTTTATCTGTACGAAACTTGGTTTATATAGTAATTGATGTATGGCTAGTCGACTGGCGGTGGTTTGGTGCGCCTTTAGCGCCACCAGGTGTGTAGACACGGTACTGCACTTTATTTTTTAGATTTGTTTTTTTTTAACAGGGGTCTATTTTATAAATTGCTGTTGTATCTAGGGTTATTTTATATAGGGGTGGTCTATCCTGGTATATTTTGGGTAGGGTCTGTGTAGGTCCCGCCAGTGGTCAGTGTTTTTTGGTTTTGTTTTCTGTTTTTTTGTGCAGGTGGTGGGTAGGTTTAGCTGGTTAGGTGAGGTAGCGTGCCAGGCCTTTGGCCTTTGACCCTGCATCCATGCAGACGCCCTGACGCAAACTGAACTTGAGTTTTCCCCCAGCTGTTCACCTGTCAATGCAAAATGGTTGCATTTGCCGTGCATATCAGCACGAGTGCTGAAACAGCACCAATGCTGACAGGTAAGTGTCTATTTCTATAGATAGATTGATGGATGGAGTGATGGATGGATGGATGGATGGATGGATGGATGGATGGATGGATGGATGGATGGATGGATGGATGGATGGATGGATAGATAGATACATGAGTTTAAACCACTTTTTGTTAAAAAAAATATGTTTTTGTTTGAAAAAGTGAATGTTTTTAGGCCTGTGTTATACATGGATGGATGGAGTGATGGAGTGATGGATGGATGGATGGATGGATGGATAGATAGATAAATAGATAGATAGATGAATAGATGAATATATAGATACATGAGTTTAAACAACTTTTTGTTAAAAAAAAAAAGTTTTTGTTTGAAAAAGTGAATGTTTTTAGGCCTGTGTTATACATGGATGGATGGAGTGATGGAGTGATGGAGTGATGGATGGATAGATAGATGGATAGATGGATAGATGGATAGATGGATAGATGAGTTTGATCGACTGTTTGTTCATATTTTTTTATTGTTTTGTGTTAAATATTGAAAGTAGTCTTTGGCCTAATGGTTAGTTTGGGTTTAGGGTTAGTTTGGGGCTATGGTTAGGTTAGGGTTAAAATGGCATATAGGTAGGGAGGTAAAAACGACTTTCACCCTCATTAGTAACCACCCTCATTTGCATAAAGGGCATCTGATTGGCCGAATCTTAACTGTCCATATATCTGCAACGGTGTGTTTTATCTGTACGAAACTTGGTTTATATAGTAATTGATGTATGGCTAGTCGACTGGCGGTGGTTTGGTGCGCCTCTAGCGCCACCAGGTGTGTAGACACGGTACTGCACTTTATTTTTTAGATTTGTTTTTTTTTAACAGGGGTCTATTTTATAAATTGCTGTTGTATCTAGGGTTATTTTATATAGGGGTGGTCTATCCTGGTATATTTTGGGTAGGGTCTGTGTAGGTCCCGCCAGTGGTCAGTGTTTTTTGGTTTTGTTTTCTGTTTTTTTGTGCAGGTGGTGGGTAGGTTTAGCTGGTTAGGTGAGGTAGCGTGCCAGGCCTTTGGCCTTTGACCCTGCATCCATGCAGACGCCCTGACGCAAACTGAACTTGAGTTTTCCCCCAGCTGTTCACCTGTCAATGCAAAATGGTTGCATTTGCCGTGCATATCAGCACGAGTGCTGAAACAGCACCAATGCTGACAGGTAAGTGTCTATTTCTATAGATAGATTGATGGATGGAGTGATGGATGGATGGATGGATGGATGGATGGATGGATGGATGGATGGATGGATGGATGGATGGATAGATAGATACATGAGTTTAAACCACTTTTTGTTAAAAAAAATATGTTTTTGTTTGAAAAAGTGAATGTTTTTAGGCCTGTGTTATACATGGATGGATGGAGTGATGGATGGATGGATGATGGATGGATAGATAGATAAATAGATAGATAGATGAATAGATGAATAGATGAATATATAGATACATGAGTTTAAACAACTTTTTGTTAAAAAAAAAAAGTTTTTGTTTGAAAAAGTGAATGTTTTTAGGCCTGTGTTATACATGGATGGATGGAGTGATGGAGTGATGGATGGATAGATAGATGGATAGATGGATAGATGAGTTTGATCGACTGTTTGTTCATATTTTTTTATTGTTTTGTGTTAAATATTGAAAGTAGTCTTTGGCCTAATGGTTAGTTTGGGTTTAGGGTTAGTTTGGGGCTATGGTTAGGTTAGGGTTAAAATGGCATATAGGTAGGGAGGTAAAAACGACTTTCACCCTCATTAGTAACCACCCTCATTTGCATAAAGGGCATCTGATTGGCCGAATCTTAACTGTCCATATATCTGCAACGGTGTGTTTTATCTGTACGAAACTTGGTTTATATAGTAATTGATGTATGGCTAGTCGACTGGCGGTGGTTTGGTGCGCCTCTAGCGCCACCAGGTGTGTAGACACGGTACTGCACTTTATTTTTTAGATTTGTTTTTTTTTAACAGGGGTCTATTTTATAAATTGCTGTTGTATCTAGGGTTATTTTATATAGGGGTGGTCTATCCTGGTATATTTTGGGTAGGGTCTGTGTAGGTCCCGCCAGTGGTCAGTGTTTTTTGGTTTTGTTTTCTGTTTTTTTGTGCAGGTGGTGGGTAGGTTTAGCTGGTTAGGTGAGGTAGCGTGCCAGGCCTTTGGCCTTTGACCCTGCATCCATGCAGACGCCCTGACGCAAACTGAACTTGAGTTTTCCCCCAGCTGTTCACCTGTCAATGCAAAATGGTTGCATTTGCCGTGCATATCAGCACGAGTGCTGAAACAGCACCAATGCTGACAGGTAAGTGTCTATTTCTATAGATAGATTGATGGATGGAGTGATGGATGGATGGATGGATGGATGGATGGATGGATGGATGGATGGATGGATGGATAGATACATGAGTTTAAACCACTTTTTGTTAAAAAAAATATGTTTTTGTTTGAAAAAGTGAATGTTTTTAGGCCTGTGTTATACATGGATGGATGGAGTGATGGATGGATGGATGATGGATGGATAGATAGATAAATAGATAGATAGATGAATAGATGAATATATAGATACATGAGTTTAAACAACTTTTTGTTAAAAAAAAAAAGTTTTTGTTTGAAAAAGTGAATGTTTTTAGGCCTGTGTTATACATGGATGGATGGAGTGATGGAGTGATGGAGTGATGGATGGATAGATAGATGGATAGATGGATAGATGGATAGATGAGTTTGATCGACTGTTTGTTCATATTTTTTTATTGTTTTGTGTTAAATATTGAAAGTAGTCTTTGGCCTAATGGTTAGTTTGGGTTTAGGGTTAGTTTGGGGCTATGGTTAGGTTAGGGTTAAAATGGCATATAGGTAGGGAGGTAAAAACGACTTTCACCCTCATTAGTAACCACCCTCATTTGCATAAAGGGCATCTGATTGGCCGAATCTTAACTGTCCATATATCTGCAACGGTGTGTTTTATCTGTACGAAACTTGGTTTATATAGTAATTGATGTATGGCTAGTCGACTGGCGGTGGTTTGGTGCGCCTTTAGCGCCACCAGGTGTGTAGACACGGTACTGCACTTTATTTTTTAGATTTGTTTTTTTTTAACAGGGGTCTATTTTATAAATTGCTGTTGTATCTAGGGTTATTTTATATAGGGGTGGTCTATCCTGGTATATTTTGGGTAGGGTCTGTGTAGGTCCCGCCAGTGGTCAGTGTTTTTTGGTTTTGTTTTCTGTTTTTTTGTGCAGGTGGTGGGTAGGTTTAGCTGGTTAGGTGAGGTAGCGTGCCAGGCCTTTGGCCTTTGACCCTGCATCCATGCAGACGCCCTGACGCAAACTGAACTTGAGTTTTCCCCCAGCTGTTCACCTGTCAATGCAAAATGGTTGCATTTGCCGTGCATATCAGCACGAGTGCTGAAACAGCACCAATGCTGACAGGTAAGTGTCTATTTCTATAGATAGATTGATGGATGGAGTGATGGATGGATGGATGGATGGATGGATGGATGGATGGATGGATGGATGGATGGATGGATGGATGGATGGATGGATAGATAGATACATGAGTTTAAACCACTTTTTGTTAAAAAAAATATGTTTTTGTTTGAAAAAGTGAATGTTTTTAGGCCTGTGTTATACATGGATGGATGGAGTGATGGAGTGATGGATGGATGGATGGATGGATGGATAGATAGATAAATAGATAGATAGATGAATAGATGAATATATAGATACATGAGTTTAAACAACTTTTTGTTAAAAAAAAAAAGTTTTTGTTTGAAAAAGTGAATGTTTTTAGGCCTGTGTTATACATGGATGGATGGAGTGATGGAGTGATGGAGTGATGGATGGATAGATAGATGGATAGATGGATAGATGGATAGATGGATAGATGAGTTTGATCGACTGTTTGTTCATATTTTTTTATTGTTTTGTGTTAAATATTGAAAGTAGTCTTTGGCCTAATGGTTAGTTTGGGTTTAGGGTTAGTTTGGGGCTATGGTTAGGTTAGGGTTAAAATGGCATATAGGTAGGGAGGTAAAAACGACTTTCACCCTCATTAGTAACCACCCTCATTTGCATAAAGGGCATCTGATTGGCCGAATCTTAACTGTCCATATATCTGCAACGGTGTGTTTTATCTGTACGAAACTTGGTTTATATAGTAATTGATGTATGGCTAGTCGACTGGCGGTGGTTTGGTGCGCCTCTAGCGCCACCAGGTGTGTAGACACGGTACTGCACTTTATTTTTTAGATTTGTTTTTTTTTAACAGGGGTCTATTTTATAAATTGCTGTTGTATCTAGGGTTATTTTATATAGGGGTGGTCTATCCTGGTATATTTTGGGTAGGGTCTGTGTAGGTCCCGCCAGTGGTCAGTGTTTTTTGGTTTTGTTTTCTGTTTTTTTGTGCAGGTGGTGGGTAGGTTTAGCTGGTTAGGTGAGGTAGCGTGCCAGGCCTTTGGCCTTTGACCCTGCATCCATGCAGACGCCCTGACGCAAACTGAACTTGAGTTTTCCCCCAGCTGTTCACCTGTCAATGCAAAATGGTTGCATTTGCCGTGCATATCAGCACGAGTGCTGAAACAGCACCAATGCTGACAGGTAAGTGTCTATTTCTATAGATAGATTGATGGATGGAGTGATGGATGGATGGATGGATGGATGGATGGATGGATGGATGGATGGATGGATGGATAGATACATGAGTTTAAACCACTTTTTGTTAAAAAAAATATGTTTTTGTTTGAAAAAGTGAATGTTTTTAGGCCTGTGTTATACATGGATGGATGGAGTGATGGAGTGATGGATGGATGGATGGATGGATGGATGGATGGATAGATAGATAAATAGATAGATAGATGAATAGATGAATATATAGATACATGAGTTTAAACAACTTTTTGTTAAAAAAAAAAAGTTTTTGTTTGAAAAAGTGAATGTTTTTAGGCCTGTGTTATACATGGATGGATGGAGTGATGGAGTGATGGAGTGATGGATGGATAGATAGATGGATAGATGGATAGATGGATAGATGAGTTTGATCGACTGTTTGTTCATATTTTTTTATTGTTTTGTGTTAAATATTGAAAGTAGTCTTTGGCCTAATGGTTAGTTTGGGTTTAGGGTTAGTTTGGGGCTATGGTTAGGTTAGGGTTAAAATGGCATATAGGTAGGGAGGTAAAAACGACTTTCACCCTCATTAGTAACCACCCTCATTTGCATAAAGGGCATCTGATTGGCCGAATCTTAACTGTCCATATATCTGCAACGGTGTGTTTTATCTGTACGAAACTTGGTTTATATAGTAATTGATGTATGGCTAGTCGACTGGCGGTGGTTTGGTGCGCCTCTAGCGCCACCAGGTGTGTAGACACGGTACTGCACTTTATTTTTTAGATTTGTTTTTTTTTAACAGGGGTCTATTTTATAAATTGCTGTTGTATCTAGGGTTATTTTATATAGGGGTGGTCTATCCTGGTATATTTTGGGTAGGGTCTGTGTAGGTCCCGCCAGTGGTCAGTGTTTTTTGGTTTTGTTTTCTGTTTTTTTGTGCAGGTGGTGGGTAGGTTTAGCTGGTTAGGTGAGGTAGCGTGCCAGGCCTTTGGCCTTTGACCCTGCATCCATGCAGACGCCCTGACGCAAACTGAACTTGAGTTTTCCCCCAGCTGTTCACCTGTCAATGCAAAATGGTTGCATTTGCCGTGCATATCAGCACGAGTGCTGAAACAGCACCAATGCTGACAGGTAAGTGTCTATTTCTATAGATAGATTGATGGATGGAGTGATGGATGGATGGATGGATGGATGGATGGATGGATGGATGGATGGATGGATGGATGGATGGATAGATAGATACATGAGTTTAAACCACTTTTTGTTAAAAAAAATATGTTTTTGTTTGAAAAAGTGAATGTTTTTAGGCCTGTGTTATACATGGATGGATGGAGTGATGGAGTGATGGATGGATGGATGGATGGATGGATAGATAGATAAATAGATAGATAGATGAATAGATGAATATATAGATACATGAGTTTAAACAACTTTTTGTTAAAAAAAAAAAGTTTTTGTTTGAAAAAGTGAATGTTTTTAGGCCTGTGTTATACATGGATGGATGGAGTGATGGAGTGATGGAGTGATGGATGGATAGATAGATGGATAGATGGATAGATGGATAGATGGATAGATGAGTTTGATCGACTGTTTGTTCATATTTTTTTATTGTTTTGTGTTAAATATTGAAAGTAGTCTTTGGCCTAATGGTTAGTTTGGGTTTAGGGTTAGTTTGGGGCTATGGTTAGGTTAGGGTTAAAATGGCATATAGGTAGGGAGGTAAAAACGACTTTCACCCTCATTAGTAACCACCCTCATTTGCATAAAGGGCATCTGATTGGCCGAATCTTAACTGTCCATATATCTGCAACGGTGTGTTTTATCTGTACGAAACTTGGTTTATATAGTAATTGATGTATGGCTAGTCGACTGGCGGTGGTTTGGTGCGCCTCTAGCGCCACCAGGTGTGTAGACACGGTACTGCACTTTATTTTTTAGATTTGTTTTTTTTTAACAGGGGTCTATTTTATAAATTGCTGTTGTATCTAGGGTTATTTTATATAGGGGTGGTCTATCCTGGTATATTTTGGGTAGGGTCTGTGTAGGTCCCGCCAGTGGTCAGTGTTTTTTGGTTTTGTTTTCTGTTTTTTTGTGCAGGTGGTGGGTAGGTTTAGCTGGTTAGGTGAGGTAGCGTGCCAGGCCTTTGGCCTTTGACCCTGCATCCATGCAGACGCCCTGACGCAAACTGAACTTGAGTTTTCCCCCAGCTGTTCACCTGTCAATGCAAAATGGTTGCATTTGCCGTGCATATCAGCACGAGTGCTGAAACAGCACCAATGCTGACAGGTAAGTGTCTATTTCTATAGATAGATTGATGGATGGAGTGATGGATGGATGGATGGATGGATGGATGGATGGATGGATGGATGGATGGATGGATGGATGGATGGATGGATAGATAGATACATGAGTTTAAACCACTTTTTGTTAAAAAAAATATGTTTTTGTTTGAAAAAGTGAATGTTTTTAGGCCTGTGTTATACATGGATGGATGGAGTGATGGATGGATGGATGATGGATGGATAGATAGATAAATAGATAGATAGATGAATAGATGAATAGATGAATATATAGATACATGAGTTTAAACAACTTTTTGTTAAAAAAAAAAAGTTTTTGTTTGAAAAAGTGAATGTTTTTAGGCCTGTGTTATACATGGATGGATGGAGTGATGGAGTGATGGATGGATAGATAGATGGATAGATGGATAGATGAGTTTGATCGACTGTTTGTTCATATTTTTTTATTGTTTTGTGTTAAATATTGAAAGTAGTCTTTGGCCTAATGGTTAGTTTGGGTTTAGGGTTAGTTTGGGGCTATGGTTAGGTTAGGGTTAAAATGGCATATAGGTAGGGAGGTAAAAACGACTTTCACCCTCATTAGTAACCACCCTCATTTGCATAAAGGGCATCTGATTGGCCGAATCTTAACTGTCCATATATCTGCAACGGTGTGTTTTATCTGTACGAAACTTGGTTTATATAGTAATTGATGTATGGCTAGTCGACTGGCGGTGGTTTGGTGCGCCTCTAGCGCCACCAGGTGTGTAGACACGGTACTGCACTTTATTTTTTAGATTTGTTTTTTTTTAACAGGGGTCTATTTTATAAATTGCTGTTGTATCTAGGGTTATTTTATATAGGGGTGGTCTATCCTGGTATATTTTGGGTAGGGTCTGTGTAGGTCCCGCCAGTGGTCAGTGTTTTTTGGTTTTGTTTTCTGTTTTTTTGTGCAGGTGGTGGGTAGGTTTAGCTGGTTAGGTGAGGTAGCGTGCCAGGCCTTTGGCCTTTGACCCTGCATCCATGCAGACGCCCTGACGCAAACTGAACTTGAGTTTTCCCCCAGCTGTTCACCTGTCAATGCAAAATGGTTGCATTTGCCGTGCATATCAGCACGAGTGCTGAAACAGCACCAATGCTGACAGGTAAGTGTCTATTTCTATAGATAGATTGATGGATGGAGTGATGGATGGATGGATGGATGGATGGATGGATGGATGGATGGATGGATGGATAGATACATGAGTTTAAACCACTTTTTGTTAAAAAAAATATGTTTTTGTTTGAAAAAGTGAATGTTTTTAGGCCTGTGTTATACATGGATGGATGGAGTGATGGATGGATGGATGATGGATGGATAGATAGATAAATAGATAGATAGATGAATAGATGAATATATAGATACATGAGTTTAAACAACTTTTTGTTAAAAAAAAAAAGTTTTTGTTTGAAAAAGTGAATGTTTTTAGGCCTGTGTTATACATGGATGGATGGAGTGATGGAGTGATGGAGTGATGGATGGATAGATAGATGGATAGATGGATAGATGGATAGATGAGTTTGATCGACTGTTTGTTCATATTTTTTTATTGTTTTGTGTTAAATATTGAAAGTAGTCTTTGGCCTAATGGTTAGTTTGGGTTTAGGGTTAGTTTGGGGCTATGGTTAGGTTAGGGTTAAAATGGCATATAGGTAGGGAGGTAAAAACGACTTTCACCCTCATTAGTAACCACCCTCATTTGCATAAAGGGCATCTGATTGGCCGAATCTTAACTGTCCATATATCTGCAACGGTGTGTTTTATCTGTACGAAACTTGGTTTATATAGTAATTGATGTATGGCTAGTCGACTGGCGGTGGTTTGGTGCGCCTCTAGCGCCACCAGGTGTGTAGACACGGTACTGCACTTTATTTTTTAGATTTGTTTTTTTTTAACAGGGGTCTATTTTATAAATTGCTGTTGTATCTAGGGTTATTTTATATAGGGGTGGTCTATCCTGGTATATTTTGGGTAGGGTCTGTGTAGGTCCCGCCAGTGGTCAGTGTTTTTTGGTTTTGTTTTCTGTTTTTTTGTGCAGGTGGTGGGTAGGTTTAGCTGGTTAGGTGAGGTAGCGTGCCAGGCCTTTGGCCTTTGACCCTGCATCCATGCAGACGCCCTGACGCAAACTGAACTTGAGTTTTCCCCCAGCTGTTCACCTGTCAATGCAAAATGGTTGCATTTGCCGTGCATATCAGCACGAGTGCTGAAACAGCACCAATGCTGACAGGTAAGTGTCTATTTCTATAGATAGATTGATGGATGGATGGATGGATGGATGGATGGATGGATGGATGGATGGATGGATGGATGGATGGATGGATGGATGGATGGATGGATAGATAGATACATGAGTTTAAACCACTTTTTGTTAAAAAAAATATGTTTTTGTTTGAAAAAGTGAATGTTTTTAGGCCTGTGTTATACATGGATGGATGGAGTGATGGAGTGATGGATGGATGGATGGATGGATGGATAGATAGATAAATAGATAGATAAATGAATAGATGAATATATAGATACATGAGTTTAAACAACTTTTTGTTAAAAAAAAAAAGTTTTTGTTTGAAAAAGTGAATGTTTTTAGGCCTGTGTTATACATGGATGGATGGAGTGATGGAGTGATGGAGTGATGGATGGATAGATAGATGGATAGATGGATAGATGGATAGATGGATAGATGGATAGATGAGTTTGATCGACTGTTTGTTCATATTTTTTTATTGTTTTGTGTTAAATATTGAAAGTAGTCTTTGGCCTAATGGTTAGTTTGGGTTTAGGGTTAGTTTGGGGCTATGGTTAGGTTAGGGTTAAAATGGCATATAGGTAGGGAGGTAAAAACGACTTTCACCCTCATTAGTAACCACCCTCATTTGCATAAAGGGCATCTGATTGGCCGAATCTTAACTGTCCATATATCTGCAACGGTGTGTTTTATCTGTACGAAACTTGGTTTATATAGTAATTGATGTATGGCTAGTCGACTGGCGGTGGTTTGGTGCGCCTCTAGCGCCACCAGGTGTGTAGACACGGTACTGCACTTTATTTTTTAGATTTGTTTTTTTTTAACAGGGGTCTATTTTATAAATTGCTGTTGTATCTAGGGTTATTTTATATAGGGGTGGTCTATCCTGGTATATTTTGGGTAGGGTCTGTGTAGGTCCCGCCAGTGGTCAGTGTTTTTTGGTTTTGTTTTCTGTTTTTTTGTGCAGGTGGTGGGTAGGTTTAGCTGGTTAGGTGAGGTAGCGTGCCAGGCCTTTGGCCTTTGACCCTGCATCCATGCAGACGCCCTGACGCAAACTGAACTTGAGTTTTCCCCCAGCTGTTCACCTGTCAATGCAAAATGGTTGCATTTGCCGTGCATATCAGCACGAGTGCTGAAACAGCACCAATGCTGACAGGTAAGTGTCTATTTCTATAGATAGATTGATGGATGGAGTGATGGATGGATGGATGGATGGATGGATGGATGGATGGATGGATGGATGGATGGATAGATAGATACATGAGTTTAAACCACTTTTTGTTAAAAAAAATATGTTTTTGTTTGAAAAAGTGAATGTTTTTAGGCCTGTGTTATACATGGATGGATGGAGTGATGGAGTGATGGATGGATGGATGGATGGATGGATGGATGGATGGATGGATAGATAGATAAATAGATAGATAGATGAATAGATGAATATATAGATACATGAGTTTAAACAACTTTTTGTTAAAAAAAAAAGTTTTTGTTTGAAAAAGTGAATGTTTTTAGGCCTGTGTTATACATGGATGGATGGAGTGATGGAGTGATGGAGTGATGGATGGATAGATAGATGGATAGATGGATAGATGGATAGATGAGTTTGATCGACTGTTTGTTCATATTTGTTTATTGTTTTGTGTTAAATATTGAAAGTAGTCTTTGGCCTAATGGTTAGTTTGGGTTTAGGGTTAGTTTGGGGCTATGGTTAGGTTAGGGTTAAAATGGCATATAGGTAGGGAGGTAAAAACGACTTTCACCCTCATTAGTAACCACCCTCATTTGCATAAAGGGCATCTGATTGGCCGAATCTTAACTGTCCATATATCTGCAACGGTGTGTTTTATCTGTACGAAACTTGGTTTATATAGTAATTGATGTATGGCTAGTCGACTGGCGGTGGTTTGGTGCGCCTCTAGCGCCACCAGGTGTGTAGACACGGTACTGCACTTTATTTTTTAGATTTGTTTTTTTTTAACAGGGGTCTATTTTATAAATTGCTGTTGTATCTAGGGTTATTTTATATAGGGGTGGTCTATCCTGGTATATTTTGGGTAGGGTCTGTGTAGGTCCCGCCAGTGGTCAGTGTTTTTTGGTTTTGTTTTCTGTTTTTTTGTGCAGGTGGTGGGTAGGTTTAGCTGGTTAGGTGAGGTAGCGTGCCAGGCCTTTGGCCTTTGACCCTGCATCCATGCAGACGCCCTGACGCAAACTGAACTTGAGTTTTCCCCCAGCTGTTCACCTGTCAATGCAAAATGGTTGCATTTGCCGTGCATATCAGCACGAGTGCTGAAACAGCACCAATGCTGACAGGTAAGTGTCTATTTCTATAGATAGATTGATGGATGGATGGATGGATGGATGGATGGATGGATGGATGGATGGATGGATGGATGGATGGATGGATGGATGGATGGATGGATGGATGGATGGATAGATAGATACATGAGTTTAAACCACTTTTTGTTAAAAAAAATATGTTTTTGTTTGAAAAAGTGAATGTTTTTAGGCCTGTGTTATACATGGATGGATGGAGTGATGGAGTGATGGATGGATGGATGGATGGATGGATAGATAGATAAATAGATAGATAAATGAATAGATGAATATATAGATACATGAGTTTAAACAACTTTTTGTTAAAAAAAAAAAGTTTTTGTTTGAAAAAGTGAATGTTTTTAGGCCTGTGTTATACATGGATGGATGGAGTGATGGAGTGATGGAGTGATGGATGGATAGATAGATGGATAGATGGATAGATGGATAGATGGATAGATGAGTTTGATCGACTGTTTGTTCATATTTTTTTATTGTTTTGTGTTAAATATTGAAAGTAGTCTTTGGCCTAATGGTTAGTTTGGGTTTAGGGTTAGTTTGGGGCTATGGTTAGGTTAGGGTTAAAATGGCATATAGGTAGGGAGGTAAAAACGACTTTCACCCTCATTAGTAACCACCCTCATTTGCATAAAGGGCATCTGATTGGCCGAATCTTAACTGTCCATATATCTGCAACGGTGTGTTTTATCTGTACGAAACTTGGTTTATATAGTAATTGATGTATGGCTAGTCGACTGGCGGTGGTTTGGTGCGCCTCTAGCGCCACCAGGTGTGTAGACACGGTACTGCACTTTATTTTTTAGATTTGTTTTTTTTTAACAGGGGTCTATTTTATAAATTGCTGTTGTATCTAGGGTTATTTTATATAGGGGTGGTCTATCCTGGTATATTTTGGGTAGGGTCTGTGTAGGTCCCGCCAGTGGTCAGTGTTTTTTGGTTTTGTTTTCTGTTTTTTTGTGCAGGTGGTGGGTAGGTTTAGCTGGTTAGGTGAGGTAGCGTGCCAGGCCTTTGGCCTTTGACCCTGCATCCATGCAGACGCCCTGACGCAAACTGAACTTGAGTTTTCCCCCAGCTGTTCACCTGTCAATGCAAAATGGTTGCATTTGCCGTGCATATCAGCACGAGTGCTGAAACAGCACCAATGCTGACAGGTAAGTGTCTATTTCTATAGATAGATTGATGGATGGAGTGATGGATGGATGGATGGATGGATGGATGGATGGATGGATGGATGGATGGATGGATAGATAGATACATGAGTTTAAACCACTTTTTGTTAAAAAAAATATGTTTTTGTTTGAAAAAGTGAATGTTTTTAGGCCTGTGTTATACATGGATGGATGGAGTGATGGAGTGATGGATGGATGGATGGATGGATGGATAGATAGATAAATAGATAGATAGATGAATAGATGAATATATAGATACATGAGTTTAAACAACTTTTTGTTAAAAAAAAAAAGTTTTTGTTTGAAAAAGTGAATGTTTTTAGGCCTGTGTTATACATGGATGGATGGAGTGATGGAGTGATGGAGTGATGGATGGATAGATAGATGGATAGATGGATAGATGGATAGATGGATAGATGAGTTTGATCGACTGTTTGTTCATATTTTTTTATTGTTTTGTGTTAAATATTGAAAGTAGTCTTTGGCCTAATGGTTAGTTTGGGTTTAGGGTTAGTTTGGGGCTATGGTTAGGTTAGGTAGGGAGGTAAAAACGACTTTCACCCTCATTAGTAACCACCCTCATTTGCATAAAGGGCATCTGATTGGCCGAATCTTAACTGTCCATATATCTGCAACGGTGTGTTTTATCTGTACGAAACTTGGTTTATATAGTAATTGATGTATGGCTAGTCGACTGGCGGTGGTTTGGTGCGCCTCTAGCGCCACCAGGTGTGTAGACACGGTACTGCACTTTATTTTTTAGATTTGTTTTTTTTTAACAGGGGTCTATTTTATAAATTGCTGTTGTATCTAGGGTTATTTTATATAGGGGTGGTCTATCCTGGTATATTTTGGGTAGGGTCTGTGTAGGTCCCGCCAGTGGTCAGTGTTTTTTGGTTTTGTTTTCTGTTTTTTTGTGCAGGTGGTGGGTAGGTTTAGCTGGTTAGGTGAGGTAGCGTGCCAGGCCTTTGGCCTTTGACCCTGCATCCATGCAGACGCCCTGACGCAAACTGAACTTGAGTTTTCCCCCAGCTGTTCACCTGTCAATGCAAAATGGTTGCATTTGCCGTGCATATCAGCACGAGTGCTGAAACAGCACCAATGCTGACAGGTAAGTGTCTATTTCTATAGATAGATTGATGGATGGAGTGATGGATGGATGGATGGATGGATGGATGGATGGATGGATGGATGGATAGATAGATACATGAGTTTAAACCACTTTTTGTTAAAAAAAATATGTTTTTGTTTGAAAAAGTGAATGTTTTTAGGCCTGTGTTATACATGGATGGATGGAGTGATGGAGTGATGGATGGATGGATGGATGGATGGATAGATAGATAAATAGATAGATAGATGAATAGATGAATATATAGATACATGAGTTTAAACAACTTTTTGTTAAAAAAAAAAAGTTTTTGTTTGAAAAAGTGAATGTTTTTAGGCCTGTGTTATACATGGATGGATGGAGTGATGGAGTGATGGAGTGATGGATGGATAGATAGATGGATAGATGGATAGATGGATAGATGGATAGATGAGTTTGATCGACTGTTTGTTCATATTTTTTTATTGTTTTGTGTTAAATATTGAAAGTAGTCTTTGGCCTAATGGTTAGTTTGGGTTTAGGGTTAGTTTGGGGCTATGGTTAGGTTAGGGTTAAAATGGCATATAGGTAGGGAGGTAAAAACGACTTTCACCCTCATTAGTAACCACCCTCATTTGCATAAAGGGCATCTGATTGGCCGAATCTTAACTGTCCATATATCTGCAACGGTGTGTTTTATCTGTACGAAACTTGGTTTATATAGTAATTGATGTATGGCTAGTCGACTGGCGGTGGTTTGGTGCGCCTCTAGCGCCACCAGGTGTGTAGACACGGTACTGCACTTTATTTTTTAGATTTGTTTTTTTTTAACAGGGGTCTATTTTATAAATTGCTGTTGTATCTAGGGTTATTTTATATAGGGGTGGTCTATCCTGGTATATTTTGGGTAGGGTCTGTGTAGGTCCCGCCAGTGGTCAGTGTTTTTTGGTTTTGTTTTCTGTTTTTTTGTGCAGGTGGTGGGTAGGTTTAGCTGGTTAGGTGAGGTAGCGTGCCAGGCCTTTGGCCTTTGACCCTGCATCCATGCAGACGCCCTGACGCAAACTGAACTTGAGTTTTCCCCCAGCTGTTCACCTGTCAATGCAAAATGGTTGCATTTGCCGTGCATATCAGCACGAGTGCTGAAACAGCACCAATGCTGACAGGTAAGTGTCTATTTCTATAGATAGATTGATGGATGGAGTGATGGATGGATGGATGGATGGATGGATGGATGGATGGATGGATGGATGGATGGATGGATAGATACATGAGTTTAAACCACTTTTTGTTAAAAAAAATATGTTTTTGTTTGAAAAAGTGAATGTTTTTAGGCCTGTGTTATACATGGATGGATGGAGTGATGGATGGATGGATGATGGATGGATAGATAGATAAATAGATAGATAGATGAATAGATGAATATATAGATACATGAGTTTAAACAACTTTTTGTTAAAAAAAAAAAGTTTTTGTTTGAAAAAGTGAATGTTTTTAGGCCTGTGTTATACATGGATGGATGGAGTGATGGAGTGATGGAGTGATGGATGGATAGATAGATGGATAGATGGATAGATGGATAGATGAGTTTGATCGACTGTTTGTTCATATTTTTTTATTGTTTTGTGTTAAATATTGAAAGTAGTCTTTGGCCTAATGGTTAGTTTGGGTTTAGGGTTAGTTTGGGGCTATGGTTAGGTTAGGGTTAAAATGGCATATAGGTAGGGAGGTAAAAACGACTTTCACCCTCATTAGTAACCACCCTCATTTGCATAAAGGGCATCTGATTGGCCGAATCTTAACTGTCCATATATCTGCAACGGTGTGTTTTATCTGTACGAAACTTGGTTTATATAGTAATTGATGTATGGCTAGTCGACTGGCGGTGGTTTGGTGCGCCTCTAGCGCCACCAGGTGTGTAGACACGGTACTGCACTTTATTTTTTAGATTTGTTTTTTTTTAACAGGGGTCTATTTTATAAATTGCTGTTGTATCTAGGGTTATTTTATATAGGGGTGGTCTATCCTGGTATATTTTGGGTAGGGTCTGTGTAGGTCCCGCCAGTGGTCAGTGTTTTTTGGTTTTGTTTTCTGTTTTTTTGTGCAGGTGGTGGGTAGGTTTAGCTGGTTAGGTGAGGTAGCGTGCCAGGCCTTTGGCCTTTGACCCTGCATCCATGCAGACGCCCTGACGCAAACTGAACTTGAGTTTTCCCCCAGCTGTTCACCTGTCAATGCAAAATGGTTGCATTTGCCGTGCATATCAGCACGAGTGCTGAAACAGCACCAATGCTGACAGGTAAGTGTCTATTTCTATAGATAGATTGATGGATGGATGGATGGATGGATGGATGGATGGATGGATGGATGGATGGATGGATGGATGGATGGATGGATGGATGGATGGATGGATAGATAGATACATGAGTTTAAACCACTTTTTGTTAAAAAAAATATGTTTTTGTTTGAAAAAGTGAATGTTTTTAGGCCTGTGTTATACATGGATGGATGGAGTGATGGAGTGATGGATGGATGGATGGATGGATGGATAGATAGATAAATAGATAGATAAATGAATAGATGAATATATAGATACATGAGTTTAAACAACTTTTTGTTAAAAAAAAAAAGTTTTTGTTTGAAAAAGTGAATGTTTTTAGGCCTGTGTTATACATGGATGGATGGAGTGATGGAGTGATGGAGTGATGGATGGATAGATAGATGGATAGATGGATAGATGGATAGATGAGTTTGATCGACTGTTTGTTCATATTTTTTTATTGTTTTGTGTTAAATATTGAAAGTAGTCTTTGGCCTAATGGTTAGTTTGGGTTTAGGGTTAGTTTGGGGCTATGGTTAGGTTAGGGTTAAAATGGCATATAGGTAGGGAGGTAAAAACGACTTTCACCCTCATTAGTAACCACCCTCATTTGCATAAAGGGCATCTGATTGGCCGAATCTTAACTGTCCATATATCTGCAACGGTGTGTTTTATCTGTACGAAACTTGGTTTATATAGTAATTGATGTATGGCTAGTCGACTGGCGGTGGTTTGGTGCGCCTCTAGCGCCACCAGGTGTGTAGACACGGTACTGCACTTTATTTTTTAGATTTGTTTTTTTTTAACAGGGGTCTATTTTATAAATTGCTGTTGTATCTAGGGTTATTTTATATAGGGGTGGTCTATCCTGGTATATTTTGGGTAGGGTCTGTGTAGGTCCCGCCAGTGGTCAGTGTTTTTTGGTTTTGTTTTCTGTTTTTTTGTGCAGGTGGTGGGTAGGTTTAGCTGGTTAGGTGAGGTAGCGTGCCAGGCCTTTGGCCTTTGACCCTGCATCCATGCAGACGCCCTGACGCAAACTGAACTTGAGTTTTCCCCCAGCTGTTCACCTGTCAATGCAAAATGGTTGCATTTGCCGTGCATATCAGCACGAGTGCTGAAACAGCACCAATGCTGACAGGTAAGTGTCTATTTCTATAGATAGATTGATGGATGGAGTGATGGATGGATGGATTGATGGATGGATGGATGGATGGATGGATAGATAGATACATGAGTTTAAACCACTTTTTGTTAAAAAAAATATGTTTTTGTTTGAAAAAGTGAATGTTTTTAGGCCTGTGTTATACATGGATGGATGGAGTGATGGAGTGATGGATGGATGGATGGATGGATGGATGGATGGATAGATAGATAAATAGATAGATAGATGAATAGATGAATATATAGATACATGAGTTTAAACAACTTTTTGTTAAAAAAAAAAGTTTTTGTTTGAAAAAGTGAATGTTTTTAGGCCTGTGTTATACATGGATGGATGGAGTGATGGAGTGATGGAGTGATGGATGGATAGATAGATGGATAGATGGATAGATGGATAGATGAGTTTGATCGACTGTTTGTTCATATTTGTTTATTGTTTTGTGTTAAATATTGAAAGTAGTCTTTGGCCTAATGGTTAGTTTGGGTTTAGGGTTAGTTTGGGGCTATGGTTAGGTTAGGGTTAAAATGGCATATAGGTAGGGAGGTAAAAACGACTTTCACCCTCATTAGTAACCACCCTCATTTGCATAAAGGGCATCTGATTGGCCGAATCTTAACTGTCCATATATCTGCAACGGTGTGTTTTATCTGTACGAAACTTGGTTTATATAGTAATTGATGTATGGCTAGTCGACTGGCGGTGGTTTGGTGCGCCTCTAGCGCCACCAGGTGTGTAGACACGGTACTGCACTTTATTTTTTAGATTTGTTTTTTTTTAACAGGGGTCTATTTTATAAATTGCTGTTGTATCTAGGGTTATTTTATATAGGGGTGGTCTATCCTGGTATATTTTGGGTAGGGTCTGTGTAGGTCCCGCCAGTGGTCAGTGTTTTTTGGTTTTGTTTTCTGTTTTTTTGTGCAGGTGGTGGGTAGGTTTAGCTGGTTAGGTGAGGTAGCGTGCCAGGCCTTTGGCCTTTGACCCTGCATCCATGCAGACGCCCTGACGCAAACTGAACTTGAGTTTTCCCCCAGCTGTTCACCTGTCAATGCAAAATGGTTGCATTTGCCGTGCATATCAGCACGAGTGCTGAAACAGCACCAATGCTGACAGGTAAGTGTCTATTTCTATAGATAGATTGATGGATGGAGTGATGGATGGATGGATGGATGGATGGATGGATGGATGGATGGATGGATGGATGGATGGATAGATACATGAGTTTAAACCACTTTTTGTTAAAAAAAATATGTTTTTGTTTGAAAAAGTGAATGTTTTTAGGCCTGTGTTATACATGGATGGATGGAGTGATGGAGTGATGGATGGATGGATGGATGGATGGATAGATAGATAAATAGATAGATAGATGAATAGATGAATATATAGATACATGAGTTTAAACAACTTTTTGTTAAAAAAAAAAAGTTTTTGTTTGAAAAAGTGAATGTTTTTAGGCCTGTGTTATACATGGATGGATGGAGTGATGGAGTGATGGAGTGATGGATGGATAGATAGATGGATAGATGGATAGATGGATAGATGGATAGATGAGTTTGATCGACTGTTTGTTCATATTTTTTTATTGTTTTGTGTTAAATATTGAAAGTAGTCTTTGGCCTAATGGTTAGTTTGGGTTTAGGGTTAGTTTGGGGCTATGGTTAGGTTAGGGTTAAAATGGCATATAGGTAGGGAGGTAAAAACGACTTTCACCCTCATTAGTAACCACCCTCATTTGCATAAAGGGCATCTGATTGGCCGAATCTTAACTGTCCATATATCTGCAACGGTGTGTTTTATCTGTACGAAACTTGGTTTATATAGTAATTGATGTATGGCTAGTCGACTGGCGGTGGTTTGGTGCGCCTCTAGCGCCACCAGGTGTGTAGACACGGTACTGCACTTTATTTTTTAGATTTGTTTTTTTTTAACAGGGGTCTATTTTATAAATTGCTGTTGTATCTAGGGTTATTTTATATAGGGGTGGTCTATCCTGGTATATTTTGGGTAGGGTCTGTGTAGGTCCCGCCAGTGGTCAGTGTTTTTTGGTTTTGTTTTCTGTTTTTTTGTGCAGGTGGTGGGTAGGTTTAGCTGGTTAGGTGAGGTAGCGTGCCAGGCCTTTGGCCTTTGACCCTGCATCCATGCAGACGCCCTGACGCAAACTGAACTTGAGTTTTCCCCCAGCTGTTCACCTGTCAATGCAAAATGGTTGCATTTGCCGTGCATATCAGCACGAGTGCTGAAACAGCACCAATGCTGACAGGTAAGTGTCTATTTCTATAGATAGATTGATGGATGGAGTGATGGATGGATGGATGGATGGATGGATGGATGGATGGATGGATGGATAGATACATGAGTTTAAACCACTTTTTGTTAAAAAAAATATGTTTTTGTTTGAAAAAGTGAATGTTTTTAGGCCTGTGTTATACATGGATGGATGGAGTGATGGAGTGATGGATGGATGGATGGATGGATGGATAGATAGATAAATAGATAGATAGATGAATAGATGAATATATAGATACATGAGTTTAAACAACTTTTTGTTAAAAAAAAAAAGTTTTTGTTTGAAAAAGTGAATGTTTTTAGGCCTGTGTTATACATGGATGGATGGAGTGATGGAGTGATGGAGTGATGGATGGATAGATAGATGGATAGATGGATAGATGGATAGATGGATAGATGAGTTTGATCGACTGTTTGTTCATATTTTTTTATTGTTTTGTGTTAAATATTGAAAGTAGTCTTTGGCCTAATGGTTAGTTTGGGTTTAGGGTTAGTTTGGGGCTATGGTTAGGTTAGGGTTAAAATGGCATATAGGTAGGGAGGTAAAAACGACTTTCACCCTCATTAGTAACCACCCTCATTTGCATAAAGGGCATCTGATTGGCCGAATCTTAACTGTCCATATATCTGCAACGGTGTGTTTTATCTGTACGAAACTTGGTTTATATAGTAATTGATGTATGGCTAGTCGACTGGCGGTGGTTTGGTGCGCCTCTAGCGCCACCAGGTGTGTAGACACGGTACTGCACTTTATTTTTTAGATTTGTTTTTTTTTAACAGGGGTCTATTTTATAAATTGCTGTTGTATCTAGGGTTATTTTATATAGGGGTGGTCTATCCTGGTATATTTTGGGTAGGGTCTGTGTAGGTCCCGCCAGTGGTCAGTGTTTTTTGGTTTTGTTTTCTGTTTTTTTGTGCAGGTGGTGGGTAGGTTTAGCTGGTTAGGTGAGGTAGCGTGCCAGGCCTTTGGCCTTTGACCCTGCATCCATGCAGACGCCCTGACGCAAACTGAACTTGAGTTTTCCCCCAGCTGTTCACCTGTCAATGCAAAATGGTTGCATTTGCCGTGCATATCAGCACGAGTGCTGAAACAGCACCAATGCTGACAGGTAAGTGTCTATTTCTATAGATAGATTGATGGATGGAGTGATGGATGGATGGATGGATGGATGGATGGATGGATGGATGGATGGATGGATGGATGGATGGATGGATGGATGGATAGATAGATACATGAGTTTAAACCACTTTTTGTTAAAAAAAATATGTTTTTGTTTGAAAAAGTGAATGTTTTTAGGCCTGTGTTATACATGGATGGATGGAGTGATGGAGTGATGGATGGATGGATGGATGGATGGATAGATAGATAAATAGATAGATAGATGAATAGATGAATATATAGATACATGAGTTTAAACAACTTTTTGTTAAAAAAAAAAAGTTTTTGTTTGAAAAAGTGAATGTTTTTAGGCCTGTGTTATACATGGATGGATGGAGTGATGGAGTGATGGAGTGATGGATGGATAGATAGATGGATAGATGGATAGATGGATAGATGGATAGATGAGTTTGATCGACTGTTTGTTCATATTTTTTTATTGTTTTGTGTTAAATATTGAAAGTAGTCTTTGGCCTAATGGTTAGTTTGGGTTTAGGGTTAGTTTGGGGCTATGGTTAGGTTAGGGTTAAAATGGCATATAGGTAGGGAGGTAAAAACGACTTTCACCCTCATTAGTAACCACCCTCATTTGCATAAAGGGCATCTGATTGGCCGAATCTTAACTGTCCATATATCTGCAACGGTGTGTTTTATCTGTACGAAACTTGGTTTATATAGTAATTGATGTATGGCTAGTCGACTGGCGGTGGTTTGGTGCGCCTCTAGCACCACCAGGTGTGTAGACACGGTACTGCACTTTATTTTTTAGATTTGTTTTTTTTTAACAGGGGTCTATTTTATAAATTGCTGTTGTATCTAGGGTTATTTTATATAGGGGTGGTCTATCCTGGTATATTTTGGGTAGGGTCTGTGTAGGTCCCGCCAGTGGTCAGTGTTTTTTGGTTTTGTTTTCTGTTTTTTTGTGCAGGTGGTGGGTAGGTTTAGCTGGTTAGGTGAGGTAGCGTGCCAGGCCTTTGGCCTTTGACCCTGCATCCATGCAGACGCCCTGACGCAAACTGAACTTGAGTTTTCCCCCAGCTGTTCACCTGTCAATGCAAAATGGTTGCATTTGCCGTGCATATCAGCACGAGTGCTGAAACAGCACCAATGCTGACAGGTAAGTGTCTATTTCTATAGATAGATTGATGGATGGAGTGATGGATGGATGGATGGATGGATGGATGGATGGATGGATGGATGGATGGATGGATGGATGGATGGATAGATAGATACATGAGTTTAAACCACTTTTTGTTAAAAAAAATATGTTTTTGTTTGAAAAAGTGAATGTTTTTAGGCCTGTGTTATACATGGATGGATGGAGTGATGGAGTGATGGAGTGATGGATGGATGGATGGATAGATAGATAAATAGATAGATAGATGAATAGATGAATATATAGATACATGAGTTTAAACAACTTTTTGTTAAAAAAAAAAAGTTTTTGTTTGAAAAAGTGAATGTTTTTAGGCCTGTGTTATACATGGATGGATGGAGTGATGGAGTGATGGAGTGATGGATGGATAGATAGATGGATAGATGGATAGATGGATAGATGGATAGATGAGTTTGATCGACTGTTTGTTCATATTTTTTTATTGTTTTGTGTTAAATATTGAAAGTAGTCTTTGGCCTAATGGTTAGTTTGGGTTTAGGGTTAGTTTGGGGCTATGGTTAGGTTAGGGTTAAAATGGCATATAGGTAGGGAGGTAAAAACGACTTTCACCCTCATTAGTAACCACCCTCATTTGCATAAAGGGCATCTGATTGGCCGAATCTTAACTGTCCATATATCTGCAACGGTGTGTTTTATCTGTACGAAACTTGGTTTATATAGTAATTGATGTATGGCTAGTCGACTGGCGGTGGTTTGGTGCGCCTCTAGCGCCACCAGGTGTGTAGACACGGTACTGCACTTTATTTTTTAGATTTGTTTTTTTTTAACAGGGGTCTATTTTATAAATTGCTGTTGTATCTAGGGTTATTTTATATAGGGGTGGTCTATCCTGGTATATTTTGGGTAGGGTCTGTGTAGGTCCCGCCAGTGGTCAGTGTTTTTTGGTTTTGTTTTCTGTTTTTTTGTGCAGGTGGTGGGTAGGTTTAGCTGGTTAGGTGAGGTAGCGTGCCAGGCCTTTGGCCTTTGACCCTGCATCCATGCAGACGCCCTGACGCAAACTGAACTTGAGTTTTCCCCCAGCTGTTCACCTGTCAATGCAAAATGGTTGCATTTGCCGTGCATATCAGCACGAGTGCTGAAACAGCACCAATGCTGACAGGTAAGTGTCTATTTCTATAGATAGATTGATGGATGGAGTGATGGATGGATGGATGGATGGATGGATGGATGGATGGATGGATGGATGGATGGATGGATGGATGGATGGATAGATAGATACATGAGTTTAAACCACTTTTTGTTAAAAAAAATATGTTTTTGTTTGAAAAAGTGAATGTTTTTAGGCCTGTGTTATACATGGATGGATGGAGTGATGGAGTGATGGATGGATGGATGGATGGATGGATAGATAGATAAATAGATAGATAGATGAATAGATGAATATATAGATACATGAGTTTAAACAACTTTTTGTTAAAAAAAAAAAGTTTTTGTTTGAAAAAGTGAATGTTTTTAGGCCTGTGTTATACATGGATGGATGGAGTGATGGAGTGATGGAGTGATGGATGGATAGATAGATGGATAGATGGATAGATGGATAGATGGATAGATGAGTTTGATCGACTGTTTGTTCATATTTTTTTATTGTTTTGTGTTAAATATTGAAAGTAGTCTTTGGCCTAATGGTTAGTTTGGGTTTAGGGTTAGTTTGGGGCTATGGTTAGGTTAGGGTTAAAATGGCATATAGGTAGGGAGGTAAAAACGACTTTCACCCTCATTAGTAACCACCCTCATTTGCATAAAGGGCATCTGATTGGCCGAATCTTAACTGTCCATATATCTGCAACGGTGTGTTTTATCTGTACGAAACTTGGTTTATATAGTAATTGATGTATGGCTAGTCGACTGGCGGTGGTTTGGTGCGCCTCTAGCGCCACCAGGTGTGTAGACACGGTACTGCACTTTATTTTTTAGATTTGTTTTTTTTTAACAGGGGTCTATTTTATAAATTGCTGTTGTATCTAGGGTTATTTTATATAGGGGTGGTCTATCCTGGTATATTTTGGGTAGGGTCTGTGTAGGTCCCGCCAGTGGTCAGTGTTTTTTGGTTTTGTTTTCTGTTTTTTTGTGCAGGTGGTGGGTAGGTTTAGCTGGTTAGGTGAGGTAGCGTGCCAGGCCTTTGGCCTTTGACCCTGCATCCATGCAGACGCCCTGACGCAAACTGAACTTGAGTTTTCCCCCAGCTGTTCACCTGTCAATGCAAAATGGTTGCATTTGCCGTGCATATCAGCACGAGTGCTGAAA